>VWZU01004853.1:458886-603174 GCA_013397095.1 Sterrhoptilus dennistouni
AAAAAAAAAAAAAAAAAAGGGAGGAAGCAGGACTGAACATTCACTCTCTAATAGAAAAAGCAATAGAGCTGTCCTTATGAGGACCATGTTCTCTATTCATGTCTTGAAATAACTAATCAAAATTTTGATTTTATTATTCAGATCTTCTCTATTTTGTTCTGTAGGTCTTCATATGTTTCAAATTTGCATATTCAAATATCCTTATCTTTCTACTATCATCTCTTTCTCTGGACTTCTCATCAACATTATCTTCTTGGTATCACACAATCCATTTTTCTATTTCCTTCTCAATATTTTCCCTTTAATTCCTCACCATGTTGACCCATTTTCAGGAACAGTTTCTTGTATCACCAGAAGTTGAATCCAATGTACACACTAGAATTAAGTTCTGAAAAGCAATCTACGGGGGAAAAATACACAAAAACCTTTACTTGTCACACTCTCCATCCCCTGTAAGAGTACCCCAGGGGGACAATATGCCTGTCTGGATATGTACACACACAGCTACTGCTTTTTGCTGTGTCCTACAACTTTAATTGGAGTTCTGGATGGCACACAAAGGGATTCTGTTGCAGGAAAAAAAAATCTGTTAGCAACACATTTTGAAGTTTACTTTACAGAGTTTAGCCTGGCAGATAAATGCAGAATAGTTCCTAAGCCTCAATAATGCATAATCACATACTAAGTCGTCCATTCCTTAATGTTAGAGGAACATTAAAGTTGGAAATTGTGGTGCCTGCCCACAAGACAACATGTACCTGCAAATTTTGAAGCAGACTGTATTTGACACATCAGGGTAGAGCTGGGAAGAAGACAAAAATAGTTATCTGCATTTGGGAAATAATTATAGAAGAACAGTTATGATATGTAATATAGTATATCAGTAAAGCCATAGAATTATTATCTGCTGAGCCTGTGGGTGCATTAGATGACATAGAAACTGTACAAGAATGAAAAGCCCTGGCAGAGTGTGAATAATCTGGCCAGGTAGGTGTGAGAAGCTGATTCAAGAGGCTCAAAATGTGGGAGCATAATTGAAACAACAAATTTGTTATCCTGCAAGATTATCAGGCCCAGTTTGGTGCAGTCCTGTTTCTGCTGTTTCCTATGTCAGTTATTTATCTATTTTTGCAAGCCAAGCACCACATTTATGTGTATATATATAAATAAAGGGATGTGGGTGCATCTCCAGAGGAGACTGGATGTGAGCATTGCCAGAGATGGAAGAGCTGGGGCCAGCTCTGCATAGTGCAGGAACAGCTCTATAAATTCAGGTCCTGCTGTTAAGGAAACTTCCCAGCATGACCATTCTCCAGACTTCTTAATGTCACAGACTGTCACTGGTGGCACCAAGGCCCCTCCACAGGGGTGGCTCCAGTGACCCGGTGGGTCCCTGCCTGACTCCCTGAACACCCCACCCACAGTCAGACCAAGGTTCCTCACTGGCTTGATCTCAGGATTTCCATAGCAGAGTCTCAGACATCTCATTCCACAATGCCATTTATCCACAGTGCAGTAACACAGAAACAGCCTGAGCTGGTGCCTCCAAGGAGGGACTCTGAGCAAAGGAACCCCTGGGCTTTTATCCCCTCACAGTCCAAGCACACCAAAGTCTCGCTGTTCCTCCTGAGCCATTGAGCCATGGGCTCCTGCCATATGTCTCAGTGTCCCTCACCTGGCTGTGCGACAGGTCCCTGTGCCCTTTGCTGTGCAGAGGGTGGCAGTTCACAGCCTCTTGTCTCAGGCTCCCATCCAGAGGGGAACCTGCAGCTCCTCTGCAGCTGCACCCTGAGCTCCCTGCACTGAATGTGCTCCTCAACACTGGCATCACACTGCCATGGGAATACCACCCCTGGGCCATCCTTGCAGCCCATCACATTGCTCTGGAGGGATATCCCAGACATCTAGGCTGAGTTCTGATCCTGCTCAGTGCATCACACAGCAACAGGACCCTGCACTTAGTCACAGCAATTCAGGCATCAGTGTGATATTTTGATTTTTGTGGTTTCGCTCAAGACAAGCATTTCTGAGTAGCCTGAACTGGACATGGTCGCATGTAGTTTGGTGTCTGGGGTTTTGGAGAGAGGGAGACAGAGCTTTGATCAGGAGGTGGATGAATTGGGAAGCAGGCAGTGAGTGATCCTCTCATCCTCTCATGGAGGGAGAGCACTGAGCTCGTCCTCTCTCCCAGCCGGTGCCGTGAGGAATCTGGTCACACTCAGCATGGCTGCTGAGCAGCAGGCCTAGATACTGTCTGCACACTGACAGGAAAAAAGTAAACTGAAAAAGTAAACAACCAATATTTATTTGTGTAATTAAAGGAGACTAAAACATGATAGAAATATCTAATCACCACAAGAAATCCCGTAACCAATTTCCAACATGATTAAACTTGCATTGTTGCAAAATAAAGCAATCTAATAAACAGCCTGTGTTCTAATTACGTCTACCTGATCTCAAAATATTTCTGAGCTTGTTTATATCCCCAAGCCCTTTTATCTTGACGTACTGTAAAGTCATTTCTGAGATGAATCAGGTAATGTGTTTTCCTTTCCAAGGCAGGTACGGAGACGTGAGCACAGGGAGGTTCAGAGACCACTGCCACCAAGTGATGATTGAAAATCTCAGGCAAGTGGGGGGAGCAATGGAGAGGGAAATGAGAGTGCTCAAGGGGAAGAAATGGGCCTACTCCTGGAAAAGGGAGGAAAACACACTGGATACAAATGAAGATTTAACAGACCAGGAGGGAGAGAAGAAAATATGCAGTGCAGAGAAAGAAGGCAGAGCAGAGAGATGAAGGCAGGGCAATCAGAGGCACCTAGAAGTAGGATGGAGGTAGTAGAGAGTATTCAAGACTTCCTTAAATTACCATTAATCAAGTTTCAAAGATTCGCATTTCTATCTCTTTCTCACGTTCATTTGTTCATTTGAACATTTCCTCAAACCCGATCTTTGCTCTCACAGCCATAGATCTCAAACTGTTAGTGCTGGTTGGTCAAGGAGGAGGTGGGTGGATGAGAGGCGATATAGGCACAGAGCTAAATGGTCAATGTTCTGAATTACCTCCAAAAGATGGGGAAGGACAGGGATTTTGGGGAGTGGAAAAACAGTGTCTTCCTCTTTTGCTATGGAGCAAAGTGAATTATAAGGTTTACGTCATAATATTTGCTTCTGGATGCTATAGCAACATGTGGAATTAACAAACATGGTGTGGCTGTGGGAAAGGCAACATGCTTCAAATTAGAAAAACTAGAAATTGGACCCTTAATACTTTTACCAGCAGACTAAGCACACAAATGATGAAAAAGAAATGGGAGGGGAAAAGGAAGGCAGACTTTCAAGGTTTTATTTTCTATTATAAATTCTTACACAACCCAAACTACTTAAAAAACTACTTTCCCCACACACATACAAACATGTTTTACTTCCACTGTTATGATTTAAATCAAGTTTGCCTCCTGGAGTGCTGAAAATCAAAGGGACCTGTAGCACACAGGCAGAGTCCCAATTAGACCAACTCCAGACAAAACACTGCACACTGCTGCCCTTCATTTCTCAGAAAACAGGAACTTACCTCAAATAGGATAAGGAAAAGGTTCAATCCACTACTTTCAATCAATGTGACAACAGCAGGACTATTTGGACAGAGGAAAAGATAGAAAAGATAGCTTTCTGAAAAATGAGCAATATTCAGCACTTATAGTGGAGTCAAACATCACCACTTTTTTTTTTTAAACATTCGTGAAGATTTCAGATGTCTTGTGTGACATCCTTGCTCCCCTCTTTTCTTGTTTCTTTATGCAACCAGAAGGATACAATAATTCAGAATCATAATGCAGAAGATACTATAATTCCTTGTTTAACATCCATGGAATAAATTTCACTGCACGAAAGCTTTTTACTCCTCATCCATTTAATTTCAAATCTCTGAGATTTAAGGCTTTTCCCATTGTTAGTCACTATTAATGACAAAAGCTCTCTTTTATTGAGATCAGTATCTGAGAGGGTGGTCTGTCCTCACTGAAAAGCAGCAGGGTTCTGAAATTTTGGCAGACTTCCTCTGAAGCACATCTAGAGACCCTTCAGTGCAGATAGGTATTCAAAGAGGCAGCAGCTGGAAAACTGAAGAGAAAAAAATGTTATTTTGACAATGACCTCCATTCCTAAATTAAAAAAAAAAAAAAAAAANAAAAAAAAAAAAAAAAAAAAAAAAAAAAAAAAAAAAAAAAAAAAAAAGGAGGAAAATAGAAACCAAACAACAGCTCCATAAGCTGTTACCAGGAAATGCCATGGATGCAGCCTCAGAGGAAAATCTTAGATAGATTTTCACATTCACTTTGTACAAGCCAGGGCCATGCAGGAAGGTTAAATCAACTTTTTGTATGGATTAACTTGATTTCTTTAGAACTCACTGTGAAACATATACATGTCTCGCAGAAGAATTTTTCCCAAGGTCTAAAGGGCTTTGGGTGCCTGATCCAAGGGCAAAGCCAGGAAGGGCTTGGAGAACAATTTGTTGTGGGAGAACGGCAGCAGATCAGACTAGGATATTCTCTTCAACAAGTAAGAGGCAGAGAGAAAATCAGAGCAAAATAAGAAATGTGTCAAAAAAAACCAAAAAAAAAACCAACAAAATAAACAACCATGGGTTAAAAAATAAACAAGCCACAGCTTTAGAAGTTGGATAGCAATTCCCAGGAGTCCTTACAAAATCTGCAACACATGTTTGATTTTCCTTCAAGTATACCAGTGGCTACATCATAATACAGAGACATTCAGATCACCTTTGTACTAGGGCAGGCCTGATTACAGACAAAAACCTAATGTTGGCTACACAGAGCTCAGCATCTAATCACTTATCTTTTTTTTTTTTCCTCACTTCTTCTCCTCTGGCTGCAGCGTTTATATTACTTGGAGTGCTCAAATATCACTTGTTTGTGTACATCCCCTCTAAAAAGGTCTCTGAGCTTCTGAGGCTTTGCTGCTTCTCCTAACACAGAGAGACAGAAACAGGACAATTATAAACTTCTAATTATGCAAAAAGTTGGTGTAGTTGCTGATGATTTATATGTTGTTTGATATTTTACAGGTCATCTTAAAAGTTAACATTTAAATTATTTGAGAAATTCTGACTCTTAAATTGGCTGTTTCAATAATGTTATTGCTGCTGACTCCCTCGAGTGCTGGTGCTCTTGGTTTCCTGATTTTAATTATTAATCCACCACCACATGTTGTGCTTCCCTGTAGCAGTAGAAAGGTTAATATTCATAACCAGTTTCCCGGTTATTTTTAAAGGCAGGTGAGGAAGAGTGCAGGGGAAGATGGAGGAGGGAATCAAGTTTTAATTACTTGTTAATATTGCTGTCTAGGTTGTGGAGCTGATAGCAGCTCTGCTCCTTCCCAGGCTCTTTATGTGCACATCCACAAGACCATTCCACCCAAGGCTGAACATCACTCCCTGTCTCTCCAAAATTACCTCTGTGCCAGCTGCTTGCAGCAGCCCCTGACCAGCAGCTCTTGCAATACTGATCTGCTGAAGTAATAATTGAAGGGAAATATTAAAGAATCATCCATGAAAAAGAAAGCCTGTACACACATAGAATCTCATCTAATCTTATGCTGCATTAAAATACAAATAAAACACACTGGCTTCTTTCTTCGGTTGGGAAGGACCAAATCCAACTTCCATGCTGAGAAAACACAGAGCCTGCTGGAGACCTGAGCTTCTCTCTGCCTTATGCTTTACTGTCTCAGACTGATTTTTATCCTGACAAAAATCTGGACTTAAATAACCAGCACAATTTATTCCCTTCTGCTTGAGTCTCCAGAAAGTGCAAAACCTTTTTTTTTTTTTTCCCTCTACAAAGCCACACTGAGAAATCTTCCTTTGTACCAGCAAGGATTTCCATCACAGACTCGACTGTACATTTATTATCAGAATGTAATATTTGGTCTTTTCTCCATAATGGGTGCACCCAACTGCATCATTTATAATGAAGCCAAAGTGAGAAAGAGAAGAGAAAGTGAGAAAGAGAAGAGGAAATGAAGAAAATCCTTTCATGGGCAATCTTCACTCCATTTTTTTCCTCAGGAAAAGGTAAAACCAGTTCAAAATTAGGCACATCTAAAACTTGAATCAAAGCTCAGATGTGCCCAAGACAGATCTCTCTACGTGTCCCTGCATAACCTCTCTGTACACACATGGGGAGGTTCCTGCTGGGACTACTTGCTTTCATTTTACCCTAAAAATAAAGTTGAAAGTGGACCAAATTGGTACCTTCCTGTCTTTTAAACATAAAAAGGAAATTTACACATACACACTTTTGTGTCATTTTAACTTCTCAGACCATTCAAAATGAGACCAGAGGCCACTTGCTTCCATTTCCCATTCTCTCTCTTCCTCTTGCCCTCAGAAATGAACCACCAGGAGCTACAGGGTATAAAGTCAGGTCTTGTCCAGAATATTGAGACGAGAAACCTGCAATCTGAAAGATCATCCAGCAGGTATTTCTGGAAGGCAGAGTAGGGTACATACTCCAGCATTAATTTTCCCCATCTTACCAAGGGGCTGAGGATCATCTTTGAAATAAGAAAGCCCTGGATCACCAACATCACCCAAATCAAATTCAAAATTTCACGTTTACTTGGCACTCCTGCTGCATCTAATCACAGAAAACGCACTCTAAAGCCCATTTCCCCAGGTTCTAAGGCACTGGTATGACTACAGCCCTGTCACATAAATGAAATGCCAATTGCCATCCTGACAAGAAACTCACATATTTAACTGATGAACAGTTGGTGGGAAGAAAATAAAAATGGCTGTGAATGTGGTTTTTATTACCTTGTAGGATTGCTACAGAATTTCTTTCTACTGAATGAACCTCATGGACACTATTACTGCCACTCCATTTTTTTTAATTTTATTTTAAGCAAAAGTCTCTTTGCTTTCAGAATTATAAAGCTTTGTTTCACTGCCTGTTAAGACACAGGCAGCAGTAGAAATAAAAAATATTCCTCATGTTTTCAACAGTTTCATTCACCTATATTCACAAGAAGACGTTTACCTATTATTCTCTACTGTAAGGATGATGCAAATATTTATTATGCAACCATTTGAAAAGTCTTTTTTATGTTCAACATCAAAAAGATGAAGTGAATGAAAACTGAAAGCCTTGCTGCATACACAGGGCATAAAATTCAAACATGTAAACTGCATTCTGTTTTAAATTGCTTTTTTGAATCAGAAAAATGATGAAACCGACCTCGGTTTATTCCCTGTCACCAGTCAAAACATGCATGCTTGCCCACGGCTCCATGCAGAAAGCTGAATTTTGACTAAGATTACACACAGCTAAGACAAAATACCTACAGAGATACTGTGGTGATGCTTCTCTGAGAACATTAAAGTGTTTTTTCTGCTCTGCCAAAGCCCTCTAGATGGCATTCTTTAGTAAACTTTGGTGGTTGCACGCATTTTTGGCCTCAGTGCAGTTTACAGTGTTTTCACTTATGTTTTTAAATTAATCTACTGTAATGACTGTCAGTTTAATGAGTTATTAAAAGATATTCATGCTTTTGTAGTGCAAAGTGCAACAAAAATAGAATAAATAACATTTTGTTTATTTGAAAGTTCCTAGAGTAGAATATATTTCTCCATCTGAAGTGCAGTGCAGGCCTTAGAGAAAATCAAAGCAACAGTATTTTCAAGCAATTTAATATTTTCTGGAACAGGACACATGCCTGCAAAAATTAGAGTAACCCATCTTCTTCCTGAATTAAGGTCTTTATAAATGAGAACTTCACTAAGTTTGAATAGTTTCCCTGGTAGGGGCTCTCTGAATGGTTTTACAAGCAGAACAACTTGTAAACAAAAGGAAAGCCTGCTGCTAGGACCCCTGCTTAGCCTTACATCAGAATGCTGCATTAATTTGTACTAGGCCCACAAATGTCAGTCTCATTAGATGAGCAAACACAAATTCCTGTATAACTCAGGCTCTCTGTTACTGCTCCATGGAGCCCAATAACTTTGCAGAAGTGGATCCCAGCAGTGAGTCAATGGGTCTGCAAAAAAGAGCAAGTCAGAGAGATTCTGACTGTCACTGCCATCAGGTGAGGTGGCAATCTCCAACATGAGTACACACACAACTTAGACACACACTGGGACTCTTCTTTGCCAATTCAGCACGTGGCCACTGGACCCAGCCAAAGGGATTTCTGAATTCCTGACCCACACAGAGCTACCTGATAATAATCTGGGGCACAAATCCAACCCTACATGCTTTGCTACAAAATGCAGATGATTGAAGCAGACTTGCAAATCCAACCCCTACACCCGGATCATAATTTAGTTTGTTTGATTCAATAAGTACATAGGTGTTGCATTTAGCTTTTAAACCCTCAAATTAAGCCATGTATTCCCTCTTGTCTGTATTCTAGCAGATGGATGCTACCTCTCACCTTATGTAGAATACCACAGGGGAAAAAAAGAAAAAAAGAAAATAACAAATGTTATATAAAAGAAGAACAGGCCAAAAATACCCCGGGGTTATTTCAAACTCCAGCAGTTTTTTGCAGGTGTTCTGGGCTTCAACAGAACAGTGGGACTTTTTCATTCATGTTCTGCCTGCTTCCTGAAAAACAACACTGATGTGAATATCCAAGCTAAAGAAAACAAAACCCAATGTATATTTCAAAAGGAGAACTGGCTTTATATCCTATGGATTACTGTGTAGCTGTGCTCACAAACTGTGCCTAGACATCTGAGGCATGTTGAACTATTCAAGCATAAACAGAGCCAAGAATATTTATAGTTCTATTCTGTCATAGTGGATGTGGCAATTGGACAAATAATAGGGCCCAAGGTGACATACTATAATATTAATAGAGGGGCAGAGTGAGAAATTACCAAACCGAAGTGCTTGGCAATCGACAACCTACAGCAAGAACACCCAATGTCATCAGAAAGTCATTCCAGGCTGAGAACACATGGATTCAGGTTCCTCTTAATCGTTTGGTCTAGTTGTGTACTCTGCTTTATGATGGTTTAATTGTAGCTGCACTTCAAATGTGGTGCACTGATGGGGGACAGCAGGGGAGCATTAGGCATAAAATTTAACTGCAAAGCTCAATGCAATCCTAATTATGGTGCTGCTATGACACCTCCATAATTACTCATTCTTATCCACTGGCTCTACTAAAATAATTCACAAGACAGAAAAGCAAGCTGAGAATGCCAGCATTGTCACTGCAGCCCAACACTACACAGGACTAAAGCACAGTGATGCTTGGCTTTTCGACACCCACATCCCTCCACAAAAGTTACAGGAGCCCTATTTTAAGCTCTGAGTTCCTATATAATTCAAAGATCATCTAAGCTACCTAGAAGGAAATGTGGAAGAGAAAAGTGCTTAAAATTTCATCTTGCTCAGGTGTCTCTGTGTAATCTGTGTTAGTTGTTTTTATTCAGTCAGGATCCACAGTCCTGCAGGACTCAGGAACCCTTTTTTACACAGGCAGGCAACTTACACTTTCTTTTTAAAAACCAGAAATAGAAGTGGAAGTTGTTCTGCTATTTTTCTTCCCATAAGAACCTAGGAGCAGAGCCTTTCATTCATGGACAAAATAAATAAGCCTCACCATTCCTCTGTGCCTCTCTAGACCAGGAATGCAGTGACAGGGCTGGCATTCTCAGCTTGCTTCTTGTCTTGTGAAACACTAAGCAGAGACGGTGGATAGGGAAGGGTGGTGATAAATGTGTCATAGCAGTGCAGTAATTAGGATTGTACTGGCTTTTGCACTTGATATGGGAAGCATGGATCAATCTTCAGTGCTCCCTCTGCCCGGGGAGTGCCCTTATCACAGGGCTGTGGAGACAATCCTGCATTTTTTTTTTAAAGACTGGCCAATCTAGCCTCCAGCTTTACAATTAGGAGACTTTCATGGGAAAGGACAAGCAAGGGTCTGCCTTCCTCAGGTAGGGAATCAATTAAGACTTCGACCTTCACATCATGATACAGGGATATGTATCAGTTCTGGGGAACCTGCTCAGTGCTTACTCTTCCTCCACTGTAGCTGTTGGACACGATAGAAAGACTCCAAGTATTTCAGAAGGTAAAGAGCATAGAAAAAAGAAGGGTTTATTTTCTAATTCTTACTACTTTTTATAAGGTGTTCCTATACAGACTTAAGATGATTGGCGAATAGGAACGACACCTCTCTAATCCCTTTGGTTAAACCAGAGAAACAGCAAAACACCACTTACAAAAAGATTGTTTTGAAAAAGGATAGTTGGTTGTCAAGATTGTTTTGAGAAGAAACTTTTTTGAGAAATTTTTCCTTGAGAAGATGTTAGCAGCTGCTAGCAGGCTAAAATCTCTCAAGTCCACACTCCAGATACCTTTATCATGCGACGGAAGCTCAGTCAGGCCTGGAGAAATAAATACTTGTTCATGAAGATAGAAATCTTGGCTACACTATTGACAAAAAGAAAGAATTCTGGCCTGCTTGAGCAGTCCACTGAGATAATATAGGTATGTATTCACAGCCCTTCCAGCATCATGGCAGTTATTCTGTGCATTCCACTCCTGTATTTGTGCCTCATTTTACCTGGTTTATTGTTTTACAGTATATGCCTCAAAAGATCATCGGAGTTGGAGGAGCTACAAAACTCCTGATAACCTCTAAAACACACTCTGGGGTGTGGAAAAAAAGGCAGCAGCCTCTTCTATCACAGAAAGGTTAAAGAGCACTTATTTTGGCTGTTCAGAAAAAGTCAAGGACAATTATCGAAACTCTCTCTGCTGTATTTCTGTCTTTCTGTCCTCCAATTTTAGAGCAGCTCAGGTAGGGTACAAAATCATTTATTGGATCATGACGTAAGAGATCTTTAAATTTTAACAACAGAGATACAGATTTCTTCTAGAACTGGCAGCTCCAAACAAAAGTTCAGATGCCTGGTGTGAAATAAAAGGCCTTAAGAACTTCTGAAACAGTGAAAGAAACCACACATAATTTTGAGGGTTTTTTTTTTCCTTTTTAAAAGAAAAAAGTGTGGAATTAAAAAAACAAAAAACCCCCAAAACCTACTTAAAACCAGATTCTGCAGCAACAGCAACACACAACTGTGAATCTGGAACGAGGCACCACTCACTGCAAGAATTTAAAATAAACGGTAAGTTTGCAACACTGTCCCTGCTCAGCTCATTCATTTACTGAGGCGAAGGTTGGTTGATAGGTACTGACAGCAAAGGTTAGATCAACTTCCCAAACTGCTGCAGGGTGCTTAAAGGATTAGTACCAAGGGACTTAATAATATTGAAAGTACCTGATTCTCTCTGATTTTCTAGGTTATTGCAAGGGAGCTTCTCTTCTCTGCCTACACAACAGTGAAATATCTAATCAAGGGTAAAATCAGGTATACTTTTCATTTCCTGATTAGTTCAAGGCTGATTTCTGAAAATTGAGACCTGTTTCACATAATCAAACTTTTAAACCAGTCTGGACTCAGACAGCACAACCACAAATCCATATACAGCCAACAAAGCTGGGATGCTGACTGTAAAAATGAACTGTTGGTTTCACAGTAATCATATTTAAAGTAACCAAAAAAATTCTTCCTAAACCAAATTTTTGCTTTAAAACAATCTAGATCCCCACTTCTGCTATATATGTGTTTATATGCACACACAAATACATGCATGTACATATATATACCATTTGTGTTCCCTGAAGAGCTTTCTAAAAGTGATTTAAAATTCAAAGTTTTCTCTTTGTGAACACAAAGCAAAGCAAAGGAAGTTTCAGTGCTTCATTTCCCTGAAGTCAGTTCAGGAATCATCTGCCCACCTACCAAACATACCCCTATAATGAACAGGGTGTGTGAGAGCTGGTCAAATAGACTTTTGTCACAGGATAGAAGTGGAGGTTTATTCACAGTGTGCCTGATCTCAGCTGAATGTAGAGGTCTAAGTGAGACCAGAGGTCTGACAATCCAGTGGGAGAAATACTTCTCCAGCCCATTTGCTGGAGATGTATCCATCCCACAATACGAACAATCACATCAGATTTCCATTAATTACAGAGAACAAGTAAAAATCAAATGTCTTCAGAATGCAAACCTACAAAACATTCTGGGCTCAATTCCACCTTGCTTTTTGTAAAGATCTAAAATCTAATTATTTCATCCTCCATTAAATTACATATTTACAGTTCTCCTGATTCAACATATAGGGAGAAATCCAAAGCTAAGTAAACTTTCTTTACTCTCTGAAACACAGCTTCTGATCTGAAGCCAACCAAGGAACACAGCAAACCAAAAGGGACGTGGCTGAATGAGGTCTGGAAAACTGACATTAGAATTTGCTGATGAAATAAAACAGAGGCCTAAACAGAGTCACTCTGCAGCAGTGCAATGGGAATATTTCAAAAGCAAAGATGTCACTAAGAAAAAAAAAATTAAAATATGTACTTAAAGTGGAAAAATTCTTAAAAATGCATATTATCTATAAATTTTTTTTTCCCATAATAGTCTGGGGAATATCTACTTAGTGCCTGTTACCTCTTATCCAGTTGTTCTTGACAGACTTACAAGTGACCACTCCTGTAGCAAGGAGGATTGCAAGGGTGAGGTTACAGATTCATGCAAGCGTCTTTAGGTCAACAGGGCACAAAGAGAAGAGGAATTAAAAAGGTGGGAAAGGTTTTACATCTGCAAAATGGACGACATCTGCATTTCACATAAAGTTTTTTATTTCATTATTAGTGGTTCAGAGATAAAAGGCAAAGTCACATAAGAAAACACTTAAACCTGAGGTTTTTTTCAATACAGAAGAGAAACCTGTCTAAATAGATCATTCTTTAAGTGGAAAAGAAGCTCCCTTCCTGGTGTCAAAATGTTCATCTCTATAGGAAAATGGATTATCATAGTTGTGTCCTCTGCTATTTGTTCAAGAAAGAAAATTAGTTGCACCATATGTAGGTAATTTTTGTCTCTTCTGTGGGAACAAATCATCCTTCTCACCCTTTAACAATCCATCACAACTTTTTCTTTGCCATCAGCCCAAACCACCAGCTGAGGGGATTTTGCTAATTAACTACAAGGTGCAAAATTCAGCCATCAGGTTGTTTTTCCTTCTCCTAAATAATAACATAATCGGGACATTAAAATGCTCCTGTTGCCTTTATTTTATATTCTTATGTAAAACAGAGCTTTTTAAGAACCAGAGTAAATATTGAGAGTATTAACTAGTAAAAGCTAATGGATGATTGAGGCCCCATGAAGCTAAAAGTGAATGCCAAAATGCTCCAGCAAACGAGGCCATTAGATTTTCCACCCACCACGCTGCCAATAAGGCAAATACAATGATTTCATTCATCTAAATAACTGCTGCTAGTCACAGATAATGGCAGCTTAAGCTACTCAGTGTGCAGTAGGCCACTTGGAGAAACAAAA
This sequence comes from Sterrhoptilus dennistouni, assembly GCA_013397095.1. Lineage (NCBI taxonomy): Eukaryota > Metazoa > Chordata > Aves > Passeriformes > Zosteropidae > Sterrhoptilus > Sterrhoptilus dennistouni. Next base: position 472,337 of record VWZU01004853.1, read on the forward strand.
CAAAAACAGAGCACGCTGCAGAAGAATGAAACAATTGTGCAGTTTGCATGTCTGGACTCTGACAGAGAGTTCCCATTATTCCTGGTTACCAGAAGGAGCACTCAGGTGGACAGATAACTGCCTGGATAAACAAATGTTCATAACACAACTCACACGCTATAAAACTGGCCCACAGACCAAACCTGCACGACCTTGAGCATAAGTAGGCTCTTTCTTTTTTCTTTTTTTTCTTTTCTTTTATTTTTTTTTTTCTTTTTCATGCCTGCATATACCAGATAAAGCCACAGGACTCCCAGCCAGGGACTAGAACAAATGAGCTGGTTCAAAGGGCTGTTGTGAGATGCTCCCTCGCCGTACACAAAGTGCCATTTTTCCTTTGCCTGCTCACTGCCATCCCTAATCCAAAGCAATTGCCCTAAGGTGCCAGACACATACAGAATGAGATAGCCAGAAACAGCAAAGTAGCATCAATCCGCCTCCTCCAGATACTAAATGCTGCTGGACAGAAAACTCACACCACATTCTGCCTGTGTCCCACCAATTCCAGGAGAACTCGTGATGATCTCAGCTGCTGCTCCTCAAATCAACCACAGTGATTCTGTAATGAACGTGTCACTAAAGAGGACAAAAGTGATCTAGATTTACTCAGCAGCAAAGAATATAAAAAAGGGGCTTAATTGCAAACGAGATGGTTTATTTTCAGACAGTTCACAGTTAATTTTTTCACGCTGCTACCGCAGCAAAGATGTTTTAGCTGATCAACAAGCAGACCTTGAAACACAGAGTTTACAGTGAAGAACTTCAGTGTCAATGGAAGTAGTTGCTGATTTACACTCTGCAGCTGAGAGCAGTAACTTTCTCAGCCAAATCATGCAAGCTACCCTTGCTTATGCAGAAATCCAGGGGATGGAGTGAAAAGAAGTGTGGAGAGGAATTCTCAACAAAAGTTTCTAGCATCGTATGCCAGAAGATGGTGGACTCCGTGTCATGCTCTAAAGTGGGCAAAATAATGGAAAAGTCAACAAATGGACTGGGTGTTGGTTTCTCAGGCTTCTTGTCAGAGGGCTCTGAAACCTCACTGATACTTCCCTGAGGGCAAAGAAATTAAATTAAGTACTGAAAAACATTGAAACATGTTACAGTAGAAAATATTATGGGGAACAAAATCGCTCAGCTTGTAGCTCATCTTCAATGAGCAGGTACTCTGACCTGCAGAAGGTGGAGGGTGAACCTTGAAAACTCTCTCAAAGAGCTTTGGGTTGGCTCTTTCTTGTCACTGGGAGGGATGACAGCTTCAGTGGCACAGCAAATGAAATTAAGAAGCTTGTGAAGAAAGATTAGCATCTAGAATACCAGTAGTCACATAAGATAAAGCTTAGAAGGACAAAGGTAAGACAAAATTATCAAACAACCGTTCTGTATCACTGTGGAAATACCATTCCACCACATGGGAACAGTGAAGCATTTCCCACCCTCTGAAACAAGCTGGTTTTCTCCCAGCAGTAACAGCATAAAGATAACTTAGATTTATCCAACTGGAGAGAATTTTTTCATACAAAAAAACAATAACAAAAAGGCTGTCCATCTGCTGGCTGAGGTGCAGCTGAACAGGAGCACTCAGGCATGGAGGAAGGCCATCGGCAGAACCCACAGCCTGGGCTTCTGCCTCAGAGAAGGAAAAATATCTCTCACTCAATGCACAACTTTAGGGCCCAAGGAACAGCTGGTGGAGAAAGACATCAGTGCAGCTTCACTGAGCCTTCTGAAGTTATCTCAGGAAAGGTGCTCTTCTCAAACGTTTACTTTTTGAACCAGCAGAGCTGTGGGCAGGCAAAGTTTTGAGCAGCTGGGCTCATGTGTGCTTAACAGAGAAGTCAGCATCAGTGGGTGAGAGAGAGCAGAACACAGCTTTTGTTTTGTTCAGAAAAGTACCTGATTTTAGCCATGTGTTTGCAGAGCTGCCATCAGCCCTGACCTTGGAAACGTCACTTCCTTGCTCTGCTCCTTTGCCTTTCCATGTGCACAGCACCTGAAAATTATTCTTTTAACCTGCAATCTGTCATAACTAAACTTGATAGATTCAATTTTGTTTTTAAACTCCATATTTTGTCTCTCACAAGTTTCAGTAGAAGCATGGCTCTTATTTTGTAAAGGAACACTTGACTCCTTTGTTGTTAATAGCACAAGGTGTATTTTTTCCCCCATTAATATCTCTATAATGTAGAATTTAATTTACTTTCCACCATTTTAATTTTAATTATTACAAGGCTCCTAAGCAATAAACAGAAGAAACATATTGATGGGACAAGCCTTTTAAATGATGGGACATAACAATTATTAATTGCAGCTTAAAAGTCCCCAGCAGCACTTTTTTGCTATAAATACTGGCTGACTTCAAAAGCTGGAAAAGAGTAGTATTGTGCAACAGTCAATTAATTAGATATACTGCAGATACCTTTCTTAATGAATTTGATTATTAATGGCACATCTCTCAGATTTAAATACTGACTCAAGTGTTAGCATCCATATATTTTTTTTCAAAGATGAATATATTAGACTACATGGGCCACCTAATTTAATTGCAAATTATTTTGTCTACTGTCATTTGGTCTATTATGCGCTGAGTTCACCTTATTGCACTTATTCAGACAGCTGTGCTAGGTGGCAAAACTTTAAATCATCCATAAAAAACAAACAATATTATGCATTTCTTCTCTCTGGTTCTCTGTTATTTCCTGGGGAACAGGACAGAATTTTATTCTTAGCTTAAATAGAAGGATTGTAAAATAGCATGCCTGTCACAAGTAAATCTAGAGTGTCCTTTCTAAAGATATGAAAATGCCTAGCAAGTTTCTGTTTTAATCCCAAGCATGTTTGGGAACTGGTAATTTCTTTTCAGAAGGAATGTCTCTACAGGTAGGGAAGTTGTTTTGTCAGTTCTGTGAAAGAGCTTTTAATTACCTGCACTTAATTGAGTCTTGCACACACACATTGGGAAACAATTTATGATGTTTTCCGAGCTTACAACATAGTTCACACAATAAATCATTCTTTCTCTCTGTACTTAACTCACATGCTGTCTTTGAGCCACGGTTCCTTGGTATTCCAGGGTTTGTTTTTTTTTTTCTTTTCTTTTCAAGGAATATGAAAAGCACAGAGAAACAATCTCCTGGTACCAATGATGTGGCATGGAGCAGGGTTTGGGGCCAGAACAGGACAGCTCCATTTTCTTCTCAGTTAAACATCAGGAGACCGGACAAGCCAGGTCACCCTCAGTTTGCCATTTGCATTTCAGTGGAGACAAGTATTTCTCATTTCTTTTGTAGTTTTCTGCACATGGGAACAAAATACCTCCTGACTGCTTTGCAGAAGTTTGAACACCAATTTAGGCTAAGATGAAATTTTAACTGCATTTTCAGTTTGCTTCTATTTGGAAATTGAATTAACTTCAGGAAAACCCACTGATTTCCAGCTGTGGTCACAACTTCCTGCAAAGATAATGGGAAGGGAAGACGTGGCTAAATGCCTGAGGAAAAATTCTAAGTATCTGGATTGCAGCAGAACCCAGAGGTCCCAGGTAAAACCAGCAGAAAGCTGCCTCTGTTCTGAGGTGTTCTTCTCAGGGATAGGATGTGGGAAAAGGAGCAGCTCTAGTACTGTTTAGCTAGTTAATGTCTTAGTTTGCTCTTTGTCTCACACAAAACTTGACAGATTTTCTATGGATGAGTCAGAGCACAGACTACACTGAGGAGAAAGTGCTAAACATCCTAAAGACCCAACTGCACTGGATGCTACTGTGGGCTCCAACATCTTCCTAAATCAATAAGAGTGATCCTACAGTGAGGAAGACTTTTGTTGAGTTGTTACTTCCTTCAGTGTTTGCCAGGATAAATAAAATCCAGAAATACACTGCAGAATGGAGTGGTGATGTGAACTTCTGGAAGCAAAGTCATGGAAATAAATCATTGACCAGGGACCCCTGAAATATCCTTTCTCCCAATCCTGGGCTCTTGGCCTTGGGAAATTCTGCTACAAAGGAAGCTTAACACAAGGATATATCATTAATGACAGAAAAGACATTCACAAAGCTGACACAAGGGTGTGGTACTGAGAGTACAGGTAATACCAGTCTCCTGAAGAATTGATTAAATTCCTAATGAAAATTTTAAGGCACATTCCTTGGGAAAAAAAAAATTAAATCCTATTGAGACAGACAGAGAGACTACTAATCACATTTCTTCTCAATTCTTCTCCCTAGCCCTAATTAGTAGGGAATATTTGCATTGAAACAATCTCTTTTTCTCCTTCATTCATTTGATCAATTTATCCCTCACCTGGAGCCATAATCTCTTGTCTGTAGCTTCATAATCTCCTGCACTGCTAAAAGGATTAGGTATCCAGGTGAAGCATAAACAGCAGGAGCAGATGATTCACACAGGAAACAAACACTATTCTGATTTTTCAGATGCCACTTTTCTCCACAGTAATTAGGTAAAAAGAAACTCTAACCACTACTGCCTCTTAGAAAGCAAAGAAGGAACCCTGTGAACATACAGAAGAAAAATAACCCAGAGCAAAACCCAAAAAAAACCCCACCAAAATCAACATAAACCTTAAGACATATCTTTTAAAATAATTCTCCTCCAAAGTAAAACCACATAAAACTACAAAATGAGCAATATTAAAAGAGAATAAGAAGATTAAGAAAAAAAAAAAAGAGACAGAGATTATTTTAATGCTTTAATAAGTTGCTGCAATCTTTACAATGCAAATATTTCCTATTTTGAAGACAGATGTCACTTTCTCTGGGCTCCTAAAAAAGTGGTGAACATGAACTGGGGGTGGGAAGGTGACATTTTCTGTCACTGGGCCATATTGACTCTGCCACTGTAGAACCCACATTCATATGCTCATTTTATAAATAAATTTATAGGGAATTTCTTGCATGTGACTTGTTTTAAAGCCAGAACATCTATTAAGGTTAAGCACTCTGAATGTGACCATTAAAAATGCATGGGGCAAACATTTGTAAAATTCTATGTGTTTTAAATTCAAAATTCAACATTTGTAAAAGTCAACATTTCAGAACTCGAAACTGTAAGATCTAAATCCAGCCAGTTCATACCCTTTTGACACATCTGATATTTGAGACTTTTCTTTTACTATTTACCATTTCACTGCTTTCCAACTAGACTTCTGACATTAGGGTCAAACACAGCTCTCACCAACACACTGTACAACTGGAAAAAATTTCAGTAATTGCTTTGGTTGTCTAAATTTGTGAGAAAAGAAAATAAAAATTATTTTGAAATGCATCCTTCTCTTTCATTAAATCTGGGCTTCTGGAGAGTTGTCAAAAGATTCTGTCCAAGCAGACAAAACTCAGCACCTGAGCCAGGGGAGATGATATTTGCCTACACCTACATTCCTTCTGAACAGTTATTTAAAATCTGACCAGTTGGCAAACTCACCAAATAAAAAATAACAGCCAAATAGACTCAAACTTCACCTGGCAGTCCTGTCTATCTCTCTGCTCTAGACAACTGCAAACCCTTGTTTTCAGGCAGAGATATCCATGGAAGAGGGAGCAAAAATCCAGCAGGGGTTTAGGCCAGACAGAATATTTGTGCTGATTCCTCTGGGGGTGTTACACACTTAATGTTAAGCTGAATTTGAAAAATGCAACTCATTAACTTGAATTAGAAAAATAATGCAGAAGGGGCACACACTAGAGGATCCCCCCCCCCTTATTTTCCCCCCTTTTTGCTTTTCTCACTCTTCCAGGAGATCCATACACTTACCTAGAGGTTTCCAGGGAAAGTTACCCTACCTAAGGCATTTGTTTTGATCTGAAAGCCTCTCTCAGCTCCAGCTGTGGCCAGGGGCAGAGGAACAGCAGTGAACAGGGTTTGCCATGCAGGGAGGCACAGGCAGCAGCAGCTCATTCCCCTCATTCCTCAGAGCAGCCTCGGGCCATTGACCTTCCAGAGCAAGCTGCAAAGCTCATCTCCTCCCTTCATGGAAGTGGGAAAATGACTTAAAAGGCCAAAGTCGAGACTAAAAAAAGCTGTGATATGGAACAGCCTGCTTTTTTTTTTTTACCCTCCTCCTTCACATTTGTATTCATTATTCTAATCACAGCATCTACTAGAAGAGCCTAGAATCTAGGGCAGGTGCTTTAAATGTCATCCATAACTCCGATCCACTAAATATCTCAGAAAATTGGAACATCTTCGGTGATTGCTCAGTTGCTAATTAACAATGAAGGACAAAAATCACTGCAAATGTGCCATTTGGCCAAGAATTGACTAAAGGGTAAAGTGTGGATAAGAAAGTATGTGTGTGTTAATGGAATATGCAACATTTGAAGGCTGCAAGCACCTGGGGAGGGTAAAAAGTTATAAAAGTCACACAAATTAAAAAATTTACTAAATAATAGCAAAAATCACTCTTTTTTTTTTTGAGTAGCAAAGCTTTAAAAATATTTGTATGTAAACACCACAGAGTTATGACTTTCTTCAAAAAAAAGTTAAATATAAGTTGGGCTTTCCGTTAAATATTAGCCATTCAAAAACCAAATTCACCATCTGTGATGCTCAAAGAAGAAACTGTTAAAGATGGATATGTCATATATGTGAGCTGTTGACCAAGAACTTGTAAGGTGATGAAAATAAGGATCTTTTAAATGTTAGAACTTGAAAACCTCTTATTACAGAGCGTGATATCGTATTGGTTAAAAGATAACAAGTGTGAAAAAATTAGAATACACTAAAAAAATAAAATTATGGTATGAGAATGTGACTTTTATGTTCAACACTTGCACAAGATAAATTTACTAAAAACCATCAGATTTATGTTTCTAGAGAGGGGATATTCAGCACTGTTGTACATCAAGTAATATTTCTCAGTAAAGAAGAAAGAAACAGTGTTCCTATTGAATCTCAATTGATTTGTGCTGTGTTGCTGCCAACACGGACAAACACAGGAGATTAGTAAAGGGGGAAGATGCTTATTTTATATATAACTGGATAAAATGTGATCCATCATCCATGAAGGCACAGACTGTGCATCTCAGCTAAAACTGCTCCTTGCAGACACCTGGTCTAGACCATCACCTGCCCAGTCTGGGCGCTTTGCAGGTGTTCTGGTGCCTCTCAGGTGTTATTTGGGAATCACCTCGTGTTGTTTTGGGGCACAGTCAGGGAATAAGATGGATGAAAACAACAGAAGAAAGAACAAAACTGGCACTGGGGAAAAGTAGCAGGAAGTTCTCCAGGGTACAGAGCTACGATTTTCCCGCTTTCAATAACTCCAGCTGGTCTGCTAAAGTCCATTTAACTCTTCTCCCTGTCCTCAGGTGCTTTGGTCTTCAGTTTGGTGTTTAGGTTTTGGAATTTATTTTCTTCTTGTTGTTGTGTTTTGTTTTTTGGTGTTTGGTTTTTTTTGTTTTTGTTTTTGTGAGTTTTGTTTTGTTTTTTTTTTTTTTTTTTTTTTTTTTTTTTTTTTGGTTGGTTGTTTTTTTTAGGGCAATGAGAGATTGAGGTATTTTTAGTTTGTCTGTTTTTCTGGGGTGGGGTTTATTTTTGTTGGTTTTTTTTTTTTAATTTTGACAAAGGATATAATAGATCTTTCCCCTTTGATTTAGGTAGGTTCAATTATTGACCCATCACTTTTGGTCAACTAATTCAGGAGGTCTCCTCTTATTATTATGCACTCACAGCCCTCAGTACAGTCCATTGTTTGGTCAAAATTCTTGTTTTCCTGGTGGTTAACTTCAGTGTTTCAAACTACTCTACTTTTTTCTCATTTCATTTACCTTTTTGTTTTCCCTTTCATTCTAATCTCTCTATATTTGATGTAAGTACTGGCTCAGGTCCTTAAAATCATTGCAGTAGTGAAAGCAATTTCTGGAATCTATATTAAATAACACAGCTAACCTTCTAGGATTGTTAAATTCTGACCAGCCTAGTTCATTCTGAGAACACACCAACAGGCTGGAAATGACATAAAAACACGAGTGCTGCAAATGTCGAGATGTAATAACACTGATATTACAGGGGCTAACATTTTAATGAGGATTCAGGGAGATGTACTGGGAACATTTGAGGAAAAAAATTCACAGCTGAGGAAAAACAAGGAAGAGGCCAAGCAGCTTTTAGTTCATATCTACTCTAGATGGAGTAGGAGAACTAAATAATCAAATTCCAGCATCTTAAATCAAGGCACTGGAAAGCTGAATTTCTAGTTTATTACATGAAAGTTATATTGCTTGTTAGCTCAAGTGTATAAGCCCTTCTCTTCTTTAGTTCAAAAATGTTAAATTTTGTAGTCCATCAATCCAATCATCTCAGAGCTGTTACTGGAGCTAAAAAAACTCAGCAGGGACAAAAATTAAAAACAAATTAATGTGAGAAGATGAGATAAATCAAGTAGTGAAGTCAAGAGTAAATTATCAAAAAGAACTTTTATAGAAAATGAATAATTTTTCTACTTCAAGAGTAACCCATTAATTTTATTCCCCCCATTCCATTCCTTAGCATGAATGTAGTTCAAGCAGCATAATATAAAAATAGGCTTATTAAGATATGAAATGTGTTTAACTCTCATCATAACCACCACAGTCCTTCAAAATTTAATTTAAAACATATATATAAATCAGGAGGGCATAAAAGCATTTGCACTTTTCAATAATTAAGGTGGGGAAATGCATTTATAATTAGCAAAGGGTAAGCAAAAGGGAGCCAGGAAATAAATCGCCTGGTTTGGATTTGGCAAACCTGACAGCACTGTGACTGCTTTCATTGACCTTAAATGAGCTTTTGCAGCATTTCCTACAGAGTAATTCCAAGGATTTTGTTTTCAAAAGACAAGATGTAGGAGGGCCCAGTGTGATTTGAGATGAGTCAGGCAGAGCGATGCCCTGGATATCCGTACGTCATTCCTACATGACACTGAGCACCCCAGTCCTGGAGGAAAAAAGGAACACAAAATCAAAAGCATAAAAAATGTATATTCCTCTTTAAGGCTTTTATCTCACTGACATCCCTCAACTAAGCAAACTCGAATTCCTGTCTGGAGTGGCCAAAGAGAAAGGGTGGGGCACAGCAGCACCTCCCTGGCACGAGTGCAACACCTGAATCCTCTTGCAGTGACTCATACCACATGGAGATTTATTAACTTTCCTTATTCACCTCTGCACAATCCTGTGCATCCGTTTCCTCTCATGGAGCAATTACAAGCTGAGAAAGCACCAAAGGCTCCTTAGGCCAAGGCTCCATGGAGCTAAAGGGACATCCAAGGCACCACCAATCCTGAGAGCAAAAACCCGAGCGACAAATCCTGACCCTGGGGAGTTGGCTGCAGAGGTTATCAAACATCATGAGATAACTGGCACAACAATTTCAGGGATTCTGGGAACTTGTTGAGAGAGCTTACAATAAAATAACAAGGTAAATCACAGTAGAGCAGACTGGGGATGCAGCAAAAGTACTGATGGGGAAGGCAAAGTAATCGAAAAGATGAAATAGTTTGCTAATTGTTATCAGCTCTTATTATATGATTATTACTTGACTGAGATACCTATATCTATATCTCAGGAACTGTAGGAACCCAAATTCCATTTCATAATTCATAGGCAGCCTGAGAGGTAGGCAGAATTTTTGGGCAAATTTACAAAATTCAAACACTTCATCAAATTCAGTATACTGAGCCTTGAATCCTGCTTTCCACTTCACGTAATTCTGATGCTTAGGTATCAGAGTCCTGGTAATTACATCTCCGTGTCACAAAGACAAAACTACGGCTTTAAGGAGGACATATAATAGCTCCCACCAACCTAGAATTTGTGATCCCAGAACTTTCCTGATTCACTTCCTTAAGGGAACCCAGTTCAATGAAAGATTCAATAGAATCAACTGAACAAACAAATAGCATTGAAACCACTTAAGCAAGAGAATTCAGGATTACACAGACTTTATGGCTGCTTTAGTAAGTTGTCAGGGCAATATTTTCACTTAATATTTAAATAAATACACTTAATGTGAAAGAAATGTACAAGTATCTTTGCTTGTCTGTATATTTTCCTTAATGAGTGCAGAGCCTATAAAAAAAGAGCTCTTTAGCAGAATTCCACAAGAGGGAGATCAGTCTTTCCATCCTGTTCCTAAAAAATATATATATATATCAAGATCTCTGTAAAGCAACAATCTGAAAATGTGTAAAGAAAGTCTTTGACTGTTTATTGGTTATGTGTGTATGTCTAGGAATTTCCTGAGTAAACCAGAACTTTTGTGTTGGGTTTGCTCAGGCATGCAAGCAGGAGCTGTTCCTGACCCTAAAACAGATGGACCCTGATAAGTATTGAGGCAATCTTGCACTCAAAGAAAAGAATAAGAGATTTATTTTGTGTGCACATGCATAGGGCACATACACATCCAGAAATGTACACATGTGTTTTCTGTGGAGACAAAACAGCCTCAGAAAGGACAAACAGAACAGTCACAGTGGGCCAGGTAATCCCAAAAGCAAAAAGTAGTGCTTTAGTACCATTTCCACTTAGGATGGAAAAGTAGCAAAGACCTGGTCTGGCTTTTCCCCTATTTGGGATCAAAGATCCAGTCTGGCTTTTCCCCTGTTAGGGATCAAGGAGTCCAGGTCCACCTTGCTCAGTTCCCCAGGCACATTAAAACCAAGATGTCCAAAAATGATGACTGGGCCAAATTAAGTGTTACAAGCATTACAGAACATTGTTTTACCTTGGCAGCAGAAAAGAAGAACTGTTTATATGATTCTTAAATATTGCTATATTATCAGTGTGATGAAAAATAAACAAATAAATTCAATTATTCACCTAGAAAGACACTGACATCTGCTTAGGAGGAGAAATTATTTTAAATTTATTGCTGGTTTTTTATGGAAACTGAGGAATGAATTTTCCTGGAGGACTGGAATAAGAGCGACAGCTTTGAGACTTTTGTTTAGCCATCTTAAAAGTTTAATTTTTTTTAAGATTTAGTGGAAGTTAAACTGTATTTTTATAAATAATTCTTGCTTTCTGTGATAACAAATGAAACCATAAACAGGGATTATTCTTTAAGCAACAAAGCTACATGAAGTCAGTGTTTTTTTGTTGCCACCACGAGATGACTGGGCAATTCCTGTCTCTGGTGACCAAGGGTGGGCAGCACCTGGAGGTCTCCTTTACCTACTCCAGAACCAGAACTCTTGACATTTACACCTTTTCACACCTTTGATGTACCTTTATCATACAACATGACACCCTCCACAACTACTCCATTTGCTGCAGAATGCAACACTACAGCACAATGACAACATGCAAGCAGAAAAAGAACAAAATCAAATACATGAAAGGCATCAAGGGCAGTGTTTATCAGCTCACAGGTGGGATTTTTCATTACTGCAATTAAGGAATGATTGAGTAAGTGAAAGGCATTGCAAACTCTGAAAGCAGTGAATGACCATCCTGAAATGCATCCTCTTTGTGACAGAACTGTCAAGTGGGCCTGGATTACTTTTACTTCTGAGCTGCTTCTGTTGAAGATGAAAATCATCCCCCAGGATCCCTTATGTGAACATAATGATGCAATAATAGAATGGTTCGGGTTGGAAGGGACTTTAAAGTCTATCTCATTCCAACCTCCTGCCATGGGCAGGGGCACCTTCCACCATCCCAGGCTGCTCAGAGCCCCATCCAACCTCCAACCTGGTCTTGGACACTTCAGCGATGAGGCATCCACAACCTCTCTGGGCAACCTGTTCCAGCACCTCACCACTCTCACAGTAAAGAATATTTTCCTGGTATCTAATCCAAATCTGCTTTCATTCTGAAGCCATTCCCCCTTGTCCTGTCACTACATGCTCATGTTAATAATCCCTCTCCATCTTTCTTGTGGGTTCCCTTCAGGTGTTTGTGGCACCAGGAAGCACCAAACACTGAGAACCAGCTCCTGATTTTGAGCTTATGGCTGTAGCAATGGGATTGGCAACCCTCAGGTGAAGCAGCCTAGGAAAGAATCAGGGAGTCTGCAGGGGGTGGGGGGAGCTAAGTGTTTCACTATGTGCTGCTATATAAATTAAACCCCTCCTCACATTAAATAAAAAAACCCAAACAACAACATGAAACTTGTTAGCTTTTAAAAATCTTCTGGCACACAAAGACAAATTAATCCCAGCTAAAAAAACCTCCCAAGCCAAATTACAGTTGCCATCCAAACATCCTGTTGGTAATGATTTCGTTCACTGAAATGTTACATGCACCGCTTCAATTTATTAATCTGCATTTGAGATGAAAAAGTGCAAAATAAGGTCTAGTAAATTAGATATTAAAGATTTTGCTACTGACTGCAGTTTCTGTTGCATTAGACAAGCACATTATTTGCCATAGCAGGCAGAACAACAATGACTAAAGGCTGTTATTATGCTGTAACAGCTACATTAAGATAACTGCAAAAATAATTGTAGATTCACAACATCAGCTCTGTGTAAACAGTTCCAGAAACATTTCTGTAACTTTAATTTGGTTTGCAGTGTTACATAAAGAACAGGGCTTAAGCCAAGGAATGGGGATTGACAATAGTAAAAAGTCTTGCAAATGTAGAAATAACAGTGCTGGCCTATTATGCTACATCTGTGTTAGCAAATATTTTAGGAACAGATCAAAGTGGCTGCAGAGCTCCTCACACTGCTGTTCCATGTGGCTTGGGCAGTATGCTCTGGGTTAGAGATAGTCTTACCTCCTGTGCTGAGGCTTCCTGACAGGAAGATGCATTAGATGTACGTGGGAAATCCTGGCAGTGGACAGATGCCGTGCAGGGAAATATTGGGAGTCATAGCAAAAATTCAGAATGCTTTTGGAGAAGAGGCTTCTGTTTATTTCCACCTCTAAAGAACCTACATTTTTCTGTCCCAAAATAGCTCTGGGAACTGAGTTAGCTCATGGTAAGTGAAGACCATCCAAGGACTCACTTCTAAACTGATATTACTGCTCTGATGCGAAGCACTGCTGTAGACACAGACTTGCAGGACTACCAAACAATTTGCAGCACATTTATCTTTCTGAACTAAACTACCACATTCCTGTTATCACTTTAAGAGGTTCAGGCCTTTTAGCTAACACTTCTAGAAAAATGTCACATAGCATTATTACACATCACTTGGTTAATTAAGCAGCATAATTTGCAGAAATATTGTGCAACAGTAGGTTGCTGTTGCTAATGATGCGACTCAGAGATGCAGAAAAGGAGTGGGTACAAAATCCTACAGAATGCGTACTTTAAAAGTAAGGCCCAATTACTCATGTTTCTGTGACAGAGAGGTACATTCACAGAAGGTATCAAAGCAGGAGAAACAGCTTCACAACAGACACCTACCAGAGATATCTGGGTATCTGTGCTCCACATTGATTCCTCTGTCTCGTGCCCTCCATCCCCAAACAAACATGCCTCCCCCAGAAAGAAGATTATCAGACAGGCACCTGCTGCTGGCTCCCTGTGTCTTTTGCCAGCAGCAGTCACTGTGAAAGATGAGGTGAGCAGCTGATCAATTCCAGCAAGAACTGGGAGTTAGAAACACTAAACTCTGTGTGTATGTGAGGCACACTTGAGGTTTCATATCCTTGTTCACCTTGGTCATTCTGTCACCTGAGTTCTTGACACTCCACCAGTAATCCCTGCACCACAGGCAGTACCTGCATACTGGTAAGGACATGCCTGGCTCCCCTAAAAGAGATGGGAAGAGGGTGAATTTGATTGTTCTGGTCCAGCAGGTTGCAGCAGGATTCTCATCAACTCACTCTCACTCATACACTGGGCATCAGAGCAACCTCAGCAGGTGATGCGTCATCAACAAACCCTTCAAGTCCTTATACTTTGCTTCCCTCAGAGCAATAGGCTGTACCTGGTGAGTTTTGGAGTGATTCTCTCAAATTCTGGGCAAGTCATCTGCCACATATCAGCTTTGCAAAGTGAAGATGTGTGGAACACAAAACTGACTTTGAGATAATATCAAAGACATGCTCAGACTTACCATTTTTCCTCATGGGGAAAATTCCCAAACTGCAACATACCAGCATTGCTCAGCAGATGGCATAAATGGAGGAATAAATGTAGGAAGCTGAAGGTGGTTAATTCACACACCTCTGATTGCAGGTTACATCTGTGCTGTTCCAGTCATTGCTCTGATGACAACAGTTAAAACACTACTATTGATCTTTTCAGGTCAGGGTCAGCCCTGAAAAGGGGGCCCCAGATCAGAGTGACAGAATCTGTATAATCTGGGGAAGTGAGGCGGTAGAAGCTGGACCTTTAAGGATGAAGTAAAACATGGGCCAATATATTTGTTCTGCAGTTCCCTGTGTCTCCAAGCTCCTGAGAGGTTTGTCTTCCATAAATCTTTTGACGGGCCCAAATCCTTGCAAATACCTGCGCATCAAGATCTCCCTGGGAGGGGAGAGACAGAAAAACAGGAAGGGATAGGGACACAAGGGCTGCTCAGAAGATCCATGTGGCTCAGTGCAATAGAAAATAAACAGCTAGAGACACACAGGGCTGACCATGGCATAGGCCTGGGATGTGGTTGGACCCTGCAGGGAGCACTACCACACCAGACACCTGCTTACATTGTCCAGAACAAACAGGAAGATTGACAAGCTCTGTTCAGAAAAAAGCAAAAACAGACAAGACAATTTGAAAGCTCTGTCTCACATCAAAGCAATACCACGGCTTGAAAGGCATCAAAGCTGTGAATACTAAAGGTCAGTGCATTTAATCAGTCACAGGAATGTCTACCTGTGAGCTACAGCCAGCGAGAAATCAGCAATTATCTTTCATGTTTAAACAACCTTGCACAGTGTTTTACATAACAAGGTGTGTATCACCACTCAAGCTTAAATGGGACTATTACAATCAGCCACTGTAACAAGCAGGCAGTGCAAGGCAAGTGTTTCCTGGCGAGAGCTTCTATAGCAGCAGCAGATGCAGAACTCCAGGATATTTGCTCCTTTCATGTTTTGTACCAGCTCTTCCCAGCCGGGCAAATCATGTTCAGCTTGTTTCTAAATACTCAGTCACATTACTGAGTTCCTTGGGAGTTTTTTTAATGGAGTTAATTGTCATAAAGAACTGTCCACTGTGTTAATCCACGAGTATGAGGAATTGCATTGCACTAGTCTGATAAGCTGGAGGAACAGGGGCTGGTAGATCCAGAAGATTATTGAAAAATAGAAGGAAGAGTTAGTCCTGTGTAATAGCACAACTACAAACACAAATGTTGAATGCAGCACCCCCACTGACAGGTTGCAGGGAGACTGAGATGTCTATAAATCACAGAGTCAGTTTTCCAGCTACAGATCTCAGCAGTTTATGTCATTCTAGAGAGTTATATTTCCACAAAATCAGTTCTCCAGTCCACTTCATCACTTGGCATCACCAGCATTTGTGCAAGGACCACAACCAGGACAGCCTGGCCCACCTGGGAAAGAAGATGCTGAGGGCAGCAGCTCAGCCAAGCCACTGCCTGCCAAGCTCCCCAAAAGTCACCACGCAGAAGCTACACAGGTCACTGGAATTTTAGAAGTCCCAGGAGGCCTATGGAAAGCCAACTAAGCAGCTCTATCACTTCACATAATTATATTTTTTTCCATACAAATGGCACAGTAATTCAATTACACAATGAAGTTAATGAAAAGCCCTTTTAAGCAGCTGCATACACTAACAGTTAAAGCTGTGAGTGTCCACGCTTTGCACATTATGTAAGCATTGATTCTGAGTAGTATTTTTATTTTTATAGAACTGTTCTGGAAAGGTTTTTGACAAATCTCTTCCTATGAAAATGCTCACTTGTCATAATCCAATATTATTCATGAAAAAGAAAAAAAAGCCATATTTGAAACACTGGAATATTTTTTGCCTTGGGAAAATGGTGTGTTTTTTGCACAAAACCCTGTTCTCTATGCCATACAGCTCATCTGCTCCATTTCATGAAGTGATCAACACTAGGTCCCTTCAGATAAACAAACCTGTATAGAAAAATTCATTTCAGTTTTGGACATGATGTGCTTGCATAATTTGCTTTCTCATGCCAGTCTAAAGACATGCTTTTTTTTGGTGCTGCATAGAGCTAGCTGTTTTCTGACAAAGACATGCCACAGTCAAAGATGTAAAATGATTACTGGAATTACAAAGGCAGGATTTAAGTGGTATTTAACAAAACCAGGAAACATCTTTGGTCTCTCCTCTTATCCCCACCCTAGAAACTCCCAAAGCAAGGCTAGCTAACCTCAAATTCTGACTGATGACTGAAAACTGGGATTGCCTCAAACATTCATAAGCAGTAGTGACACATGTTACAGAATACAGAAAAACTCAAGAGTATTTTCTTTGGTCTAAAAACCACTGTTATGAACAAAGAAAACAACAAAAACCCAGAAGCAGCAGTCAACAGCTGAAAGGAGCTTTGTGCAAAAGTAATGGTTAAAATTCCATACATTTTAAAGGTCAGGATTTCATTTCTGTTAATTTTTCATATCCTTCCTGAACCAGAAGGCAGTCTTGTGCTAGAAGCTTCTATCCCATCCTCCTCCTTAATAATGAATAAACTTTAATGAAAGATTTTACATTAGAACTTACTTCCATTTCAAAGTAGAAAAATATTTTTACACTTTTCTACAGGGATAATCATATGCTCCTACTGTAAAAGAACAAGTCCAAGAACTTTTAGCATGAAATGGAGTGAATATATAGACTGTTTGTTCCTTCATACAGGTGATACCTGAACAGCAAGATAATTAACCTACTCCAGTTGTCTCACTCTACAACCCAAGTAAACACAAGATACACACTCAGTGTTTCGTGAAAGGCAGCTAAGGAAAGTTGGGGTTTATCTCCTCCCTTTTATCCCAAATGACTTTCAAATTGCTTCAAGTGACTTCACCTACTTTTCTCCTGTCAGCCAATTTCCCTCCAAGGTGGACAGCTCACTCAGTTTTTGCTGGACATGGTGGGTTGATCCCAGCAAACAGCCAAACATCCCCACAAGGTGCTTGCTTAGCCCCCTCTCCTCCAGGATGGTGAGGGAATAGAAGGAAGGTGGGAATACTTGACAGGGAGAGCAAAGGGTGCATGTGCAAGCAAAGAAGAAACAGTATTTAATTCACAACTTTCCATGAGCAGGAAGATGTCCAGGCACTCCCTAGCAAGGGGTGAGTGAGGACAGGGTAGGGAAGCCTTCACACTGTGCAAGCACCATTCAGCAACAGCCAAAACACTGATTTACCAATCCTATTTTAGCATGAACCTGCCCCACCAGACCCAGTGCCCCAGGACAGACCCCAAGTCCTGCTGTGCTGGTTTTGGCTCGGGTAGAGTTAGATTTCTTCACAGTGGCTGGTATGGGGCTGTGTTTTGGATTTGTGCTGGACACAGTGTTGATGATATAGAGATGTTTCTGTTATTGTTTAGCAGGGCTTACAAAGGGCCAAGGCTTTTTCTGTTTCTCATACAGCCACACTGGCAGGGAGTATGGGAGGAGACACAGCCAGGACAGGTGGCCCAAACTGCCCAAAGAAGTGTTCCAGAGCACATCCTCCTCACTGTAGAAAGTAGAGGGAAGAAGGAAGAAGGAGAGGGTGTTTGGAGTGGATGGATGACAAATGGATGACATTTGCCTTCCCAAGTTACTGTTATGTGTGATAACACCCTGATCTCCTGGAGATGGCTGAACACCTGCCCAGCCATGGGAAGCAGGGAATGAATGCTTTGTTTTGCTCTGCTTGTGTGCATGGCTTTTGCCTTTCCTATTAAGCTGTCTATATCTCAACCCACAAGCTTTCCAGCTTTTATCCTTCTGATTCTCTCCCTGATCCCTGTGGTGGGCAGTGGGCAAGTGGCTGCCTGAGGCTTGGGTGGTGCCTTGGGGTTAAACCACGACACCCATGACAGCACACACCTCTCTCCCTAAATGAACTCCATCTATTCTGTCATAAACCTCACACCACCAGCAAAGACAGAATGATGCGAATATAAGACATTGAATATTCAATAACAGACTGTCCTTGTTCTAGACATTTAAATTGTCATCTCTGAGGCACAGTCAGAAGAAACAAGCAAGTTGAGAAAGTTCACTCCTGGTTTTTAATGATTCTGAAAATTTGAAGTTGATTTGATGTGGAGTCAAATGGCATGGATGATTAGTGCTGCATCAGTTTTAATACTTTCCTAATATTGAGAAATTATTGTCTTTGTCTTAACTTTCTAAGACAGTTTTCAGACCTACTTCAATTAAACACTTAGATTATTTTTCAGTGTTCAAAAGAGCTTTGTATATATGCAAAACCAGTAGCTAAGCTCAGATTGATTTCTCCAATACCTACAAACTCTTACATTTTGTCCTAATGTATATTAGGATTTAATTTACCATGAATAGCCAAGACTTATTTATATTTACAGGGTACCTATTGTACCCACAGGCACGAAAAATATAATTTGTCTCATCTAATGAGTCATCATTAGCTTTTGTTTCTACCTTTCCATAAGGAGAATATTTTTAACGTATTCAACTGGAGTTATTTTTACCCAACAACTTATATAATTATTTTTAAGAAGAGCAGTCATATGTCAGCCCATCACTACTACTGCAGCTTATTGTCACATAAATCAAAAACTGAAAAAGCCTACTTAAAGGAAACATTCCATGAAGAAAAATAATACTTTTCTCTCTATATAAAGGCAAACATGACCAAAACTTTTGAATTTCCTTTTTTTTTCTCAAATGCTTGTGAAACTTTCAGCAAGATGCTGTTTCTCTCCTCAAGAATTTCAAACCAACTCTAGATAATCAGGAAAACCAAACAGAATTAAAAAAGTAAGATTGGCATAAGAAACAGCTCTCCATCACAGCAAATTACTCTCTCAACCCTTTCAAAACACTTACACCATAAACTCTGAGGTGTGAAAACACACATATGTGCAGAGTCTCCCTCGGCAAAACCCTTCCAATTAATTGTTACAAAGATGCCAAACTTACTGCTCATAGAACACACCAGTGTAGTGGATGCCTGCCTGGTATCACAATAACCACCTGGTCTGGAGAGCAACTTGAATTATTAAGTACAAAGAACCCTTCACACACACAGTGCAAGACAGGGGGAAGGTCAGCCTGAGTCTTTAGATAAACTGGCAGGTGAAGGTGAGCTTGAGTTCTCATGGTGAGTTAGAGAAACTGTGGAGTGACAACTTCTGGGGCCATGGAGAGCAAGAATTCCTGGGTGACAGGGAACTCTACATTTCCAAATGTTGAAATACAAATCCTGATCAGTCCTGTACACTAAGAGATTATCTTTAAAGAGAGTTCCTTCACTGTGTCTGAATATCTTTGGAGAGCTTTGTGCTCTGGGATATATCACCACAGACCACTTCATTTACATCCCTGATGGAGCTGAGGAGTGCTGATTAGAGGTGTGGCCAAGCAAAAAGGCTCCGGAGCTCATCTGCTCTTCAGAACGTGCCAGGCTTCAACCAGACATGGTGACAACCTCAGTACATGACTGTAAGGAGAGGCCTTGGTCGCAGTGTCATTAGAAGGGAGGTGAAAGCTGAATTTCTCTTCATAATCCATCAATATTCAAAGAGCAGGAGGAAGAAATTGGCTTTCTTTCCATCGGTATTGAAAAGGAAAATTTTCCAGTCATGCAAGACAGGCAGTAGCACACTTACCATTAAAATGCAGAGGTGGGCTCAAAAAAAACCTTAGTTATTATGCTTTCTTATTTATATGTTCACCTTGCAAATATTTTCGTTCACTTTTAATAATCTATCATTATGTTAAAGAAAATATGCATAGGTCAAGTATTTTACCAATCTCATTATGAATCAAGACAAGTCCCTGATTTTAGGATGGAGTAAAATGTAATTTGTCTTTCAGTATCAAGACTGCTGTAAAATCATTTTGCAATGCAAGGAATGAAACCATATATGCATTTGTTTTCTCCTCCTCAGAGTTTATTTTGCATGTGATTTTACAGTTTATACTTCACATCATACATTTATTCCTTCTCTTGAAGGAAAAAAGGTTTGACACAGACGCTTGCCATTACATTTTGAAACCTGGAGCTGGTGCCAGTAAAAAACAAAAAAAACCCCACCCTATAAAATATATTAGATCAATACAGTGTAAATATAACATGTATTAGAAGTTGCTTGTTATTTCACTACAAGGAAAAAAATCTGGGGAAAAAAATAAGATAATCAATTCCAGTTGCTAAAACAGTTCAGTATATTTTATTTAAAGTCATAGCGCAACAGGAATGCTTTTATTAGCTCACAACCAAACAATGATCAAACTGGTGCAGAGGAAAATGAAGCATGATCCTATGGTACTCAACTGCAATATAACATTCTCTGCCACACAGAACAGATCAGACTGGGGATGTTCACCAAGTCCTTTCAGTGTGAACTCTGCAAAAGACTGTTTTCCATCATGCTGCATTATTCCAGCCCTTATTTTGCTTAAGAAGTAAGCCACAAGCCAGCATTCCAAGAACTGTGAATAGATTGTCAGTGTTGGCACCAACCATTCAGTAGTTTACACAATGGTTCACAAAGGAAACTCGGTAAAATCATGACTTGGAAATGGTCACGGACATCTTCCTCTTTGGCTACTTTAAAAGTTAGAAAATTCAGATTGGTACAAAAGACATTCATTTCAGAACCAATTTGAATATGTTTTTAAATAAATGGAACAAAATAAAGCATGTCTCATTAATTTGGTATTAATTTTCCAGAATACTCTGCAATACATTTTCAAATATACAAAATCTTACTCTTTACAAAAAAGTTGTAGCTCATGAAGGAACTCACTTGAATTATCTTAGCAGCACTCCAATAATTAACTATCTTAATTTTAATTTAAAAAAACCCAAAAAACACCTTAGTTTGATCACTGAATTTTGAGACTGCTTCTTCACGAGAAGCAATGTTTCAAAAGTTATAAAAGTGCAAGAACATCATCATGTTCCAAGCTGAAAGGCAGCTTCTGAAAGTAGTGAAATCAGTATTGCAAGGTCCTGATGTTAGTGAAATAAATACAGTGGGAAAAACTACACTTTAAGTAGCTCTTCCAGTGTGGTATTGTTGCATGAAGACCAAAACATGCGTCTCACTGAACACTTTAGTGATCTAAATAAATAGTTGTGTCGTTTTTTGTCCAGCTGTAGCAAGTGAGATGCTCAGACTAAGTGACTTGGGTGGGAGCAGGTAACCAGCACACTCAATAGCATCAGCAGGCCCCCACTCAATCAGCCTGCTCCTTTTGCTGTCCAGCATTTTTGTGCATTTTTAATTAAATCACAAATGGCAAAGTACAAGACTCTCAGAGGACCTTCTCATCCATTTGGATAAAAATTTCTAATTCCATGTTAGACTTCATTGAAGAAGAGGAGCCTCAAATTAGGTCCCACAAACCGTTAAGGCTGCCTTTTAGCCAAAAACTTCTGTTTTATTTAAGCAAACTACTTACTTTTAGTAAGAAGCATTAATATATAATGAATATTTGAATTCACTATCAAAATGAGGATTCTAAGAAATTGCAAACTTTGGAGTAGGATCACTCTTATCATTCCTGATAAAATTCTGTAAACAACAACTTAATTGAGAATATCTGCTGCTTTGCAACACCTTAAGTGTAATTTTGTACTACTAGAACTACAAACCCAACGATTTCCTTTCTGCCTCTTCGTAAAGCTTCCTCTAAAGAGGGTCTAGCAAGTCAAGAGCTCTGAAATTACATGTGAATATTAATCTTACATTTTAAACGCCTAATATTACTATACTCGGCCTCAGAAAGCCTCCTTAGAGCAAGTTTTGTTATACTTAGTACTAGTACAGTGTATCAGCACTTTGTGACTTGCTTCTTCGGTGGTGGTTATGGGGAACTTCACTTTGAGATGTCCGTGTTGTGAAGCACAAGAGCCACTCTGCTTGGAATGTACACCTAGGAAAAACATGACAAGAACAAGCTGAAAAACCCAGAAACTTTATAGGACACAACCTCTAAAAACCCTCTCATTTTAACTGTTAAAAATCGGTCATTTGGGCACTGCTGTCGGTCACAAATATCATATTTAAAGAATGATTATTGACTGCTTAGTCCCTAGCACGGGAATTGCACTAGATAGAAATTTTAAAGGCAGCTTGATTACAATCTCTTTTCTATTTTTCTTTTAACAGCTTATCTTGATATATTTTAAGTGGCTACCAGGAGAGGGCCTCATATGACTTACAATGACCGGTTTCAAAAACCTGAGAATATCGAGGTCAACAGACCAGTCAGTGATGAATGACAAAGTTTTGCAACTCTTTTTTGCTGTGAATTAAAGTTGTCCCAAGGCCTGTGATGTAATTTCATACAGGTAAATACCAGCAATATGACACAGCAGCATATTCTTCACACTCTTACCACCTATGGAATGTCAGTGCCTGAGCAATAAAACTCACAGTCAAAATTAACCATTTAAATATTCACATTTTTCTTAGCCTTTGTTTTTTCCCTGAATACCATAAAAATACCCAAACACATATAACCAAAAGACTCCTCATAGATCACAAAAGAACTCGTGGCAATGTATTTTACATGACACTCCTTCCAAACTGAGCAGAGTCACAACCAGAAAACAAGACCGATATGTGCTATCTACCAATTACCTCGATACACGGCACTCCATCAATTGTCAGCTCTATGAATGTGCTTTCTGAACAAGTCAATAAAAATGCAATTATAAAAGGTAACACAAGATTGAAGATTATTGGCTTCATTCTGACAACGTCCTCTTTTAGACTATCCTTCATCCCTAGGGAATGCCTAATATTCTGCAATTTCAACCGTGTTATCTGCTAACGAGAGCCTGATGGCATGAAAGGCTTTCATTGTTTTCAAAACAGAATAAAGCAATAAAGCAAAGAGCTTTAGGAAAAGGAGAAAAAGGAAAAGAACAGCTGATCTCCATTGAATCAGACAAAGCAGTGTCCAATGCTTCTCGAAAGGCAGGGAACATAATGATTTCCCCTAAGGTTTCAGTGATAAATAGCTTCTATACACTGGTGCAGGAGAGGAAATACTTAATGAAGTCAACTACCTCAAAACATATAGATAAAGGAGAGATTTTGAAGTTGTGTACTGAGAAATTCAGCGCTCTTGGGTTGGATGATGAAGTGAGAGGGGAGAAGGAACAAACAGAAATAAGTTTTCTAAGAAAGGATGTGGAAAATATTGCTTCAGTTATGAAAAAAAAAATAATGCAAGACACAGCAATTCTCAATTATATTCTGGTCAATAATGTGTCAGATCCTAGGAGGAGTAAATTAGCCCAATTCCTTTAAAGTCAATTTACATCAGCTGAGAATCTGAGAGCAGTGTGGATCATCCAGCTCCAACCACTTCACTGACAATCAGAATTTTAAAACTGGTTTAAGCACAGTTTCAGAACTCGTGCAGATGATTGTATTTAAACTAATGACAGATATGTTTTCCATTTGCCATGAAGAGATGCATCTGTCAGCTTTTTACTTTAGTCACTTGTTTTTTCCTTACCTAGGGAAATTAAATACACTTTTTAGAGTTTTTTATCTTGGTGGGCTTCTTGCTAAATCATAGAAAAGCCACATATGACACTATCTCCTAATCTTATTTCATTGGTCAGTGTAACCACCTCTGAGGCTATTTGCTATAAAAAGCAACAATTAAGGCATGAACAATGAAAAAAATCAATTATTGATTAAACATATTAATAATTACAAATAAGATCATTAATTATTCATTCCACTGGTATACAATTTTTAATTACAAATATATTGGTATTATTCCTTTCTCCCAGCCCAACAATACTTCCAGAAATACTAAAATCTATGTGCTCTAGCTTTATTACTTGTTTAAATAGACAGAACTCAGAACAATTGTATGATGGACTGAGGAAGAAAAACGTGACCAATGAGGTTGGAAAGATCACTTGTCTTTCCTGAGGTAGGTGAAAACTGGAAGATTATCTGCCCAGGATCCCAGCAGGGTTTTCAGCCCAGATCTCTCACCTCCACTCCTCCTTCTGACAGCCTGAACCACAAAACTTCCTCAGCCTTTTCACTCCAGTATGATTCCTTTTCTTTCAGCACCTCTCACCTGAATTACCACTCTTGTAGTAACATATCTCTCTTAAGTTAAATTTATTTTCTCTATATTTTTCCTGAGTGTACTGATTGTTTCAAGCCATTGTACCAAGCCAATTGTGCTGCAAGCATATGCTTCAATCTGCCATTAAGTGACACTATTAAAAGAGTCAGGGATTCATTGCTGACAGGATAAGCTGAAATTCAAGCATTTTATTGTATGTTTCAGTCCAGACACTTTCAAATATTTAAATGTATGGATCATCCTTAGCTCTAGATGTGTCTGTACTGGACCTTCAACATTCAATTGATCCGTGATTCATTCTAGTTCAGTGTCAACTACAACTGTGCTGTGTCTCATCATGCTGGTCATGCTCCAGACTCCAAGCAGTACCAGTTCCCTCACAATTCCTAAGACTATCTCCTTGATACAAGTCAACAGCTGCACACAGAGCCTCTGATTGCTGAAATAGCAGTGGCCCAGCCAGTTTTTAACTCACCTAACAATCTTATCCAGCCTTGTAGTTCCTCAGCTCCTAGGCAGGAATGCTGCAGGAGACAAGGCTGAAAGTCTTACTGACCTGAAAGGAGCAACCTTGTGCACACATCTTGAGTCATTTCATCAAGAAAGCAATCAGGCTGACCATGCATGCTCTGACTTTGCTAAATCCAGGCTGGCTTTCTGACTGACCCATCTCATGTAACCCACTTGCTTGGACACAGATTGCAAGAGGAGGTGGTTCTTGTCTTCTGGAGGAACTGCCCGACACATCCCTCAGCCTTCATTTTCAGCCTTGGTTTAGTTGTCAGAAATCTCCCCTGACCACTATGATTTTTCTCTGATAATAGTCACCAGCCTTGCAATCACATCACTGAAATCATCCAAGCCTCTGGGTGTATCCCACTTATAACACAGCCTCTCTAACCTATTGCTCTGCTACTTTATTTTCAGTGATGCACTGTCACACAAAAAGGTCTGAAAACAGGCTTTGCCCTTGGAGTTTGAGCCAAAAAAATAGACACTGAATACTCCTGTACTGTCCACATTGTCCATCAAAGTGTCAAGTGATTTGTCTTTTTTTTAATCAGCAGATTTACAGAATCACCTTCTTGCCCTTCTTCATATATATATATATATATACATATATACTACAGCCTGAGATCTGTTTCTACAAATAGACAAGTATATTAAAAATACATAGAAGTTTCCTGATTAAAACCATTACAGGAAAGCTAGGAATTCATCAGCAAATAACATTATCAGAGATAAGTAATTTTTTACTTTTTCCATATTCTAGGAAGAGTGTCTCAGAAGTTAATTGTTCCTTATACTGTTGATGAATTACACACTTTTGATTACCAGCTTCAGTCCTGTTGATCTCTGTTCTTCTAACCTGCTTTTTCTGATCACAAGTTTTATCCCATTCATGTCTCCATCATAATTTCCATCCCCATTTCCCATGTTCATCACTAGATGAACAGAGACAGAAGTGAAAACCCAAAGAACAGAACAGTGAAGAGCATCCATTCATAGCTAACCCACATCTTGACTGTCATCAATCAAACCACCCTCAGAGTCTCTCTTTTGTTTCAAGCTTTCTGCTCACCCTGAACACCCTTTCCAGGCACTCCCTCCCCTCCAGGCTCACCCATGCTGGAAAGGGCCTCAGGAGACCCAGATTCCCTGCTGAAAGCTCAGAGAAGGTTACTCAGGATCTCAGTGAATTGTCCCTCTGCTCCTTGTATCAATTGTTAACTATCAACCTCGAGCCCTCCAATGTTCACACCATCTCCACTATTTTAGGAAGACATCTAAAAACACACAGAGGAAGGTTCATGAGGCCTTTTCTGATGGGGGAGTGGAAAACATCAGATCTATTTGAGACAGGATGACTCAGCTGCAAAGACAGTTTTTGACAAAGTTGACTTCCAAAGGTTTAGTCATAAAATATCACTGAAAGTCTTTTTGTTCTCAATTTGGCAGGAATGGAGTGACTGTTGTTACTTCACCTGTAGATATGCTAACAGAGAAGATGGTGGGGGATAGGAATCTTGTTTTTAAGTCAAAATGGGTTTTTGTTGGTACCTTTGACTTTTTTATACTGCATGCCCATATGAGGCAGCTGCACTATCTGAAACTAGGCAAGTCTCACACAGATCAAGGCTTCTGGCACTAAAACACTATCCCTAGTAAAGAGAAAAAAAAAAGTTTATAATCAACCTATTTCCCACCAACTACCTATCAAGATCGCAGTCTATTCATGCTGGCTATTTCACAAACAGGACAAAAACAACTGGTACTACTACTGGCCAGGAATGTAAGATGTTTTCAGCCAAATTCTTACTCCTTATATTTTTTTTTTCCCTGTGAATATCCAGAAAACTTCTAGGTAAAAAAGATATTTAAAGGGTTAAGAAGAATGCAAGAATACCACAGGTAGGAAGCACCTGTGAACAGCAGTAGCTATAGGGAGAAATATTACCTTACACATAGGAGGGGACTGAAATACACAGCAGTCTGCAAATGTATCTAAAACCCCACGAGCAAGAGGTTCTGCAAATGACAATGCTACTTTCAGATCTGTCAGACCCATTCAGTACCAGGTGCAAGCACAACCAAAATTGGCTGGAACTGCAATGAACTACTCTTCATCTGACTTTCAGGACTGGAAAACACCAAGCCCTAAAAATAATTTCAAGGTCGTTTTGTAACAGATGGGAGAATTACTAGAACTCAGAGCTAGATCAGGCACTGCAGAAAAATACTCAGTAGCACATATTGCAGCTGGTAGCTGCAGAAGGCGATGTCACAAGAGCCTGTGCCAACATTATCCCAAACTTTTAATTAAAATGAGGGCTTTAGACAATCTCCTGTCCCTGCATCACCACTGATTGTCACACATGGACACTATTCTGAGAATATAATTAACCATCAAAGAATAAAATAGATGATAGCTCTTCCTTTCTGATTGCAATTTATTATACAAAACCTCACACATTTTGGTTTTCATTTTGCTAGATATTGCACATGACAAAGAAGGTATGCTTAAAATAATGTGAAGTTCTGCTTTCCAATTTGTTTTTCAATTTACAGCTATATAGCATGAATATGCAGAAAATAATTTCTTAGATTGTCTTGCTTCATTTATGCAAAAGAAGTCCATAGACTGCACAGGGCGTGTCTCAAAATTTCCTCTATTATCTTCTGCACTCTTTTTTCAGGTTGAGAAAAAGTACTCTAAAAAGATAGCAAAATCCTCTGAAAAACAAGTATACTGAAGAAGAAGAAAGGATGAAACAAAATTACTAACAGAGTAACTTTACATTACATTTGCTGCTAGTTTTAAGAAGTCAAATGATCAATGAAGATGAATAAACAAATTTAAAAGTCTTAATCATCAAGAGGTAAAAATCAAAAATACCTTTGTGGGATTAAATACTGACTGATTCTTGTAGTTTCAACGGTTTCTAACTACAAACATTCTTTCATTTAATCTGTATATCTGTGCATGTCAGGGGAGAAAACAGTTAAAGATTTCATCAGTCCCTTTAAATTCAATACATAAATCCTTATCATGAAAGTTATTTAAATGAGTATTTTCAAAGCTAAGGTCACTAAAAGCTTTTAGATAATTTCAATCTATGGGAGGTTTTTAATTTGTCCACAGACTCAAGGAAGCAGGAAGTTGCACTTTGACATTGAATAGTATACATTAAGGCCAAGGTTAAAAACTCAAGCCTGTAATAAGGATATTCTTAAAATAAACTATATAATTTCACTTTCATTTAATGTGAAAAGATTATATAGCTGAATGCCAAAAATAGAGAATCAGAAAAAAGCACTGGGAACAAGGGAAAAGGAATACTCTGACATCTATTTATTTTTTGAACTAATTGGAATGAACTACAGAAAAAAGTAAATCCATAAAAGTTAAAATATGTTAAGCAATTATATTTCACAATAAATCATATACTACTTTTCCAATGAAACAACATCCTCTGCAATATTCTACTTCACCAGTTTCTGTTGGTGCACAAAGAAGGAAAGTATAACACCTCCATTTTCATATAAACCCAAACTTTTGGCATGGTACAAAAATAAAATTCTGGGACGCTTATTGATATCCAGTTCTTTTCTACAGCAAAATTCAGTTGAGTTGGATACCTTAGAAAAGACCAGGACATTTTGAGTGACATGTTCTTAAAAAATTATACTTTTCTTCCCCTTGCCCCAAATCTAAGTTTCACATCCAATCACAAAAGCCAAGTTAGGCACCAACAAATGAATTAATCCATAAAGGGCCACTAAGATCTGACAGGGATTGAAATGTGTGTGCAGCACTTAGTTCACATCTTGCAAAGAGATGATGAGATCTAAGCCAGACTAAAGGTTTATATAAGCATTCAAGAAGCACAATCTTTTATAAAATATATCTCCAAAAAGACTGATATGAGAATATCAGAGTGAAGTTGTAAACAGAAATGAAGCAGTGGTAAAAAGAGTATTTTCTTACAGTGACAAAATGGCTCACAGCTTGTTATTAGAAAGTTTGATTACATGGAATATAATGTAAATGTAAATTCATTTCATGTATTTGTTAACAATTTATTATAGAAAAAGCAGTGAAACAGAAAAATTAGTACAGTTATTTAAATAAGTGATATTACAAAGGGCATTTCTGTGCATTTTCTGTGGAGTTTTCAAGGTGTGTCTGACTTTATTTGAATTCTGGCCATCTAATGGGGTTATTAAACAAGCCTGAAAACTGTAGAGTGAAATGCTCAGCAGTGCTTACACAGCTTCATCTTCTTCCAGGATTCTTTGCTCCAGGAATTCCATATCTCCCTTCTTCTCATTTTGATGTGCCACCTTGAATATTTCTTTTATTAGGCGATTTTTTTAAGAATGAATCATGTCACATTTTATCTTCTGGTTTTGTAACACATTTGTGTGCTGTTTAAGCTTCACTTGAATTATTGCATGTGATTGCATTTTGTCACAGCCGTCTGGGTATGTTTTGCTGACAATGTTTACTCACATACCTCCTTAAGGGACATGCATCTCTCATTAAAAAAATACTTATTTGAAGTTTGTAGTGGAGGAGCAACTAAAATTTTTGAAACAAGAAACTGAAGTCTCATGCATTATGAATTATTATTAAACAACAGGAATAATTATTAAACAATGGGAAAAGAACTTTCATGAGTTTATTGGGATGGTTGTTCAAAAAGAAATTTGGTGGGAAGACTTTTGAGTTGGATTTTAGAAACTGCACTGAAGACTAAAGAAACTGCTAAGCAGGACAAATTACCCAGTAACTTGGATATAAATTGCTATTTAAATAAAACATTTTTGGTTTACTGCAAAATATCAGCTGGAGGCATTTACTGTAACTTTTGTTCTTTCTGATGTGAAGATCTATCTGCTGAATTGAGGTTTTCCAGCTTTTCTCTCTTGATTACTTTCACTTGGTGTCCTTCCACTGGTACTTTACCTTTATTTGGTGCATGGGGAATCCTCTGGGGAGCTGGCTGGAGGAGTTCTGTGAATTATGTGGCAGAAGGACATAAGACAAAGTTTACCTGGGTTTCTTTCTGACCTAGAGGTGCCATTGCCATGCCACAGCTGATGCTGCAAAAAGTGCATTTGCTGCTGTGTTTGCCACATGCCTTATCTTTCACATACTCCTAGCAAAATGCAGCTTTCACATTCTGTCGTGGTTTTTTTCTGGCTTGGGTGGCTTGCACTCACCATCTAATGGACTAAATGTGAAATAGACACTCCGAATTACAGTTAATTGGCTTGCAGAAGTTAAGTTAGTGGTAGATAATTAAGATGCTCTCCAATCACCCAGGCAATGCATTTGATTTGGGCACACGAAGCAAGAACTCTGGAAGCAATAATTTGCTACGTAACCTTCAAGAATGAAATCTTAGACCTTTCATTTCAAATTAGCACAAATACTTACCCACACTGTGAAGGCCATGTCACATGCAGATACTTAAAAAAAAACCCCCAAAACACCCAAGGCCCATTCCTAAGATCCTTTACAACTAGCACAACGAAAGCACACAAATCCTTTCATGTAATGAAAATATTCTATATCATGCAAATGAAAGGAATGCCAACATTCTGGATCCAATGAAAGAAAGGGAGAGAGAGAGGTTAGAAGTTAAGATGTGACACTAGAAATGCATGTTCTGTTCAGCCATGGAAGGGGAGTGGCCCACACAGATCAGTGCAGATGCTCCACTTGCAGGCTCCTGAGGTTACAAATGTGATTTATTTGCAGGTTTTCACGTGTACCAATATATCTGTGCATAGAGAAACACACCCTTCACCCACATCAATGTTTTAGGTATAAAAATCTACTCAGCAATATAAGTGATTTCAGAATTTTTTCAGTGAATTCTTGCCTTAACTCCCAGCTTTTCTGAATCTTATTTTCTTGTGTTTGTGAGGATATACACATATGTGAATACTTAGAGAAAGAATGGGAAATATGTGCATATATACCCATTTACACACATAAAGAATAGGGAAAATGACTTTTTAAAATTGCTAATTGTGATGATTCTGATTTCAAGAGCAATTAAGGAATGTAGAGTTCTATTAGTGACCACCTCAGCTAACAGAAATTGTATTCAAGGATATGTCTCACAGTTAATTTCAGGTGATTTGTGGGAAACTCTTTAATATTCATATCACTTTAGGACTGGAAATTCTTGAAATTCTTGATGTGAACAGAGAAATCCTGTTCTATTTTTTTGCAAAGTTTTTTCTGTAAACTGAGGAGGAAAAAGCCAGTTGGCAAACACACAATTGCCTCAAATTCATGCTTGTAGAGTTAAGCACATGATTTTAAAGGAAGTTTCTGCAGAGCTTTAAACAAAGCAAGCATGAAGTTGCATGAAAATAAAGCAAATTCTAATATTAAGGGTAGCAACTCCAAAGGGTATTAGTAGGTTTTCATGCAAGTTGGCAAGAAACACTGCAAAAGTGCATGGAAACATAAAAGTAAGGTTGAGAGAGAAAAATTACTTAATATTATTGGTTATAATCAAATCATAATGTTATCTATACTGTATTTAGACAAAGATTAATTTAAAAATTAAATAAAAAAAATAGAAAATAAATTAAAAATGCCCCCTTCCCCCAAATACTAGAAGAGATCCCATATTTGTCCAAAGGATTGCAAAACTTACACGGATGAAAGTAAAATTAAAACAAACAAACAAACCCCCAAACAATTCACTTACCATAATTGAATTAGGTCGATAATTGTGAGGAAATTCTTCAGAGAAATACTCTGTATTGTGGTCCAGCCTTTGATGCCCTCCATATTCTCCAGCATCAGAATCCAGAAGGATTTTATACTTAAAGGCAACTGTTAAGGAACTTTGCGAATTTCCTCTTAAACAGAAAAGAAATCAAAGCAAAAAATATAGAACTACTAATGGAAGTAATGCAACAATGGAAGCATACTGTATATAAAACAAAAATCATAATAAAATGTAAGAAAAGAGTGGAAAAACATACAGAACATAGAGAAGTCATATGAAGTTTTGTCCTGAAAATTTAATTTTAGCAAAGTGATTCCTATTACAGCAAGCACCTCCCAGTCTCTTCTGCAATCTGCCCTGAGTGATAAGTTTATAGCATTACAGCAGATAGGCACAGCACTTTAGGTGATGAACTAGACTAAAAATGTACCACTGAACAAAACAAGGCATTTGAATTGCATTTAAGAAGTAACCTAATAGTGACCAGCAAGAATCAATCGGTATTTAGCAACATTTTACAGTCTGTCAGAATCTGACCAAGTATCAATGAGAAAAGCATATAATTTTACAGAAGAGAACGCCACAACTCCCCTGAGAATCTTCTGGAAAAGAGCTGGAATTATTATAGCACAGAGGAACAGAAGAAAGAATACATTGTAAGAGAACGCTTTTTAAGAGACAAATATTCTGACTGCAGTTGCTAAAGTGGGGTGAATTATTTAACCAAGTGTAGCAATCAGTTTGAGTACCTGTAGCTACTTAAAAGGATTTAAACAGATTTAGCAAAAAATAAAAGATGAAATAAAGTTGAAACAATAAAGTCAGAAAACATAAGGAAATACATGGGGAAATAAAGAGCTAACTCATATTCAAAAGTCAATTTCTTCTTATTTGGGACAACCAGAAATAAAATATTTTAATTTTCTTATTATTTCAGTACCTTGGTATTTTCTTGATTGGACATAATTAAAGCATCTTTTTCCCTCCTGAAGTTAAAACAGAAAGTAATCTCCACTCCCCACCACTCAAAAAAGAGAGGGAAATAACAGTGCTCATAATCCACAATCTGCTCCCTCTATTCTAAGCCGTGGAAAAATCTGACTTTCCTAGAGCTTGTATTTAATAGGATTAGGGATGAGTGAAGCAACACTCTCAAAAAAGTCAGTGGTTCTTCAACTGTTCTTAGGCTTCTGGGTTTGCTCAATCTTTTGAAAACAGGTCAGCTCAAAACCTGAAGGACTGTGGTATTAACAGAATTGTTTTCAAGTCCCTTTACACAACTCCATCAGATGAGGTGGGACATTTCCCAACCCCCTGCCTGATTGATTGAATCCTCTGGTGACAAGGAGGGCTGAAGCGTGACATCACAGAGAAGTAACCACAAATTCACTCTGAGACACTTCAGTCTAGAAGATTGCAATGAAGAAAAGTAAATGAACATAAGGAAAACAGCAAAGATGTCAATTAGCTCCCAAATCACAAAGGGTAACTACTGCCTTCCCCACAAGTGTTTGTAGCAAAATGAGAGAATGGTCCAAAACTGCCAAGTTGGTAGTTGTTTTCTACAGGGCAGGTGACCACATTCCCCAGCAAAATCTTAATGTTTATTATCTTTCTTCATTAAAAAAAAAAAAAGTTTGGAAAATTATACTTTGCCAGCTTTAGTGCTCAAAGGTTTTCATGTGCACAGCACATATATACACCTCTCCCTTCCTTTCTTTTACCCACACAAATCAAATTACCATTCATTTGTTGTCATGTACATGCAAACATACAAACTACAAGATCCAGTCACTCTCTTCAGTGTCCTTTCAGCAGCAGCAATGTCTGCTCTTATTCCACCACATATTTTATTAACATGCCAGAGAATGCCTCTATCAAGCATTTCACACCTTGTTTCGGTGATCTGCACTATACATTAAATTTAATAAGTTATCAATGTTATTGAAAGCTTTGGAATGTTTAATGGTACCCTCAAAACTATTTAAAGCAAATGCCATTGTTATGGCTATGCTGTTTAAATAAAAAAAATCATAAAATTATGTCTGTGCTGAAGTTAACATCCCCACATCTCCACATATATAATTGCATATTTTCTGTAAGTACTATTAACCAGATCCTGGATAATGGGGTCACAAACGAATTTAAGATCTTCACAGATCAAGTATCTGTCTGGGAAAAATAACTAGTTTGGTAAACATGTGCATTTACCTTCCAACTTAAAGCCTCATAAAAAACAGCCATTTTGCACATTTCAGAATTTTACAAGCATCTAGTTTTCTGAAGATTACTTTCACAAAAACATTAAACAACAGATGTGCATTTGAATTAAGTACATAATAGAAGTTTTGGGGTTTTTTTAATGCAGTGAGGTCTGTTTTGTTTCTATAATAGTGTTGGAAATAGTAGCCTGTATTCTCACCGGAAAAAAAAAAACAACTCCACAACCTGACTTCTGTTGTTTGGCGTTCCAACTAAATTTCCCACCCAGTACAAGGGAGGAGAGCAGCAAAAGCAGTGAACCCTCGTGCAGATAGAGCTGCAAAAGGAAAAAGTGACACATTATCTGCCACATTAATTACTGAATTGCTATGCTTTTATAATGTTTTGAAATACATATTTTAGCACAATTTTTCAATTTTAATCTTCTGCATGTTTAGTGACACATTTGCAAATTAAATGCAAATCATAAAATAGGATATTTTGTTACAACACCCACTGCTGATAAAAGAAAACAAGTAATGCTTGTGGGGTTGATAGAGTCTGAAGTGGTTAGGCCATTTTGCTTCTAATAATTCTTGAATTTCACTGAAAAAAAATAATTTCAAGATGAAGGATACCACTTTTGCCCTTCTCCACACTCTGCTAACTTTGAAGACTAAGGATTCAACTTAGAAGTGACAAAAAGCCTATGGAGAGTATTTGGCTAAATTTTGTAATGAAGTTAAACACCTTGGCCTGATAAAATTTAGCCCAGGATATTTCAATGGCAGTAGAAGCCAGTTGAGCACTCAACACATGCACAAATACTGAGAGGGAGGGGGCTGTTGTCTCTTTTTGCTTCTGCCAAATATGATTTTTGCTTAAACCACATGTAAATTTACAGATATGTCAATTCATGTTGCTTGGTAATTACAAACATAAAATGCAGATTTACTTTTGAGCCAAGATAACAAACCTTGTTAAAAAAAAGGAGGGGGGGAATGTATACATATAGCTTAATTTTAATGAGACTTCCAACACAGATAAAAATTTATTTAGCAAAATCAAGCATGTAATCTCAAGGAAGGAAAAAGGAGCGTTTAACCCGTTCTTTCTCCATCCTTTCAGCCATGTTCCTTTTGAATAGAGGAAAGAAGGTTTCAATATTGAATTTTCACTGGCCATGGAATCCCAGCTCCATCCCACAGAAAGGCCTAGGCAGTATTAAAAACATAAAACTAGAAACTTAGGAATGGTTTCCCCATTAACATTCAAAGTTTTATCTGCAATCAGAAAACTAGAAACAGCTGACCTAGATGTTGATTGTTCATCTACCCCAAAACTGAAGCAAATTAGGCAGAAATAATTTGTTAGTTCAAGCTGCCTTTCTCATGAAAAAGCTTCTGAAAGAGCATAATTTATAAAGTAAAATTCCAGCATAAGCACAGAAATGTTTTTCTTTTTCCTTCACATAATGACTCAAAAATTGGGCAAGGGGATGTGCCACTCTGATCCGTGCACAGCCTCACAGTGCTGCAAACTTCCATCTTCTCCCAGGCAGATCAAAGAGGCATTCCCACATTAGTACGCTGTATTTCTTATTCACACCTATTAACCTTAAGTATCCACCACCTTGATGTAATTTAGCATTTGACTGATCCTAAATTAAGTCCTCTGTCTCAATGTGGCCGAATTCTACCAGGCAGGGACAGTTACACAACTGCACTTCAAAGTGGTGTCTTTGCCTTCAGCCATCACACACCAGTGGCTCATTTAAATGACCTTATGTGCTCATTAGAAGCTCTAGGGGCACGTTGTAAATGTCAGAGAGCCTGGATTTATGTGGGGATGTTAAAAAAAAAAAAAAAAACAAGAAGTTTCTGCAGAATTTTGATGACAATATTTGTGATTCCTCAGATCGAGTCTAACTGTTTGCTTATGGATAACCCTGGCTTCAAATCATAGAACATCTGGAGTTGGAAGAGAACCACTAGGATGCAAGTTCAGTTCCTGGCCCAGCACAGGACAGTCCCAGTATATGCCTGAAAGCACTGTCCAAATGCTCCCGATCTCTGTGACATTTGGTGCCGTCACCACTGCCCTGGGGAGCCCATTCCAGTGCCCAACCACCCACTGGGTAAAGAACCTTTTCCTAATATCCAACCTAAACCTGACACAGCTTCATACCATCCCCTCAGGTCCTGTCACTGGCCATCAGAAAGAAAAGATGAGTACCTGAATGTCCTTATAAACCCTAAATTCATGCCAGTCTGATATTCATTCACTCTGGGACTAAACTGCTTTGATACAATATGTAAAACAGAGAAAACACTCTTTCCTATGACATTTTCATGACAACATGAAATGTCAAAATACAGATATAAGCTAGCAGCAATTCATACTGCTCAACATTCATGGACTCCCACGCTCACATATAAAATTAAGGTTTCATTCCTTGAATACCTCACACCAAGGTAGAGCATCTTAGAGGAGAACAAATCATAGAACAGAGCAACCCAAAGTCAAGGAAAATAAGTCAAGAGAGAAGACTGAAGTACAAGGAGGAAGGAAAAACTGATCACAAACTGACTGTGACTTTTCACATAGACATTGACTAGCTGAATGCCCACAGAAAGACTTTCCAAACAACAAAACTAGAATTAGGGTTGTTAAGCCAACAGTCTACGAATACAGAACAGTTGAAAGAAGAATGACATTTTCAGTGAGTTCAGAATGGAGGACTGCCTACAAAAACACAGTCCAGGCAGGAAACTGTACCTTTGAACATATCTGGTAACATATCTGATAATCTACATATAAATGTATAATGTAGGTAAAAATAATGTATAAAAATGTATAATGTATGTAAAAACAGCTTGGATAGATATCACTACAATACATGGATAGACCAAAGTCATCCACTCAATAAAGGCAAATTTAATGACAAGTGTTGGATGCTCTCATTTGTCTAGTTCAATCCACAAAACAAACTTAAACCTAAGTATTGAAAGGATCACCGTACTTCCTACAGTTCCCTATAAAATTTAAAAAAATGTTTAATTAAAAACCATTTGATCAATATATTATAGCAATTTGTGTCTTCTGGCTTATAACAGCAAAGAGTATCAAATTAAAAATCCACTAATTTATTAAAAGAAACAAACAGATTAACAACAAACTTTTGCTTTTAGGTACTTCTCCTTCACATCTAAATTTCAAAGGGATCATAAATAATTCCTTTTCAAGTGGAGAACTTGTTCTGAGGATTTAATATCACGTCACCCTATGTCCTAACAATAGGACATCCTTTATTGAGGTCTTAGGTTGAAAGGTTCCATTAAAACAACCATACATAAAATTCATGGTTCTAATTGCAGGGAAGAGTTAAGAAGGAAACCTTAGTCAACATTAAAACACCCCAAAATATTTAAAGAAAATAGATAAGGAAATTCCTCTAGATATTAAATAGCTGCTCTACTCTTCTCTCGTGGCCTCCCCTCCCACAGAGCACTCTGTGGAGCTCTGGGATCCTCAGGACAGGAAATTCCACCATTGAACTAAAGCACCTGAAACACAAAGTTATCCTGAATGTCTGATCAATAAAGAGTAGGCTAAAACTGGAGCTGCAGTGCTCTAAACTGACACAGCAAGAGCCACTAGGCTGTGTTAAAGGACTTGAAAGAAACTTGGATTTGGGCAACTAAAATTCCTCCAGAAAATCAGCATTAATTTTGGAATTTGGGCACAAACGCAAAAGCAGTCAAGGGATTACTTGAGTAACCATTTACTGCTCAACTGATCTAAGAGCACGTTCTCAGCCCACCCAGTTTTAAAGTAGAAATGTATAATACAAACTTCCTGATGAAGGTTTGCACAATGCACTCTCTCCTGTGACTCCATGCAGCAGCATCATCTCACCATGGTGGCTTTCTGTTGTGTATTTAAGAAGTGGGAATTACTTGTTTTTTCATTCCTCAACAGAATTCTGCAAAACAGCTTCACAGGTCTTTAAATTGCATTTTTTTTAAACTTTTGCTTTCTACAAAATGATCTCTTGTGAAGAAGACGAATTCATAGACTATTTTTTTGCTGTACACAAAGAATTAAAGCAATATTATACTGGTGACAAACAAGTGATTTCTTACCTTTTTACTACCAGCTGAATTCATATTAGGAAATAAAGACACAAAACCAGCTATCAATTTCTAAAACTTTTTCTCACTAACAGAACAGTAAAGAAAAGGATATTTTCCTGGAGTTTCAATACCTACTCTGTAGTCCACATAACTTTGGTATGGATGGAAGTTAAAAATAAAAACAAGACCTGCTCTCTCAAATGCTATGACCTTATTGGCTTCATGCTTTTCACTCACATAGGCCTAGGAGGGAAAGAAAAAAAATCAACACTTAAAAAATATTTAATTTCTGAATTAACAAAACCAAGAAAAACCCCACTGCTTCTGTACCTCACTTCATGCAATATAGGCAATATTTAAGCAACAGAAATAAAGGCATTAACAGGCAAACTAAAATTTTATCTATGAAATGTCATATAAAGTTTTTGATTACTAAACTGTAGCTTACTTTTTACAAGGCAAAGTACAATTATAAAGGTAGAATCTTGTTCAGCATAGAGCACTTGAAAAATTCTTGCTCAAAGATTGGTAGCATGGTCATTTCATCACTTTCCTTTAGTAAAAAAATGGATTCCTTTTGTCAAGTGAAATCTTCAGCCTATTTGTTATGGGGACCCGCATCACAGTTATTAATTCAGAAAATGAAATGCTCAATCTGGGTTTTTTGGTTGTTTTTTAGAAATCTGTGTGAGAAACAGCTTCAATAAATGGCTGCACACACCACCTTTGTTTTATTTGCTAATGACATTAATAAATAACTAGACATCAATTAAAAAAACATCTTTGAAGTGGATTATTTTTTAAAGTGGACTACTATGAAATAATTAAAGACTGAGAAATAATAACAATTGATCTTCTTTCATAAAAATTACAGTGTGATACCAGTGTAAAAACGCAAATTCAGAAGCAGCAGGTTGAGGACTAGGAGACTATAACTTTCACTAGACTCTGCTGAAAATTTTTCCTCAGAAATGGAGTAATTATTTTTATAAAGTGCAATGTCAGAACAACTCATACTTTTTCAAAGCAATCCTTGGATTGGATTATGGACAATTTTATAGTCTGCTTTATCCAATCCACAGTTACTGAATAAAAATAGGGAAAATAATAGGAAAAGACCTTGTTATGAAGCTAAAAGGAGACTGTTTCAGGTTTCTATTATCTGTGGAAGTTATTTCAGTGCCATGTTTTGACAAGTTGAAATATATGGTGAGACATTACACAGTGCATAATAAAGTAAAGTTTGAAATTGCAGCATGCAAATTTGGATCTGTTGTTACTCTACACATACACTCAAGTGGTGACTAAAAATTATCATTTTGTATATGCAGCTTACCTGGGGAGATGCAAGCCAGCCAAATCTTTCCTCCAATCTATTCATATCTCTATCAAAAGCATTTAGGAATTTATAGCGAAGAAGATCATCCTCAGTGAGATTAAACTGTCTTCTGGCATAGTGGTAGCTCTCATTATTCCCTATTCTGGGGAAGTCAAGCCATTCTGGATGTCCAAATTCATTACCTGCATTTAAAAATATTAAGGACCTGTGAAATCACATGCTAAGAATACACTAAGCCTGCAAAAGGAAAATATATTAATTTAAATTCCAAAGAATCCACTTCCATATATAAACAAGTAATTTTATTATGTCTGTCATTTTTTAATATGCCTCTCAGAACTTCCATTTGTGTTTAGCAGGGTTGTTTGCCCATTAAAACTACAAGAGCAAAATATCCATGGACTCCAGGAGAAATTTAAAGTGATGAAATATGAACTCCACGTTATCATGCCATGTTTAAAAATTTCCCAAAAATTTTTGTGTGTGTGTAAGTGCCATTATATCTCAATTTGGTTTTCTATAGCAGTATCTTCACAAGTCTGCCAGTCTCCCTCTAGGTTATCTAGCCCAAAAAACTCCTGAGCAGACTTCTCTTGAAGACAAAGAATAGATTTATTCAAACTTGGATCACATCCAAAAAGAAGGAAAAAGGTTGACATTTAGTCAAGAAAAAGTTTAGCTTCTCTTAAGTAGAATCTCCAAAGCAAATCTCAGCTGTCAAACCTAAGGATTCAAAGCAAGACCTCATTTGGGACTCAATATTTTGAATGACTTTAATATATCCAAAGTTTCCTTGGTTTATATATTGTCATTATTACTGTTTGAGAGAACTCCAAATGCATTTGACAATTCTAACTCATGCTGTAATGTGGTCCTGCAGACTCTGTCATTTTAGACCACTCATTTGACACAGGATTAAAGGGTGTCAAGTACCTTGAAAGTTAAATTCTAGTTTCAAAGGCCACAACAGTTGATTCATCACAAACATTCCAGAGATTACACAGCACCCACTCACCATAAAACAGAGACAAAAACATGGACCTGGAAATATGTATGGGAAATAATATATTTAAATATATATTTATTTATATATAATATAAATATANATATTATTATATTTAATATAATAATATTAAAGAGGTTTTCTATGAGAACAAACAAAAGAGAATAGTAAAAGGATCCTCACATTTCCAGAAACTGTTACTCAAGTTTTATCAGAGAACTGGAGCTCTGTGGGCTGACAAAGGGCAGGGAAGCCAAGAGAAGGCAAGAGATTCCTGGCTGAATACCAGGAATGTGCATCCACCACCCATCTGCTGTCCCAGCCAGCCTGCACTGCCAAGAAGGCCTGGAGGATGCAGGCAGCAGGGATAACCATGAACTTCACTTTGTGAAATGATTTCTGTAAGTCCCTGCTTCACAGGAATAAAGAAATGAACACAGGACAAAAGAGAAAAGCCTCATATATATTTAGGAGAATCCTTCAGAGTGGTATCCGCTTTGCAAATGAACTGACAAGTTGTAAATTAAATTTCCTATTCAAAAGATAAACTACTGAATTTCATATTCAGCTCAAAACTGGAGACAAATATAAAACAATCAGAATCACAGCAGGACTTTCAAAATGACCTTGGAATAATGCTGGACTGAGCTCTTAAACTGTCCTAACAATACGGTTTGGGAAATGAGGAAAGATATTGCTACAAAACAGACACTGTATCTAACAAAATTCAATATTCTCTGAAGAGCCAGGCAAGGTATTACCTTCTTTCGTGATCTGCACACTATTGAAGAGATGAACTACATGAGACAGCTCAGCTAAAGACAGCAAAAAATATCAGACAGTCAGAGATGACACATATCTTGAATTGATAGGCAAGGAAATCATACTTACTTGTTCAAGAAAGAAACAAAAATGGAGGAAATAAGCAATAGAAGATAGCAAATAAATTAGACTGAACCAGCTCATCATTTCCATAGATTATTTCACTGTAAGTAGAGCAGACTTTCTTCAGGTTTATAATGCATAACGACTCCCACACCTCCACTTTCTTTGCCTATTTCCCCACCACAGTAACTAATGTGGTTCCAATGCTGCTTTGTTGTCTTGGCTTTTTAAAAGGTACAATATAAGTGCAGCAAAATACTTAAAGCGGTCCTAATTTCCTAATTATTACTAATGGCTATTAAAAAAAAAGAAAAAAAAAAAACGGAATTTAGCATAGTGCATCAACTTGACAAAACACTAAGATACTTTCTGCTGCCAAAAACACAAGGCAAGGTCTAAACTCCATGTGTACTTTGACAGTCTGTGTCTATGAGCATCTTCTGGAGAATCTGCTCCTGAGCCTTTTTGTACTAGTTGCTTGAGTGTAAAAGACCTGATTGTCTTTATAGGAAGAAAAATAGTTCATGGATGGCAATTGAATGAATTAAAGTAATTTTGGTTACAATTTTAAACTGTGGTAGATGGAAAAGAA
This sequence comes from Sterrhoptilus dennistouni, assembly GCA_013397095.1. Taxonomy (NCBI): domain Eukaryota; kingdom Metazoa; phylum Chordata; class Aves; order Passeriformes; family Zosteropidae; genus Sterrhoptilus; species Sterrhoptilus dennistouni. The sequence continues at coordinate 513,945 of VWZU01004853.1, forward strand.
AGCAACTTCTAGGATGCATCTGCATCTTGTGATGCACTAAGACCATGCATCCTATAAAAAACCCCCACATCTAATACTACTTTATTTAATTGCTATTTTTTCGTAGTTAAACTTCATAACAAATGACAGGAGGGACTAGGAAAGGAAAGGCACGGGTATGTGACCAACACTTACTTCTAGAGATAACTCTTGGTTCCCTAAATGTGAAGCATGACCTGCCTCCTCCCCCACGTCACACTTCTCATCTCTGACAAGAATCAGCAATATTCAGTTCTATGCTTAGAGGCTTCCAAAATTACCAATAAGTACAACTGGGGTTTCTTTACCTCTAATTAATTTACTGTTTGATGTAAAGATCTAAACTACAGATTGATAAGAAGCCAGCTGCCACAAATGATGCAAATCAAGACAATGGAACTAATGTGGGGGAGGCAGAGAACAAAGCTGAAATTAACTGAAGTTTTGATTAGAGAAACAAAATAAAGAGACATCCTTGATGTGCAATGCACGCTAATTTTATCTAGGAATTAACTGAAGTTTGCAATTTCCTGCCTATTGCACACACTGGACAACTTTATTATGTACAGGATTTCAAGATCACAATTCCAACACATAAATTAACTTTCTATGCCATAATGAAAATTTATGCCACCCTTGTTTATGAAGCTAAAAATGCATTTACACCACAAAGAAGTTAGGCTGCTGCAGATTCTTTTAAAGTTGAGCTGCACAGGTCATTAATGTTTTCTTGATCTCTCTTCTTTAGTAGCAATTCTCCCTCAAAGAAAAACCCTAAGCAGAACTGAAGGGATATTTAAAAGATGGAGCAGGCAGTTTCAAGACATGTTATTAGGAGTTGTTTGCGTTTTGAATTAACTATGACACAAAATACTTTAAAAGCAGTTAAAACAAGTAGTTTATTTTATACAACAAAGGTAAGAAGTTTAATTAGGTGTACAAGGCTAAACAAGGTTTAAAATGGTCTAAAACACTACAAAAAGATCCTACTTAAAGCTGATGAGCTGGAGATTGGACACATTGGGACAAAATTCCAACAGTTCCACCTTAAAGTAGATCTATCAAAGTATGTGGAGTTCCACAAATTTACAGAAGCCAGATAATAATGTCATCCAGGAGTTGTAACTGCTTTGAAATTGACTTCACTACCTTCGTGAACAATGATGACAGTGCAACAATCTGAAGGCTATAGATAGAATCAATGTGAATCAGATCTAGATAGCATATGGTATTTATCATTATTTCAAACAACAAACACTCCCAACAACAAATCTTCATTTTTCCTATTTGTAAAGCTCTTGAGTGTTAAGTAATTCTGATACTCTGTGTTTACTCATATTTGTACCCAATCTTCTTAATATTCATTACTACCAAACCCAAACAATAAACACTATAGTGCCTCTGAATGAGAGAATGAGCCTCACTGCAAGCACTCCTATAATCTTGAAATCCATGCAAAAGTAAAATAAAGTGAAATTCCCAATGGACTCCTGAAACACCTGGGTTAGATGACATGAAGACCTTCATATTTTTTTTTACTCCCCTAGCATTGGTATTTAATGACATATTGGGTCAGGAAAGACTCACAAAATCAATTCAGGCAAACATTTGTATTTTAACTTCAGCATAAAACACAGGCTAGAGGAACTCTCTAGCATGAGATAATGGTAGAGAGGGCAATTGGTAATGACAGTTCTGTGAAAAAATGTATTTTTCTCTCACTTTCTGAAAATACCACATATTGTCTCCTCCTCAGTTCTGAAAGATAATAATCAGGATAAACACCATATTTGTTTGGCAGCTTGGATCCTCCATGTCTCCTAGGGGAGAAAAGAGGGAACATTTAACATTCCCTTTATTAAAGTATCAAAGAATTTGTCTCCTCTGGGACGATGCAGTAATGAGGATGCCTCCAGTGTATCCAAGAGACGGGGAAGGACTGAGTCCTTAAAATGCTTGCCCTAAACCACACAGGGACACAGTACTCTGCACAGAGATACATTTCCTGTTGTTTCTCTCCCACTTCCCATCAAGGCTTGCTCTGTCTTCACTTATTTCTAACTGATGTTTAGAAGTTGAGAGCTATTGTACCACACAATTTTATAACACAGATAAAACAGATCCAGGTTCTTAAAGGAGATAATATTTCAGTTGTTCCAACAAAAATTCCAACCATACTAAATGGCACTGTTCACTTCTCATATTTCAAACCCAGATCTCTCTTTTGCTAGATAAAATACAGAAAAAAAACCCCCAAACCAAATAACAAGAAATAATGAATTCTCTTCAGAAGCACCAACTCTGCACCTCTATTATTACATAGAGGAACAACCAGGCACAGAAAACAGGCAATAGCATTGCTTACTATGATCTACTTTATGTTTCAACAGAAGCAGATGATATGATGGTTATGCCCACATGCAGAACTATATTTAGACAGAAAAAAAAATCAACATTTATCTGGAATAAATTATTCTTTCATTCATTTATTTGTAGTGTTCTATCAAAGGACTATTCAATGAATTATCAGTGGCCTCACTGAAAACAGAATTCAGTTCCTACAGGCAGATGGAAGTTTTCCCTTGAATGTCTATTGAGCAGAGCAAGAGTTTCTGCACTTCACACTAACAGACAAGAAAAAAAAAAAAAAGAGTATCATGAGAAGTTGGTTACCTAGGCTAGAAGGGATCTTGAGAGGATAATTACTTTATCTATCTACTCTTAGAAACTTTTAGGCCTGGAAGTTTACATTTCAGCCCTCCTTTCCCAGTGTAAAAGAATAAATTTCTGACTTACAACATATTCAATGCTCTCATCCAGTATTTAAAAAAATAAAGTAGCAATTAAACTCTTTGGGGTCCTATTACACTGGAACAGTTCCCCCTTTGCTGTTTGCTAGTAAAAACAAGAGACTGACTTTGATAGTGTGACATTTCCACCAGGCTCTACGTGAACACAGCACAGTATACATTATTTAGTCAACCACTTCCAAGAGCTCCCTAAAATATTTAAGAACAGAAATATTGCAGAACACATTGCAAAGGTTAAAAACCTCACAACAAAACAGACAAAATTCCCTCAAATCTAACAAAAAACACAAATCTATATAAAAATTATTTTTTTAACAGAGGATGCAGTCAGAGAAGTCCTAGCTAAGTGTTTCAGTTTGGTGCTCTGCCAATTATTAACTGGTACCACAACTGACAGGTTAATGGGATTATAAAGTGAATTTAGGACAAGGCTGGAACATAAAGAGGTCCAAAAAACGCATCAATACATTTGGCCCTGGGATATCCAACAAATAGCAGTTTACTTGCTTATGTCAGTAAGAATTTAATAGTCTCATTTGAAAGAGCATATGAGGAATTAGGGAAAAAAAAGTAAACAGAAGAAGCCTACTTACATTGTGCTTGATGCACAGGAAAGTTAAATTAAAAAAAAACACCAAACACTATTATCCTGTTCTTGTTCAAGGAACAAATCTAATTACTTAAATAATTATGCATTTATTAACAGCACAAAATGAGAAAATTTGAAATTAAAATTTGGAATAAACTTTAAACAAAATTAGGGAGGGAAAAAGCATTCTAAAGCAGATGTGAGTAATCAAAACAGAAGGTGCATTGTAAGAATCCCTGGATTTTTTTTGAAACAGTAAAAATCAGCCATCAGAGTACACTTCTGGCTGCACCTCTAAACCTCTTCTTACCTAATGTCCTCAAAGGAGCACATTCCCAAGATTCCTCCTAGACTCACATATCACTGCTTTGAGATTCGAGCTTCGTTCTGCCAGCTGCCTCCTGCCCTCCACCTGAGGCTGGTTCAACCCTGCCATGCTGAGAATGTATTTAAAAACTTCCTAAAACATTTGTTTTAGAAAAAAACCTTCTCAAAATCCTCAAATCCTAAACATCTCTCATTTGCTGCTGTTTCCAGTGAACCTGGGCACTAGTTAAGGTATTTTCAGAATTATATCAGAATTATATAATTACTGTAAAAGTCTTTGAAAAAGGCACAGCATCATGCTGCTACTTTGTCCTCAAAGAAATGGAAAACTGCACAAACACCACCTGAAGTGGTACTGGGCACTGTTGCACAGTTCTTAAAGAGTGCAGAGACCCTTGATGTGCTTATTCTCAAGGCTGTGGCTGACAATGTTAACACTCTGATGCAGAAAAACCAATCAAAGGTATTTCTAAGTTCTCATAACAGTTATGCTTCAATTCAGATAAGGAAATGGAGTTGTTTGTTTTCTGAATGTTACACTAGTGATTTGTGAATTTGGAAGGTGCAATCCATGTTTTGCTGGCAGGACTCAGCACTGTTTCAAAGCAAGCTGTTATTGTAATGTCTCCTGCTACGAACTTGCAGACACACAAACATAAATAAACATAATATTTAAAAAAAAAGGCAATAAATTGGTGTATTTGTGTCTATGCACAATTCTACACAACAGCTGAAATCTCAGCTGGAACTAAAACCTAACTGAAACCATGCTTTAGATATGTAAGGAGATTTGCTTAAGAATTAGTTGTCCTTGGACAAAACAAGAATAATATTCAGAAACCATCATGAGAAGTAAAATTCAATATACTACTCTCAAAACAAAAGTTTATAGAAAGAAAGGAGTACAAATTTTGATATCAACTAATAGAATTCTCATACAGAAAATCTTGAATGTTAGCAGGGAATTTTACCACATTGAAAAGTGAAAAAACAGTAAAATTATTCTGAAATTAGCCACACATCATATTAGATAAGGAACTTTTTACACTGAAATCCTTTCAGGTTCCCAATTCAGCAATTAAACATCGTGGCAACATGTATCATAGAAGTTTTTCACCATAATTGTATCTTCCAATTAAACACTCTTCACATACAGTAGTTTCCAACTGCTCAATTATTATGGAGTTTGCCAACACCACTCCAGCATCATGTGTGTAGTGCTTGGTAAGTAAAACCAAACCTCTCCTTGAGTAGAAAGGCAAATATTGTGATGCAGAATTTTATATTAGCAATCTCCCTCAATACAAAAAAAAATTATTCAAAATGAGAAGAGCTGCAAGAATTTTAAAGTCAGGATTTTCTTACAGTGTCCTCAGATTTGTTTCAAGAAACAGACTCACTGTAGTGAGCTGATAAAAAAAGCACAGCCCTGGCAAAATTCAGCCTTTCTACTGTTCAGCAGTGCATTTTCTCTGTACAATAACTTCAATTTCAGTACTTAGCAGGAAGACATTCAAATTTTTATTGTACTTCTACCTTGCAGCAAAAGAACGTATGAGATTGATGCTAAATAATCATACACTGTGGATTCAAAGTCATACCAGGTTAGGGTTTTAGGGGTTTTTGTTTGTAATTTGGTTTTTTGTGGGATTTTCAGTGTCACTTTGGGTTTCTTTACACAACAGATGAAAATAAATGCCAGGGACTGACACTGGAAAAGATTGGCCAACTACTCCTTTGGCTTCAGGGCTACTGCTGAGGGATGAATGAAATATGAGCCATCTGTAAAACCCAAACATGCTGGAGAAAATATAAGTACAAAATCCACATTTCAAAAGTCACTTTGTTGATAGTTTAAAATAGTTGTGAGAGAAGACATATCAGTTAGATAATCCATTTTTTAAATAGTTATTAAAGTAAATTTTATAAGGAGATTCACAAAAATAATTAAACGTGTAGAGAGAACTCTTGAGTGTGGGCAACAAGTAAAACCAATCTTATCCTGCTACTTTCAAATGCTCCTACTAAACCCTTTTGTGAAGTCAATACATGGCTTCAGCTGCAGGAGTAACTGCAACAATCCCAAGATATTACATGTGCAAACTCCCAAGATATTGTCTTGGGAAAGAGTGATGATGGCCACCAACAGCAGCCAGTACAAATGTTGGTTTGGTGTTTCCTAGCTCTGTTAAAGACATACCAAAACCACCAACCCTCGTATGGAACACAACACAGCATTGTGCATCGCTTCTTGGCATTTCCACTCAAACCAACATAGAATGATTGCTGGGTTTTGGAAGGAATTTTTAGCTAATAACTCAAGGTAAAACATGGGGCTGCTCAAATAAACATCTAACAGGAGTTCAGACAGATTAAAGAAGAATAGTTAGAGAAGAATGACACTACCTGGAGTAAAAATTAACTGAGTCAATCACAACGACGATGTCTTAAGGAAAGATTATTTGTATTGTTGGTGTGGTTTTTGTTTGTTTGTTGTTTTGGATTTTTTTCTTTGTGGAAATAGAGAAATTTTCAAGTTTGTTTTTTTTTTTTTTCAGAAGGAACAGTTAGAGATCAGGAGTCAGGGTCTCTGGTACTTTGTCATGCTAATAAAAGGGCAGGTTTTAAGAAGAGTCTCATTTACCTGATAATCAACTAAACTACTCATGACTTTGGTCTGTATATTAAAGTCAACCGTTCCTGAACAGAAAATGCATGGTTTAAATTGAAATGCCTTGTCTGTAAATCAGATCCATCAATGAAGGTGTATTAATGAGAGAAACCTCTGATGATGTAATTGGTACTGATGGCACTTTTGCTGCAAGCAGTAGGTGAGTTATAAAATAGCCATCAAAATTTGTAGGAACTGAGCACAGCTATTCAGGAAGGTGCTAATCTTTTTTTGGGTTTTTTTATTGTTTCTTTTTTGTTGTTTGTTTTTTGTCACTGTTGCTTCTGTTATGTAAGGAGACAGGAAAAAATAAATCTCACAATATTGAGAGAATAGTTGTTTTTTGAAATTTAAAATATAATACAGAAAGAAACTAGACTGTAATTGAATGTTACCACAGCCTTTCAAAAAGCAATTGTGGCCAAAAAAAGCCCTTTCTGCATGTATAGTTACTCCTTCACATTCTCCTTCCCTTGTACCTCTGAAAAGGACATGTCTTAAAAACCAGCTTGAAGAGACATCAGGAGAGCCACAATATGCCCTGATTTAGTGGCATGATTCCACTCCCCTTCCTTCAGGCAATCATTCTCACGCCAGCCAGAAAGACTGGAGAAAAGATTATGGATATTTGCTCCCTAATGACAGGTCATTTAATAAAGAGATTTTAAGAGGCACTCAGAGTATCATCAAGCAGAGCTTCAGCCACTTTTTGATTTGGTCTTCCAATTTTCTGGGTTTAGTACAGAAAATTTTTCAAATAGTTGGGAAATCCAAGACCCCCTAACACTCCATCTCCTGAGGAGGGGCACATTACATAAGTAACTCCAGGCACATATCAACACGTACATTAAGAGCTCTGGTATGGGGCATATCACTGGAAAGTGATCCAGTGGTTTTCCTGAAATATCCCTTTCTTCCTTCTGCTGAGAGGAAAAGTTGAATTTTGGATGGTGTGTTCTGATGGCAACTGAGGAAAGGATGACTGTGAACAAATGTCTTCATAGACAGGATTGATAACTTTTGTCCAGAGTAATTCCCTTGAGAAAGGAAGGTATCATGAACTCAGAGTGGCTGCCTGTCTTTGCACAGGTTTTTTTTCTTTAAGTAACTTTGTTCAAAAGAAGTTAGGAAACAAGTAAGTAGTTGTAAAAGAGTGGTCTAAAACTGTGAACCTTTGGGATTTATCTTCTAAGAAAAAGAGGTTTACCATTCTGTTCATTCCTTTATCTGATGCCTCTTTCTTGCAGAGGACAGCAAACCCTTCTGGCTTTGAAATGCAATAATTTGCTATAAACAAAGAGGCAAACATGATAGTGCTCATCTTATACTCAAAACATATTTAAATTAGCACCAAGACCTGAATCAGCTGAAGACATTAGCAAAGCTGTGAGCCTTTCAAGACATAACTAGCCAATAATTTTAGATTTCTCTTGTGACACCAAGTTAATGGACAGAAAACAAATTTATACTGATAAATGAGAATCAGAGCAGAAATTATTCCAAGATGACATTAAAGATGGCTGCTCAAATAATGATAAGAATATAATTTTTAAGTTTTGAAAAAACACCTCTGAACTAGTGTACAAAGTAATAAAAGAGATCTCATCTAGGAGCCACTTCTAACTTTTTCCTTGATCAACTTTTTACTAAAAACACGTGTTCCTATGAATTGCTCCTGTCCCTACCCCAAAATTTCACATAACTGCTGGAATTAATTCTGTATGCATACAGTCATTTAAAAAAAATGAAAAAAAAATCCAAAAATAATGTGTTTCAATTCACTGAAATCTGAATGCATTTAAAGTGCTACACTTCATGCTGTCATTGCACTGCAATGACACACAAAGAAGAGATACAGCTTTTTTAGGAGCCAAGATGAAAATATATTGCAGATAATGTTTTTTGTGCCTTTAAGACAAAACTTCATTGTCAAGGGAAAAAGTAAACTTTGATCTCAGAAAAAAATCCCCAAACCTGCTTCCATGTCTGAAAAGTGTTGCTACAACTGTTTGAGGAAAGCCAAATATGTACAAACACTAAGATGATTTCTCCTCTCCCCCTCCAGCAATGCTGTATGGAAATTCAAAATGACAAAAGCAAAACACAAAACGCAGACAAGAAACCATTAGAGATTACTTGCACAAAGACATTTTGGATTGGACATATGAAATTCCTCAGTAATGATTTTTCATTCCTTTGTGGGTTTTTTCCTTAAAAAAAAAATAAACTTGCTCAAGTGATAAATGCTTTACATGTATCATCTATATAAAAAAAAAAAAGGGGGAAAACAACCCTCTGAAACAAGTAAAATTACACCTTTATCTGCAAAAAATTATTTGCCAATGTCATTACTCATTTTGTTTTGTTCCATTTCATTCCCTTACACAGCCACATTATGGTGGTAGCTTATTTCCATACCTGTTTTCTTATTTAGATCTTAATGGGAACATTTTATTGTCAGAAAACAATAAATCTTTTGAAAAGCCTGATATGTCATGGTAACAGCAGGAGCGAAGAAAAGACACAGGGCCCTAACAGGAGCCTGGTAAAAACTTCTCATGTCCCTGAGCCCTCACAGTATCTCAAACATCATCCCTTTTTGAACTGGGAAATAAAAAAAAAAAAGCATAAATCAAAAACTTACTGAGAGAATATGATGCGTACACAGCACTTTTATTAAGATAAATTTTATTAATTTCTACAAGCCTCTTCCCATATTTTAGCTTCCAGAGGCAAGCAATGGATTTAGTTCTGCATTCTTATTCAAAACAAGCAATAGCCTTCCATGAAGGAAATTAACTAAAAACACAATCTTTCTGGCCTACAATGTAAAAGAAACTAGTAAATACCAAAAGGGACTTCAACAATTTCTCTGAAAACTTCAATTATGTCTAGGCTGAACTCTGCAAAATTAAAACTATTCCAAATGACAATACTCCCTGCTTCATATTTAATTAGGACACACCTTTCCAACCCATAAGTAGGAAAGCAGAATATTAATAAATAGCTTTACCATATTTCTAAGACTAGTCATAGACAGAACTGTAACAAGTTTAGTGGAATAGGGATTTTTCTGTTTGCTATATTTTTTTCCTTTGTCTAAACAGAACAATAAATTTCACATACTGAGGAAATTTGCAGAAATAAGGCAAGTTTGCTTTATATCTATTGAAATTAATATGTCAATCCTCTGGCATGCTTATCAGCCTGTGGGCTTGGAATAGCCATAGAATCATGATGGTTGTCTGCAAAGCCCACCATTAAACCACATCCCCAAGATTTGATAAACACCTCCAGGGATGGTGACTCCACCACTTTTCTGGGCAGCCTGTTCCAGTGTCTGACCACCCTTTCTGTAAAGAAAATTTCAGTAAAGTTAAAAAAAAAATCAATAAAGAAATTTCTTAGTACTCAATCCAAATTTTCACTGGCATAACTTGACACCATTTCTTCTTATCCTATCACTTGTTACCTGGCAGAAGAGACCAACCCTCACCTGGCTACAATCTCCTCTCAGGTGGTTATATACAGTGATAAGGTCACCCATAAGCCTCCTTTTCTCCAGGCTAAATAAAATGTATTGAAAAATAAAATATTTTAAGAATTAGCTATTCACATAGTCAAGAAGAAATACATAAAAGCTGTTTAAGTACAGCTAATTAGTACACAAGGAGGGAAAAAGCATAGTTACAGAAGTGAAGACTTATGGAAAATAGAATATACATTCTCACAGTATTTTGGTATCTATAAACAGCCATCACTTGGACTGTGTTAGCTTAGATAAAAGAAAAATGTGAATTATGGAAGTCCACCCATGTTCAGACTTCTGAGAGGCTTGTTTCTTACAATATTATGCACAATTCATGACTTGCTAAAATGGTGGCAGCCACTAGGAACTACAATAAATAACCAGTCATGAAAACAAATAAACAAGAACAGCTCAGCTTGAACCAAGTTGTTTGTTTTTAGGAGCTCAGGATAAATTGTGGAAAAGAATGCTGCCAATCCAGCAATGTATGTTAACAGAGGTTAATGTTTTCTATCAAATAGCCTCTTTTTTCCCCCATTAATATTTTGAAATAAAACCATACATTTCTCCATTATGAAGATAAAGGTTGTGAGCTTAAGCTGCACAAAGAACTGACCTATAATACAATCAGCCAGATGATCCAGGCTTTCCTGCAGTATTTCTTATTAACAGTTAGCTGGATTAAAAAAAAAAAAAGAGGCTTGTTTCATAGTCTACAGATTGACTCTTAAATCAAGAGTGAGTGGATTAGTAGATTGCTTTTAAATAATCTCTCTAAAAATCCCTCTTGAGAAGATATTCTATGACTTGCTCTGAATTTCACAAAAAGATCTAAATACTTATCCCAACTGAGTAAAAGTTCTAAGCTTCTGGCTGTAAAAAGACTGCACTAGTACTTTTGGCTTTGTGAATAATCCTGCTCTCCTTGAGACATTAGTCACTTGTCCTGTTGCTCCTTCCGCCCTGCACGTTTATTTAGTAGATTAAGACAAAAGTAGTGGTTTATATTCAACAAGGCATCCCAACTCAAAAGATACCTGTACTAGTTTGGAAAAAGGAAAAAAAAAATCTAGCAAAGCCCCAAAACCAATCTCCCCCTAACAAAATACATTTTCTTTTCAGCCAAAAGTAACTTTATTGTGTTGATAAACTCCCTTTCTAATTGACTCCCCTATAAATTCCACTGTTATTTAGATCAGACAGTAGTAAGAAATCTTTTGCTGTGAGGGTGGTGAGACAACAGCGAAGTTTCTCAGAAGCTGTGGATGCTCCACCCCTGGAATTGCCCCAGGCCAGTTTGGATGGGGCTCTGAGCAACCTGGTCTAGTGGAAGGTGTCCTGGCCCATGGCAGGATGGTTGGGACTAGATGATGTTTAAGATGATCTTTTGGTTGTTTCCCTTCCAACCTCAAACATTCTACAATTCTAGGGAATTTCGAATTGAAGATTTCAAAAGACACCTGAGAGAGAACATTTATAAAAGATGCTCTCGTGCTAATATGCTTTGCTCTGCAGACTTTACCACTTCTCAGGGAAAACAGAAAATACCTTGTCTCTTGAAAATCAAAGTAAATTTAACTAAAATGTTTTTCAAATTCTTATTCTAGCAAATTCCTCTGTGTGTGTTGGATTGATGGCCTCAAAAAATTAGGACAATGAGAAGATTCTAACCCAATAACATCTTGTGAAAATAAGCTCTTGAACACATAAAGATGTCTCTTTTTTTATTCCAATGTCATCACAAAGCATTGTCTCAGCTTAAGCTATATTGATTTGGGGAATTAATGACACTACTAAGGTGAACTCATTTCAAATTACCTCAACTGCACGCGTTAAAATCCAAATTGGAATATATGGCTAAGGATCTCTTATTTGGACTTTACAAATACAAACTGTCACCTGTGCAGTCACATCTCCAACCAACAATTCCTTACTGAGTAACACGTGGTGATTAATTCTGTTTGGCTCTGCATTGCTCAGAGAAACCAGACTAAAAGAGAGCAGTGTGAGACCAAAGGTAAACTTGTGATTACCAGACTCCACTGCATGCTCCTAGACCAGCTTACTGGAGCCCAATGCTGCTAAATTACTCAATTTGGATCACCTTTCTCTATCTCTTTAAAAGCCAGCCTACAAAGGATAATCAGGAAGGAATTTTTTTTGCTCTTAGGTAGATGGCTTTGGAGAAAATAGTTCGATTTTTCTCTCAGCCCTTTCCAGACTAGTGAGTGCAGTCAGACTGCAAAAAAAGTAGAAGTAAAGCACAGCTGTGTGTAGTAAGAGGCTGCTGCTGCTTCTTTTCAGCACTGGGGAATTCAGTAAGTTACAAGTACTGATAAATTATCAGCATCAAAATTGCATGTAACATAGTGAGCAGTAGAGAGAAAAGACAAAACATCTACATCCTATTTACCCCTGCTTGAATGGGCATTCTTACCCTTTCTTCCTGCTCTTAGAACACAAAGTTCTGGCACAGATTCAGTTTTTATCAGGTGGACCACTTCTGTACACACAAACATCCAGGAAATGAGTGATCTTCTGCAGCAAGCATTTCATTAGTGACACTGAGAAACTCAGAAATCAACTTTACTTGTCTGCTCTGTGACATGGCAGAGGCCAAGTGCTGCATGAAAAGTATACATTATTACATGAGCTTATTGAAGAAGGTGCAACTGAGAGAAACTCCCCCATAAAAGTCTATTTTCTCTCAAAAAAGGTAAATTATAATTGAGACCTGAATGCTGGACTTCACTTTTATCATAGATCAACATAACATTTACTTGAAAATTTGAAAATATTTTTAAATTTCCTTTCAGTTTGCATTGTGTCTTTCAGCCATGGACACAGAGCACTAGAAGCAGAAGCCTGAGCAAAATCATCTCAAAAAGGCATTTTACATACCTTACAATGTTACCTTGGTTCAATTTTCTGAAGCACTGATGATTAACAAACTGTCCATAGATTGAACCAAGCTTTATGAAGTTTTTTAATTCACTGTAAGATTTAACAGCTTAAAGCACTTCAAGTGTACATATACAGAAGATATTCAAAGCATTTTGTTTGAATCCAAGCTAACCACAGCAAAGGAAGTGTAAGATGGCCATGTTCAATTGCTTAAAAAATGAATCATATGCAAAGAAATATTTTCACAAATGTAGATAGAAAAATTTGCATGTGTAGATAAAAAATGTTTCTATATATTATCAAATTTTAAAGAATTAGCATAGTTTTATACTATCAGGCAAAAATATTCCATCTGTTACTCAAATCTTAATATTGGATAATGTCTGATGTTTAATCAAAACAGATTCTTATATACAAAACTGTGTGTTTATAAGTACAACTTCAAAAAAATTTAAGAGGTGTTTATAAGACCACACTTTTACTGTGATGTTTACATTCTGAATTAAGAAAGCAATAAAATCTAAAAATGAGGTAAATCTGTTTATTTTAAACTTATTTGAACTTAAGGTCAAGAGAATGAAAACAAAATAGAATTTAATCTTTAGATCTGTCTTTAATTATTTTTTCCATAAAAGATAGCTAAGTAAAACTAATCAATAACGTGTAAATAGTTCAATTATGATTTATTGTAAAGAAATTCTGAATCTTATAGCTGTGGAGAGAAAAATAACAAACAACAACTATGACAGGAGAGAATAACAGCCATGTCCTGTAGAGTCAGAAATCCAGGTGTGAAAAAAGCTTTTCGTAATGTTACGAGTTTGTCATATTTTCTGTAATAAATTACATTTTTTAACAACTGAAAAGAAAAATTCCTCTAAAAACCTGTACTGAAAGTTATAGTACATAGTACAGTTATAATATGTAGGATAGAGTTATATAAAATTATACTATATAGAGGCCTATTTGTGTTCTTCAAAACAACAACAAATAAAACAACAATAAAGCAAAAATGAAGGCTGTCATACAAACAGAAACAGAACTCTTGTAACTCTAATAACTTAAAGATTTATTTTGCAACTTTGTTCATTATTCTTTAATAAGCCCTCACATGCCATCAAGTATATCTGCAGAGAAGGCTGCATACACTCACGCACTGGCAGTGGAGATGTCACAAGGCTGAACTGTGAGCTGTACAAATCATACAACATGCAAGGCAACAGATGGAGCCCCAGGAACAAAGCTTGAGACACTAGAAGAAGTTTCAATAACAGTGTCCCATGGTTAAACGATGCTATTAAGCACAATGATAAATGAAATAAGTAATTTCTTTTAAAAAATAGCAGTCCCATCCATTAAAAAAACCAAAAAAAACCCAAAAACACACGTCGTCAGAATGCCTTGATATATTCTAAATCTTCTTCACTGGTAATGCAGTCATAGCCAATACCCAGCAGATGTGGGTACAAACTAAGAAAACATCAGCATTACTTTGAGAGAAGAAGTGCCACTCTTGCCAGCTACCTCAATTATGACTTTTCCCTCTACAAGCCTGGAAAATCCCACCTGGATTTCACTTCATGAACACAGCTGCAGCAAGTGCTGGTTCTCAAGCAGTTCTGAGAATGCTGCAGACTGTGAAGGTTTTTCTTTCCAGGTTTCTGCCTTGAGAGGTCACAGCGTGGACATGGATGCACCATCACATACAGATTGCTGTCACTAACAATTTCATTTGTGTATATAAATAACATACACACATGTAAAGTCCTTTATTCCCTACACTTTCAAGGAGGATGTACAACCAACCCCACAACAGATTCCTAATATTTGGACATACTTAATTTGTGAAGAAAGGCGAGATAAGACAGGTCTGTTTGTGATTTAGTTCTAAATTATGAGCCAGTCTCTCTCTTTAATTGTTTTTCTCCCAGTCACTCTAATGTGTTTTGAGCAAGTGTGGAAATGAAGCTTGCTTCAATCGACTCTAAATGAATAAATATTAACGGTTTGCACCTCTAGACCTTGCAGAAGAGACTGTCAAAGTGATTTATGAAGTCTAATATGTAAGTTTGGATTCTTCCCACTGCCACTGCCCAACCCAGGCTGTGAGTGGGGTTGCATATGGGGTATTATGCAACAAAGTTGTAGGTGGTCTATCACTAAGTGTCTGAGAAACTGTAGGCGAGATTTCACATTGCACCCTTGTTTTCTACTTGAGAGTGAACATAATTGTTTTCTGTCAGGCTGCCATGGAATTAAAGCACCTGCTAGAACTGGCAGCACATTTGTCACCTATCCTAGGCAAGCATATTAAGAAGGATGACTTCAAACTACCTCTCCTAAAGCTGCAGTCTGTACCAAGCCAGCACTTCAAGGTTGCTCATCAAGAGGAGTTGACTGAAGTGAGCGAGTCTGAAGAGCATATGCTGTCCCCAAGGCCACTCTTTAGATGATGGTCAAAAAAATCACCCTGTAACAAGTGCTCAGATGTAAGAAACATAAGAAGGTGAACAGAAAAAAGTGTAAAAATATAAAATGCCAAAGAGAATCAAACCCCCTTAGGTTTAAGCTAAATACGCTCGTTCTTGATACAATTCCTTTTTCATCTACAATAGGCAGCAATAAAAATAGTAGTTCAGATTCTGTTTAAAGTAACATTCCTATTTATATTGTCAGCTAGGCTGCACCATTTTTATTTTAGGTTTTTAAATAATATTAAAGAAAAGGGTACACACCTTTCTCACATTGATATTGGTGCTATTGATATAGTTTCTGTACCATTCCTTTTCTTGTTTATCAATGTTTTTTCAAGAGCCTGCTGTTATGAAATTCCTTAGTTTAAAAATAAATAATTGAAAAAAAAAATCTAAGTTTCTCTCTAAAATACTCCAAGGAATAGATGATGAATAGCATTTTACTTTTAAGGGCAAAGGAAGAACAAGGTCTTATCACAAGAAACTCTTTGTGCATGCAAGAAAAACAAGGACAAGAGAAGGTGGATAAAATTGCTGTGTAAATGAACTAACAAGTGGGAAAGAGGAAATTTAACAGACAAATTAAATAGTAGTGAAACAGGTGAAGGTCAACCCAAACAGTAACATCATCAGTCAATGCTCATGATTGCAAAAAATGTTCTAGTTACTTCAAATAACTTCCTAAAAAAAATAATAAAAAAAAAAAAATATATATATATATATATGTAGTCACAAAAATTGTTTTTCAGGGAGCGAAACTTGGTCTCTGGAGTCTTAATTAGAAGTTGTTTTACTACAGGAGAGTCATGAAAAATAGAGCTAGAGGTTCATGTAGGAACTAATCTCCATTTAAGTCAATAAATTTGAGCTTAAGCCAATTTCAAACAAAAAAAAAACCCAAAAAACCCAAGGAAATGATTGTTAGCAAGATGAAAAGCAAGACCCTACAGTGGCATAAAACAGTAAGTATTTGTGCTAGGAAGGATCTCAAGGACCCAAAATGCTATTTAAGCTCTTTGGGTGCGTATGTTTGGGGCAATAAAACAACTACTCTTGCTTGTCTAAATCTGGACACATGGATGTATCTTGCAAGATAAGGTGAGACCATGGAAACAAATCCACTGAAGAACTGGCACAGGATTTTTACAAGTCCTGCAGAGTTCCCCTAAGTGCAGGGCACACGCAATGTACAAGAAAATACAAAACCAATATTTAAAGAACAATATTTACCGTCATCTACAGCTTGCCTACAGAGGCAGAATGAAAAATGAAGCAAAAAGAAAATACAAGGATGTAGAGACAGAACAGTTTTGTAGTGGTAAGGTCAAGTACTATTTTCAGGAAATATGTGTGAGTCTTTACACTGAAGTTAAACACTTCTGAGTAACAACAGTGGTATCTTTATTTTCAAGCTGAGATTAAAAGATTCCTGCAATACTCTAGAAGTCTTACAACAACTTCTATTAGTCCTTGTTTAGTGCTTGAGAAATTATGCTCAATCTTAATCCCTTTTTGTTATTTTGTAGGGGACTAAAATTGACAATTAAGAATTTTAATCAGACACAAGTTTTTTATTTTGCATTCGTTTCAAATCCTGATGTCAGGGAGGACAGAGATCTATGCCCTAAATATACTTCTCTGGTTTTAAGTCAATTACATGTGTATGGTATTTTGATATCACTACAACTACAAACAATAATACCTGAGTAGGAAGAAAGAGTTTTTTCTTATTATTTACAATCAAAAAAGACTACTTTCACTATTTAATATACACACATTGTAACTGTTTGAGCCTATAAGTGTCATTAAAGTTCAGACATTCAAATGTGCATTGTCTATGTCAAGGCCTTAAAGAAAATTAGTAAATAAAGAAACCTCTTAAGAAGCCCACGTGCTCCCAACTAAAGCATTGTGCAGAAGAACTTGCAGAGGAATTTTTATGACTTCCTAAAATTCTGTGACAATTTCTGACTGGTAACTGGCCTGTCTCAGTGTTAAAATCTGTCTAAAACAGGAGCTGGGTTACACAAACTACAGCTACATTGAGATTGTTGCTCTCCACCTGTTCTGAAAGAAGAGAATTTAGACATGGCAAAAGTTTCAAAACAATTGCCACTATTTTACTACTGCTACGAAACAAACTGGCCTTTCAGAGAGTGCATTCACTGCTGCAGGACACCTATCATTGCTACTCTCATTTTCAACCAAGCATATGAAGTTTTTCCCTTCCTAGGTTAAGTCTTCCATGCCAAATGCCCGAGAGATCACCTGGAAAGCTGCACATAAAACTCAAACACAGACTGGAGGAAAGAATGCTCCCAAGGGTATTTGTTACAAGGGAACCAATTTCCTGAAACGACAGAACTTTCCTATTCACATTTAAGTTTGCACAAAACACAACTGCCAATACTGGGATATAAGTGAGTGGGAAGAAAAATAAAAGCCACCGCCAGTGAAAATTAAACATTCAGAAATGTGAAAAATAACAGTAACAACTTTCAGGATTTTTGCAGTGGTTTCTTAGAGATACAAATAAGGAGGACAGAGAACCACCCAGTGTGAAAAGTGAGAAAGATGAGAGGAAGATGAAAGAAATCAGTGTTTGATGCACAACTTCTTTCAGCAGGAATCTGCTTACACGTATGGAGCCCAAAGGATGCTCCAACACGTGCGTAATCAAATATGATTCCACATCTTCAAAGAGAAATTACAGGATATATTTGAGAATATAGATTTCCACTCCTGACACAACGTTTTTTAGATGAGGGTTGTTTTTCCTTAAGGGTGAGCAAAGCATTCAGAAAGCAGGGGCAGGGTGTTTCTTTGCTGGGCTTTCAGAGACAGAAAGTACAAGATTCTTCATAGAAGGACCTAGGGAAGCACAGCACCTGGAATGCCTTCCCCAGGGGTTGTGAAAGAAGATTTTCACTCCTTCCCCCACCCTACAGGAAGCTTCTCTTTCTTATCTTTGGCATCCACACAAACCTGCAAGTTAAAGAACTCATTTGTCACTGTATTTACTTAATTAGACAGCATGCTGCAACATGCATTTTAAGTCCACAGGACTGCCAGCATTCTGAATTTATATGTTTTCTCCTCCAACAGTTATTGCAATCTTTTCACCTTTTACATTTAGCAAACTATAATGTAGTTACTGAACCATTTGCAGTACTCAGAGATACCCAATATTAATTGCTCAATCAGCCAGCATTGACACACTGGATTTAACATGCCACATTGCATTACTGATTATATTTCTAATCTTACTGAGTCAATCTTGAGCAAAGACACCTGCAGTTTAGCTGGAGTATTTAGTAAACACCTGTCTCCTAAATTCTTGTTACTATTGTAGTATCACTAGTTTGACTGGAAGCATACACCTCACACCTTGAACATTTTGGTGCCTGATTGCACACTTCATAAATATTTATTTCATTAAGTCTTCTTCACCCTTGAGGAAAAAAACAAAACAAAACAAAAAAACCCTCCTGTATTTTATTGGAAATAATAGTTTTACTAGTATTGCAAATAGTGAATTTGTTTGCTCTATACTGAAATTGCTTCAATTCTTTTTAAGAAAATCAACACCATATTTTCTGAGTTTTCTCCTAACATAAAGAAAGAGAATATTAAATTTAAATCCAGTGTCACCACTGTCTTACATTCTCCAGGTTTTTAATCAGAAAATATGATGTTAAATATGTCACTACGGAAGAGGGGCAACATACACCCAACAGTCCCCTTAAACTTTATATAAAACAACACTTAACCACAAAAGTAGAAGACAATATTAAGCTAAACTTTCTATAATTTTCAAGTGTTACATTATAAGAAAACTGAGATGGTGATTTTGTAGCAGGGTTTCAACCCTTTTGTTCCCCATGAGACTATCACAAATGCTATGCAGAACTTGTCAGATCACATTACATTATTTTTTACTGTAATGTAAAAATAAACTGTAAAGTAAGAACTATTTTGCAAAGAAATTAAATTAATGAATGTGGCAAAGAACAGACAGCATAAATACCTTTGGAATTTTGGATAAACCCAAAAATATTCAAGCTTTAAGATGACTACATAAAATTGTAATTTGCTGATTAAATTAGACTAACAATTGAACTTTCTTGAAGCAACCTGAAGCAACTTGAAGCAAGCTTAGGAAGTAACGCAAGAGTTTTATTTTACAGTTTATGGACCAGAAGAAAGCACCACTAACTCTTACAATTTCTGTGCTTTGATAGCAGAATGCACATCCTGTGTCTGTGATTTGTCCTTGCCTACCTCATTAAGCACTAACAAGCAATGAAATAAGTCAACTGATTCCAGACTACTTCCTAACAATTAATAACTGAAATAAGCCCACAGCTATCTTCAGTAAATTCATTGTTACCTCAAAAAATTTAAAAGTAAAAGAATAGAGATGAAATACAAATCAGCTGCATGAGACACAGCTCACAACCTGTCAGACTTGCAAAATAACAAATAAAATACTAGTCTGAGCTGTAAAAGTTATTTCTCTTACCGTTAGAAACCATCTTGATTTTATTTTCTTGTCTTATCATACATCTCACAGACAGAAGAACAAAGCATATTACCTTTTGTAATCAATCTATAAAAGCGTTTATGCTCCCAATTTCAGCCCTGTGATAAATACCGTGGATATAAGATGATGTCAGATCATTTTATTTCCCCGCCACGTGTCCTGTAGATGAGAAAATGAGAGAGTTTTCCCTGAGATCACTTACCCATGAAGTTCAGATAGCTCTCTCCTCCGAGTGCATGAGTAATGAGACGAATCATTTTATGAAGCTGTATGCCGCGGTCGATGATGGGCGTCAGTGGCATCAGCACGCTCATGTTTGTGTACATCTCTGCATCCATCAGGCGGAAGGCCAGGGTCTTGTCACCAACCAGGGCCTGCAACAGGTCACAAGGACACTGAAGAAACAACCCTTGGGTGGAATAGAAGTGTTTCTAGGTTTTGGTTTTTTTTTTAAAAACAGGTGGTCGTGTCATAGGGGGAGGACTTGCAAGATCACTGACCCAGTCCCTGTTCCTGAAGGAGTTTTATTGCCACTGCCAATGATCATCAGGTCATGGTGACCCCACATTCTGATCACTGCCTCTGTGCATTGTGTGATGTGCAATACAGATCTGGTCTGCTGCCAGAAACTGAGGCAGGGATGTCCATGAAGCTAAGCCTAGACTGGATGTCAGCCCCAGTTGTCTGCTTTGCCCTTGCAATCTCCCTGTTGTTACTGGACTATGGGATTGAGTGTATTTGGTAACAGACCAGCAGGTGTCTAACCCCTGGTCCTACATTTCACCTCATGGGATCCAACTGCAGAACTACTTCTAAGAACTTTTTCACCTACAGATATCAAATATCAGCATCAACTCAGTAAGTCACAACTGACATACCATTCGGGAATTTTTATAAAATATATAATATTTAGAAAATAAGAAAGCGAACACCTAAAGTAAAAGTTCTTGGAATGTAAAAATAGATGGGTATAAACAAAACTGAGTGAGTATGAAGCACTTGCTTATATGTAATCAAGAATGTGACTGGTTTTCTGTGATTTCACACAAAAGGAAAAACTGAATTTCTAACTTGCTATTATTGCTCATTGCTACTTCAGGAAGGCCACAAGATGTATTCAATTTATTAGCAGGCAGGTAGTGGAAAATATTTTGGAGCATTTATATTTAAATAGCTGATTTTTGTTCAATTAGCCCAATTGTTTTATGCTCTTGAATGAAAACTTACTAAATTCCAGAGATACAAATGAATTGTAAACGGGTGTAGCTGAAAAGCACCATCATCCTTTCATTTTCCAGCTGACAATATAACAGCATACATAGATTATTCCCTTAAGTAAAAAAATACTCTCTTTAAAAGAAAAAAAAAATCCTACGTGACAATGACAAGACTGAAGACTGCAATGACCAACTATTTTCTGGATTCAGAATGTGACATTTGTTAGTGCCATTTAATATCCCCATATCTTTCCATTGGAAGAACAGCTAAGTGTTTCCCTATTCATGTTTTCTGTGGCAGCTGTGATTTTATAAATGGATTTATTTCCACCTTCAATGATCTCTTTGCTACCCCAAAGAATCTTACTCTGTTTAGTTTGCCTTTTTTTTCTTATGAAAATCAATCTACACCTGCTATTCCCCTCCACATCATTTTTTATACAGTTAGGGTGTATATCCTTTAAGATACAGAACCAAACCTTTCTCCACCTCTGAAGATGCACACAAACCAGGAAAGACTGCAGTGGCATGCTGATTGTGCTCTTTGGTCTATTCCACTCATCATAATTCCAGGACTGCATCTGCTTTTTTTGACAGCTATTGGCT
This sequence comes from Sterrhoptilus dennistouni, assembly GCA_013397095.1. Classification (NCBI taxonomy): domain Eukaryota; kingdom Metazoa; phylum Chordata; class Aves; order Passeriformes; family Zosteropidae; genus Sterrhoptilus; species Sterrhoptilus dennistouni. The sequence goes on from VWZU01004853.1 coordinate 535,633, forward strand.
TTGGAATTGCTATTTTCACACTCTTCTTATAACCACGAGGCCTTGTATTCTGACTGGCAACAGTCAGCTCATAGCCCATCACAACATATAAGAAACCAGGATTGTACCCTCACATCAGTCACTTCAGGCATCTTCAGACTGAATTATATCTACACTTTTTGTTCCTCCATCCTACTTTTCACATATCAGCCTGATACGTGTCTAATCATCATTTCATTTTAATTAAAAATAATGAGGTTTTTTTCCCCTAAGTATGACATTCTGAACCAGAAATGCAAAGTGATAAGGGAAACAACTCAATTGCTAAAAATCGACATGAAATAAAAGAACAGCAACAGTAATGTTATATGTCATGCTTTAGGGTGAAGAATCAGCTTTGATGAAAGCAGCTTGTCATAAAATACTGTACATTTCTAAGTAATTTCTGAAGTTCTTTATCAGGATCATGCATTAAATGAACACTGGAACAAACTGAGATTAGAATGTAAATAGGTACACAAAGTGGATATAATAAATGGTAAGTTCAGAACGCTCTTTTAAAAATATACAGCTTGTTTTGGGCATTTCTGTTGGTATTTATTATAGAAAGTACAGGAATTGGAACATCAATCTCTATTATATAAAGGAAAGATAGATTACTGAAATAAAACATCGATTTTTAAATAAAAGGTTTAATTCTCAAATTATGTGTTTTTTCACTATTCAGAAACAAGGGTTTAAAAGATTGTGGGAGGTGAGTGTTATCCAAACTCATCATTACTTTTTCAATTTTCCACAGACAGAACTAATTACAATTGCTGTGCTTTGAAGCAAACTGTTGCAGAATATTTCATTTAGGTCTCAAAAGAGGATGCTTTCAATCCTTCCAGGGAGGAAAGACTTTCAGGAAGGGAGAAGCCACAAACAAATTTCTTAAATTGGCATATTTTTAATGTTTATTAGAAGTAGTTTCCAGTTTATTAAATGGAAACAGCATTTTCAAAAGCATGGATTATACACCTTCCTAAGTTCTATGGCAGGCAAAACAAGAAGCTACGACTCATTTCCTAAAAACAGAACAAAACTGAAAGCTAATATTACTCACCCACTCCAGAGAAGATTCTTTTACTAAAATGAAGGCTCATACAATAAGAACACAGCAAAACCAAAAAAAATGAACAAACATCAAAAAACCCAAACAAACAAACAAAAAAAATATACAAAAAAAGAGCACTAGTCCAAGCCTACCTATTTCTGAAATTCTTGCCATCCTCCTCAACTCCTTTCTCATTTAAAAAACAAACAAACAAACCACTAAACTTCTAAACAAGATCTTTGAACTGGTTATGAACAAACAGCTGAAAATACCTGGTCATGACTCTCTGCATAAGCAATATATTTTTCTTCATGCCGTCTGTTCGTTAATGTATGCACAATGTTGCCCATATTCCAGTCTTCATCTTTCAGCTCCTTAATTATCTGCAGAAATAAAAGAAAGAGCACCGAGAAGTTGTTTAAACTAAAAACATGTAACATTTATCTTGGCACAGAAATTTTCAATGGATTGTGAAATGTACTCTCACACTCCCAAGTTTGGAAGTGATGAGCTTTCTCTGATAAGCGAAAGAGTTGTTTTTTTCTTTTCAATTTTACCACATAATATAATACCTACATTAATTTGTTTCTCCTCTACCTCTCTGGGGAGGCACAGACAACAGGTTTTGCCATTTATTATGTGAATCCTCTGATACAGTGATTAATGAGATTGATAGGACCTGCAAGAGAGCACTGCACCAAAACCAAGGGAGAAATATGTGGGCACAGCCCTATTTTGGTTCACAAAATAAAGGAATGCAACCCTGGCATATGGGAGCTTCCAAATAAAGCTTAACCACTGGGCAGTGTGGTCCTACTTCCCAATTTTTAGCAATTTAGATTGAATCCCATTAATAGGAATTTCCTGCCTCATATCACATTATTTCCTTCCTCTGCTAAATGTGGCTCAATCTCAGTGTTAGTTTGTTCTTTTTTTTTTCTACACCACTTTGTAGAACTCCACTGATCACTATGACTTAAATGCATATACATAAATATACAGACATAAAGATAGAAGTGATAAAAAGGCAATACCACCAAGATGGCCAATATCACACTATAAAATTTAACATTTTGATTTTAACTGTCCATATACTCCTAAACAGTCTTTTTTTACCCCCTTTCTTTGTTGATTTTTTTTTAAGTCCATAAATTCTGGTTCTGAACACATCGAGGTCTCTATGTAGCATCATATTACATACTACATCTAACTTGAATCTGAACTAGTACAACAATTGCTGTGACAGTTTATCTTTCTTACTTTTACAGATTCCTCAGAATTAGTTTATTGAATCTCTTGGAGATTCCTTCAATTTTCAAACTTTTAGCAAGTTGCCTAGAAAATTTCCTGTTAACAGGTATGTACTTAAAAACTGGAGAGACCAGAGTTAGCAGTCTAGGAGAATTTGAAAACAGCTGATAAACTGTTTATCTAAACTTCTCCCTTCCAATCATCTCAGCTTTATTGTTCCCTTCAAGAAATATGGATTGTAACTGACTTGCACTCCACATCCCATCAGTGTTATATGCTGTCCCATGTCAAGTACATGTTTAAGCTGGAAAAACTGACATTTTCTCCAGTTAAAGAACAGAATTTACTGCAGCACAGTTATGCTTCCTATGCAAGTATTGTGAATAAAATGAATCAGACCATATCAGAGATTGCTAAATTAGATGGCAATTTTTTTGCACTTGTAAAATTCTGCAGTCTGTGTTTTTTTCCCAATGGAACACGAACTTGGACACTTGCATTTTGCTTACCTAGGGAATTGTTCATCTTGTCTGCTCTAAAGTGTGGTAAGGAAACAAACAAAAAACACCTAACAAAACTCCAAGAAACCCAAAAAGCTGCATTCCAGGACCTAAATATCTAAATCACACATTTCAAATTGTAATGATGGTGCCTTTGTTGGAAAAGCTGTCAAGTTTATCTTCTGAAAAGAGGCTTGAAATCTGTTTTACAGTTGGCTCTCTACCTCCTAGTTCTAAAACTGAAAGATGCTGAAGGTAAGCTAATTTTTTTAAATTATTGTTCTTAGCTACACACTATATTTATTGAAGCATTAATGGTCATATAAAACATTTATGGTTTTCAGATCATCAGCCCAAAGGATTTGGGTGTAATCTTCTATCTAACTGAAAAATGTTCTCTAAAACATCAGTAGGAGCCTTTTCAGACCATTTAGTGTTTTATGCCTTTCCTAGTGATTCTCTATATTAAGGAAAAGGTGATATAAAAACTTATTGTAGTCAGAATTTATTAATACTTACAGATTTATATTATTTGGTTTTGTAACCCCTGTGTATCAATTGCAGGTGTTTATGTAATTCACCTAGGTTTACTTTGCTTAAACTTTCAGATCTATTTACATTCAATGCCAATTTCTATGCCCAGTGTCAGGAGGGTTTATTTCATGTTTTTAGAGTGATCTTTTATTGGTGGGATTTTTTTATATTTATATGCATATGGTTATCTTTTTATCTACCTGCTCACATTCAATATAGATTACACATTCTACAGCTGCTGCAAGATACAGGTCACTTCAAAGAAATTGAGCTTTATGTGTATTGTATGAAGAAAATTACCAGCTGGAATGTAAACCCCAGCTCCTGAACTTCCTCATCTGAAACTTACATAACATCTGACAGCTCTCATTTCAACCTCTAATACCTGTGCTCAAGCCTGTTGGAATTTGTTTCAGTGGCACATTAACACAAGAGAAAGCAAAACTTGTCAGTAGGACTCAGAAGTGTTTATATGCATGCACTGACAGAAGTGTCTCACTTTGAGGAGCAGAAGGTATTTTTTTAAGAAGTTCTGACCTGTATCCACTTGTCTGGAATGGCCATGGCAAGTCGATAGTCAAAGCCCCCTCCTCCCTCTGCCACAGGCCGGCAGAGAGCTGGCATTCCAGAGACATCCTGGAACACACAAAACAGCCCACAATGTAATTCCCACAGCACTGCAAATATTACTGCATATTTCCCACCTTATACTAATACTGATATACAAATGCTCTATAAACAGCTTCACAGATTGACCGGGTTAAGGGAGAAAAGGATAAACTTAAATCAGCTATTACTACACCCAGATGTGCTGTTTGAATGCAAAAGTTACAATGAAAAGCATTATGACTTTTCTCAAATACTCTACCTCAGAATATTTTAATAGAGTAGATATTTGAATGGGAAGAAGCCTCAGTAGATGCAGAGTTTGAAATAATTAGCTCTCTTGAGCACCAAGTAATCAATAGAAAGTACAAAGTAGTCAACAAAAGACAAATTAAACCTTCATTTTGTTTATTGATATTTTGCATAAGCAATGGCATAAAAAAAAAGATTAAATATAAAGTACTCTAAAGAAGAAAAATACAATCTCTATTCTTTTCCCAAAACCAAACCTATTGATCCAGCCAGTCCTGGAAAGTGACATTCTCTTACTGCATAATTTTCCATCTTCTTATTGATGGAAGCTGACTATTCTTAAACTTGTAATTCCCGGTCCTCAAAACACTTTTTTCACCATGTTGTCAGACAATTTTATCATGCAGCATTCTCTTCTGAAGCTATCTGGACAGAAAATGCAAGTCTCCAATAATTGCAAAATATCTATCAGTACTCAAGTTTATTAACTTTTGTGGGGGAATGGCTTCTCACCGACATCAGTTATGGATTAACAAACACTTCTCACATCTACACAAGAGAATTTATGGAATTAATACTGACTAAAACCAGGGCTTAATTAGGAAGCTCATTCTGATTTGCTGGATCCAATCCAGTTTTCAATCCAATTGTTGCACTGGAATAGTGAAAAAGATATTTACACTTCAAGTCCTACATGTGCGGGCAAACACAGACACTGACATAAGGGAGGAGATCAATGAGATCACCAGAAAGCTCATGGATGGCATCCCAGGGGTGGAAGGCAGCGCTGCCATCCAGAGGGACTGGCTGGAGGAATCAATCAGCAGAAACGTCACACCAAGTCACCAAGTTAATCCTGACCCTGGGATGGGCCATCTCCTGCTTCCATCCAGGGTGGGGAGGAAGGGGCTGGGGCTGTGGGCCAGCAGCAAGCTGAGCTGGAGCCAGTAGCCCATCCTGTCCTGGCAGCAGGGATGGCCAGGACAGCCCAGGCTGTGGGAGCACCAAAGCCAGCTATTCAAAGGAGGGCATTGCCCCCTGCAGTCAGCAGCCATGGGAACACACAGAAAATTGTGCCCACATTCCACAAAAACACAAAGAGTGAAGTGGAAATTCTTTACAAACTTTTAGATGTGATAAAAAAAATTCAATGATTCTCCTAAGTCAGTCAGAAAGATAGACACAGACTCCTGGTCTCTAGATTATACAGGACATGATGATGTGAAACAAAAGCCTTTTTCTATGATGCCATGATGCCTCTGCCAGGAGGAGATTTAAGCAGCTCTCATCTACTTTAGTCACAATATTGAAAGACAGATTTTTGGAAAAAAAATTCAAAAATTAACAGTATTTATCTATGTCTACAAAATTTACCTGGACACCAAAAAAAAAATCATAAATAGTTTGTTTAGTAGATCTTCCATCAAATGTACTTCTACCAGGAAACTTCCTAGCCTGGTACAGCCCTCAGACTACAACCCATTACTGACCTTCCACACAGGAGGAAATGAAGTGGCAACACATGATCCAAGGTGATCAAAAAGGACTTTGAGACTTCAGGACAATTGATAAGGGAAGCTCAGGCAGAAGCCTTATGCTCCTCTATGACTCCAGTTGAAGACAGCAACATTGAAAGAAACGGATGAAATGAGTGTATCCATACACTGTTCCATGGTGTCCCTGCCCAAATGTTGGGGGTTTTGACAGTGGAATGGCCAGGAATGCTGGCTTCAGACAGGAATGACATTTCTCAGTCATGTCTGTATTGGAACCAGCTTAAGTGAGCCCATGGGAGTCTCATGGGGCAAGACCTTGGGGCAACCTCTGTCATCAATCCAGGCTGGGTGTGAACAGATCCAGAGCATCCACAGAGAGATTTGGGGGTGCTGGTGGGTGGGAAGCTGGACGTGACTTGTCACTGTGCTCCTGCAGCCCAGAAATCCAAATGTATCCTGGGCTTTATCCAACGTGGGCAGCAAGACAGAAAGGGAATTCTGCCCCTCTGCCCCGCTCTGCTGAGACTCCACCTGCAGGGCTGCATCCAGCTCTGGGCTCCCAGCACAGCAAGGACAGGGACCTGCTGGAGCCAGGCCAGAGGAGGGGCATGAAGATAATCAGGGATGGAGCAGCTCTGCTATGAAGAAAGGCTGAGAGAATTGGGATTGTTCAGCCTGAGAAAAAAAAAAAGCCTTCATGTTGACCTAATTGTGGCCTTCCAGTACCTGAAATGAGTGCACAAGAATGATAGACAGCACTTTTTGCTAGGATATGTATTGACAGGACAAGGGGGAATGGCTTCAAATAGGAAAAGAATAGGTTTTGATTAAATATTAGGAAGTGAGTCTTTACTGTGAGGGTGGTGAGGCACTGACATAGGTTGCCCAGAGAATTTGTGGATGCCCCATCAAGGCCAGGTTGGACTGGGCTCTGAGCAACCTGGGCTAGTGGAAGGTGTCCCTGTTCATGGCAGGGAGTTGGAACTTTTATCTTTATGGTCTCTTCCAACCCAGGCCATTCTATCATGCTGATTAAACATCCAATTTCAAAGCATTTGTTCAGACCAGGTTTGAAAAGAGCTGCATACAAAAATAGAAAACATAGCATACTTTTTCTTTGCCTGTTTGTGTTTATAATACTTCAGGCATGACAGAATTTCACTTAACATTTTTTCTTCCCATTATAAAGAACTTCAATCACCACTTTACTTAGAAGACCAAAATGAAAAATAAGCGTATATGCAGTAACACCTAAAAAATTACCAAGACAGTGAATATACAGAATATTAAAAAGCTGTAAAATCATCAATTAATTACATTAATTAGGGAATATATTATAATTAGTTATGGCCAGAGAAAAAACATTTTTCTCACATGGCACTGCTACTGCAGGCAAGCAGACATTCTTCATTGCCTTTTGTAATTTTCAATTATGTCAATAGTTTCTCCTTCTGAAATTCTCCTTTAACCATGAAGCACATTGATCAATTCTGTGATTCATGTAGCGACTTCCCGAGGCAGAAAATTATGTATTGAAAAAGAAGCAGCTCTCAACTTAAGCAAGAGAAACTGAAGACACATCTTATTAAATAAAAAAGAACTCTTAGGCCAGGTAATACAAGATAACTAACCCCAGAATTTCTTTGGTAGGAATGCTTAAAATCTAAGACTATCAAGAAAATTAACTGATTTAATTTCAAACAAGCCTATAGCTCAATGAAACCACCTCAAGTTTGCTGTTGATTGCTCCCCAGATGCTGTTATGATACACAACTCTATCCTAAGTAAGAAAATAAGTTATGCAGTATTTTGTTTCCTATAGATAAGAGAACTCTTAAGCATCACAAACCTTTTTATTAGAAATCCATATAGTCCCTAATGCTATTAGATAAAGCCCACTTTTTCTTTTAAACAAAATGAATTCTTTAAACATAATAACAGAAAAAACATCCTCAATGTTTAAATGATTTTTCGTGTGTATAAAGACAAAATATCAATGAAAATATTCATAGAATTTTGAATGCTCTGCTGTTTCATACTCTTAGAAGGTCCATGTCCATGTGCCAGCAACATTTTTCAGTCAAGAAAATTGATCTCAATCAACTTGAGTAATATAGTCTATTTACTCCTTTAGAAACCTGAAGAAACTTAATAATAAATTTAAATTAGCCTATACATTCAACATTTATAGGTTTATTGCATTTAATTTGAAGGGTAATTGTCAGATATACCAATATAATTCAAAATATGCAAAACATCATTAGGGCAGTTAATCTTTAGTACCACAGAGCACACCTGACAAATGGCTATCATGCACAAGTAATAAACTAATAAAAACAATTCTCATTACAAATTCAGGGTGATGAAGGAAAAAAAAAAGAAAAAGAAATCACCACACTAATTAATAACCTATTAATGCAGAGAGAATTCCCAGAGTGCATATGCAGGTTGTTTTTCCCCACCAGGCAAAGTCTGTCCACTAATTAATATTTTTCAGCTCATGTCACTGCTTGAGTACCCAAAGTGTGACTTGATAATTAACAGGAAATTCACATCCTAAAGCAAACTAATCAATATTAATGTCACTGAGGATGGCAAAATGATCTTACCTCTGCTATGGTTATGCATTCTGGGTGCAAGGTATTAATCATGTGGTTGGCCAGCATCAAGTAACACAAAGCATCTTCATCCACATGTAGGCCAAAATACTCATTGTAATCTCCACTGAACCCTGTGCCTAATAAGACAAAAAGGTTTTTTTATTTATTTAGAAAACACAGGTATTTCACACAATATCTTATTTTATAAGCACCAAACATAGTAATGATTTTCCCTCTATCTTCATACCAACAAAGTAAGAAAATTAACACATCTGGAAATTTTTGATCATTCACAGAATACTCTGAGCTGAGAGAGACCCACCAGGATCACTGAGTCCAACTCCCGGCCTTTCACAGGGCCATCCCTCAGAATCACACCCTGTATCATCCTGGTGTTTTAGGAATCTTCTGAACCTGTTTGTGCCAGCTGTGTTGTGCTTACATCCAACCATCCACTGTGGCACTCCAGCCACAGGACTTATCCCACCACTTTTGCTCATGCCAATGATATCAAATCCCTGGGACTGGGTGTTGAGCTCCTCTTGCTTGTTCCTCATGCTGCCTGTGCTGGCACAGAAACATTTCCAGTGTGGTTTGTTGTAGCTGACACCTTGTGGAGCAGATTGAGGATCTTCCTGGTGCTTCTGCCCTCAGGTTTTGGGTGTGCCATCCCACTGCTCATCACTAGGCAAGCCTGGTTTTGTCCCTTTCCCCTTCCCATCTAGTTTCAAACTCTACCAATAAGCCCCTCCAGCTCTTGTGCTAAACCCCTTTTTTGCCCCTGAGAAACAGTAAACTTTACAGCACTATTTCCACAGCAATAGAGCTGCAAGAGGAGTGCTGGGAGCAAGCTGATGAATCACTTACCAATGCCATGGTGGTGATACAACATGGACGTGACACCGTCAAACCGGAATCCATCAAAGCGATAGTCTTCAATCCACATCCTCAAATTAGACAGGAGGAATCTCAGGACTTCCCAGCTAAAATAACATCAGCATACTTTATTAAGCTTTAAAAGCCTTGGGTACAACTAGAGTTCTTTATACCATGCTTACATATGTTTATACCTTTACACCTAAAATATCTTTATAACTCCACTTGCATATGTTGTACTTGTAGTCTACATTTTACTATTTTAATGACTTCTTCCCCATTTTTCATTAGCCTTTCCCTAAAAAAAGAAAAAGTCTTTAAGTCTTTGGCTTTTTATACACAAAATCTTAAGACTCTCCAGTCTTAACCTCATAGGAGGTTAGTAAAAACTGTCAACTATCTACATAGATATCTAACAGGGTAGTGTCTGAACACATATATTTTAGTACCTATACTTGCTGGTGTAGTTTTCTTTTCCCTCTCAAAAGATGGTTACATTCTGTAGGAAAAGATGTTATAGAAAAGGAAATAAAATTTTAATAGGCAAGACCTTCTCCTCAAGATTTTATGCATTTATAGCAAATTTTTGGCATAATTGCTGTTGAAAAGCTGCTTTTCCCAACTAATGACAAATTACGTATCAGCAGTGGAATACCAAATCACCTACTATTATAAATTTACACATCTGAAAAATAAATCAAGGGGAAGTTGAGGAGGTATATTTTGAAATTCAGAAAAAGGGGAATGGGGTATAACACACACACACACACACACAGAAAGCATGGAGATGAAATCAAAATATAAAAGAGGTTCCAAAATGAACAAGCACATGGAAACATCCATGAACAGAATTTGATATGAAGGAATAGAATTGTTTCATGAACAGTTTTCCTATTATTCATCACCTCCTCTCCCTGGGCACTGGTTTCTGTAGCTTCAAAAGACACTCACATCTTGTTTCTACTGTCTACCCTCCATGGCACAGCCCTCTCTGACATCCTCATGTGCATCTCCTGCAAGCCACAGCTCTAAAGAGCTCACCCATCTCAGTCAGCCAAGACATGATTAGTGAAACTGGCTTTGCCCTCATCTTCAACACTTGCCAATGTTGCAATTTCCCTCCAAGCAATTCCCCAAGAGAGCATAACTACAACCCCAGTTCCTACCAAGTTTCTGTTCAGAGAAGAGCCTGCGAGCAGGCAGGGTCTCTCAGCCACCCTCTGCTGGGTGAGACAGAAGGAGTAACATTGCACAAACCACACCACAATTTATCTATGCACATGGGATGTACAGGGTAGTGAAGGGGACCCTTCCTCCATTTTATTTAACAGACATCAGAAACAGCAAATTCAGGAAGAAAATATGACACAAGGAATAAAGTCCCTTGTGATAAAACAAATGTCACCACCTTCCTTCCTCCAAAAAACTTCTTCCTGTGAAGGATGCTTTAAGTCTTGAGTAAGTGGTATTACAAGAAAAGATGGGAGGCTATGGACACACTACAAAGCCAAATCCTGATCTCACTAAACAGCCAATTCTTGTTAACTTTGACAGAATTATAATATTTCTCCTTCTTTTTGCAGTCACTGCACAGAGATATACACTTGTGCATACAAGACAGAAATACTACCAAATCAAAACCTCCAAATTTAGGAAATGTGAATCAGCTCACTGTGAATTCCTTCAGTTCAACACCTTTCCTGGGCAGGCATTACATGGTAATTTTTTTGTTGTTGTTATTCCATTGCTACACACCCCTGCTTCAAATCATCCAATTCACAAGTTAACACGACACTAGGAAGATCTCTTTCCTGTCTGAAGAACCTCTCATATATTTATTATTTCTCAGGTGAGATGGTTTGCAGTGAATGAACAAGATAGAGATTGTTCTGATATTGGAAGGGATAGAAAAGTATCAAAAGTCCTGCAAACTGGTCACAAAACCACAATTTTGTACAAATGTTTGCTGTATCTTTGATCTGATTCAGCATGAAATTCACGAAAGCTACTTTCTGCAAGCCAAGTACTGTGAGAAAAGAGCACAGTATTTTAGCAAATAAAAATAGTATCTCACACAGAATTAAGATAATGCATGCACAAGGAGTACATTAATTACTACAAGAACCATTCAGACAAAGCTATTTCTTCTCCTTATAAACTGCTTGACTTTTTAACCTTAAAGTCCTTAAGATGGTGAAGAGGATTTCTACATTTGTAAAAAATACACAGAAGCCTCAAAATGGATAACAAATGTAATTTTTTCCACCATTGTTGGCACTGAAGATTGATCTTTGGGAAAAGATGGAGAACCAGTATGAACATAAATTGTAATGACTTTTAGATGGAAAAGTGACAACAATAAAAACAAACAAGATGAATTTATGGCACCAAAGTATTAGTTAGAAAATTGATGAGATCAAAAACCTGAGTAGGAGCAGCAGATGTTTTCCAAGCATCTGATTGCACATGGGAGAGAAGATCACAAATAAATAATAAATAAATAATCATACTATCTCTGATTTTAGTCTAAACTTGGAAAAAATCAGCTTTAGGATAATTTTTAAGAAGAATATCAAGCACTAGCAACCCTATTGACTTTCAGGGAAATAACCACACAGCTCCAAAACATGAGCCAGAATAACAGATTTTTTTTTTTTGAGACACGCAAATCACACAAACCATACAGGGGTTCATTTTTTCATCCAAGTCAATTTGTTCATGGGAGCAGTAATATTAGACATAGAAGTTGACATAAAAAATAACTTTACAGAAAGCCAGCAGAGGCCAAAACTGAAGAGGCATAATTGAGATACATCCACCACAGGAGCAGTAAGTCAGGAGCATTTCTAAAAGAGTACATTCTTGTATTTTACAGACAGATATGGAAACAGGATAGCATCCATTAGGGTTCTAATTTCTTCTGGAAAAAAAAGCTATATTGTAAGTTCTATCCTAAAAACCTTACATTTTTATATATTACAAAATTGAGAAAGTCCTTTCACTGTATGCATGATCAAAAACAGGAAGGTTATGCTGTATCATCATTAAGGAACAGAATGATTTACAGTGTAAGAAATGTAAGTAATTCACTCAGACATTCAAAACAAAGAAGATCTTTGGAGAGTAGTATTGCTGGATTTTTTTTTCCCCTCACCCTTGGAGCCCCTAGCTCATTTATTAAAAACAGATTTCTTGTTTGAAAAAGTGAAATGAGCACTTCTATGTAAATGACCTGGTTTCACGAGGTGATGAGAAATTTAACAACTTTCCTATACTAGGTCAGCAGAAAACCTGTGAAATTGCTTACAAGACACACTCGTTATTTACTTTTTTTCCTCTATACTAATAAAAAAAGCAAAATAATGATTCACCATAAGCATTTTAAATTCCAGTCCATGATGAACATGAAATATTTAGATGCAAGCAATGCATTTAAGCCAGTTAATTTTGTCACTATGGACAAAAAATAATATTGGCTGTGTCTAATACAGTTTGAAGACGTAATTCTTGAACCATATTAATGTTGACCTTCAGGAATTGCATTTATTACCTATGTATTGGAGAACTGCTGACCTTATAAGAATCTAGACTTTTATGATGATATACCTGTTTCAGTTCTTAGTGCTTAATTAATTTAAGACATAGCAGCACTGAATTGCTAAAGCATTATTTCTCAACTATCCCCAAACACTTCAACAGCTGACTGGCTTAAATTCAATCAAAAGATTGCTAAACAAAGAAAATGGCATTCAGTCTAATGAACACTTTGCTAACTAGAATGCTAGCTTTCAGTGAATCTGGTAGAAGTTGTTTTATGGCCTGAACATCTAGATCGAATACAGAGATATTTGATTTTTTACCACTGCTTATGAGCTTAGAGTAGCATGAGGAGCAGCTCCCCTGCTACTTAGATGCACTTTATTTGATTAAAGTTATACAAAAGGGCAATCAGTCTAATCCTGTTTGGAGAACAACAACAGCAACAATAAACCCTGTTATATTTCAACCTCTTCAATTTATCACAAGTAATTCCCCTCTGTCATCTACAAAATATCCCTGCCAAGACCCCAAAGTCCTCTTCAGCCATAAGGGGCTGAGAGGCTGAAGCAGGGCAGCAGAGCCTGTTCAAACCAAGGGACAACCCTGACTTGCAGCACTACGCCGCCCTCAACACTCCAATTATCCTGAACAGCATTCCAGGGCAACATACTCAGCTCTGTCAGTCAATAGAATGTGCTGAAGTCTTTAACAGACCCAAAGAACTTTTGTTGGGCAATACAAACTATGCTGTCTCCAAAATGGACTGTGCAGACAACCAGCAAAAGAGCTGCCCTCTTGGGGCATATGATAACCTGGGAGGAGAAGGGGTCAGCAGTAATAAATATATGTTATTTATATATAATTATACCAGTCCCTCGAAGAGACAGAATCAGTGAATTACTTCTAAATCTAGAAAGTGGGTTTTATTCTTAGCCACAGAAATTGAGGATTTATTGATGCCAGCATAATTACAATGACATGATTACAGACTATATCAAATAAATTACTGAAAGACTGAAAGTTTTCTCTAGCAGTTACAAATAATGGATACTTTTATCAATAGTTGTGGCAGAAGCCATCTTTGCTTAAGCCTTAACATCCCATTCACTGCATTAAAATGAAAAAGCTCAAAAGTATTTGAGAGTTTTAAGGCCAGCCTTCAGGAAAAAAAAATCCTTAATTATTTAAGTAGCACTATGAAAATGTAATGAGAAATCAAAGTGTAAGGACTATTTTCAAATTTCGAAGCATTTGTTCAGTAAAAATCTGAAGTGCCTTCACAAACTAAATCATATTGATTTCTTTTAGGCAAAAGTTAATAGCAGTAAATTAATTGGATGCAGAGTTGCACAATTACTTCTGTGCCTTTTCATGGGCAAAACTCCAATTCTTCATAAACCACAGACAAATATACATACTGTATGTGCAATATATATATATGTGTGTGTGTATGTATAGTAACAATACTATACACATATACAATATATGTATTATACATAATTCACATTATCTTTTATATATTTACACTTTTCTATTTAATAGTTTTAGTAAGCAGAGCACTGGTTATTATGTAGCTTTTTTTGGTTTGGTTTGCTTTGAGAGCAAACAAGAGCAGCAGCTTTGAAGATACAGAGGATTTTCCATTTTAGTTAAAATTGGAATTCTAGAGTGTCTAACAGACCTTCTGGAACTATTAATCCTGATCCTCGTAAGTCCACTACTATGTAGGGAGAAAGCATTTTTTTCCAATATGCTGTAAACAATATCCCAGCACTATGCATTTATTAGACTTATAGACTGATATTCAGTAATTACTTTGGGAAAATGATTTCTTAGAAATAGGCACATTGTTTATTCATATAGAACCAGTAGTTCTGAAGGGCTCATTAAATATTTTAACTTTTTTCCCCTCAAAAGTCTACTACTTCTGTTGGTACAAAGCAGTGCCATACAGCAAGGTGAAACAAGAATTTCTCAATTTTCAATTGTTTAGATACTTGATGGATACTTTAAAAAGACACCTCATTTTAATTGTGCAGGTTAATTCTGCACCAACTCGCTCTAATATTATGCCAATGGATTAAACAGGTTTATGAATATATTCACATGACTTTCCTGCAATGCCATGTGCACAAAAAGAAATTTTCTCCTCAAATGAACTATGGACTGACTATATAAGGGTTTAAAATAACCTGCAAGTAAGCAGCACTGTTCCAGGCTTACATATTTCTGGCTACTCCTATCCACACTTGGTAAGAGTAAACTAATATCAAATAAAGCATTCAGTTATTTGCCCTATAAAATGGAACTAATAATTCAAATACTGCTCAGCAAAGGTTATGTCCTGCAAAATGTGAATATGAGAACAGCCTTGGAGGCAAAGCAGGTAAGTACTTAGTGTGATGAAATTTAATATTCTTGATGCTTTTTGCTCAGTGGGCTTCCTGAGGTAAATAGAAAAGGAAAAAAAAATAAAAGAGGTAAGCATGAAGACAGTTACCTGCAGTTTTAACAGAGCCTGCAGGGCATACCCATTTTAAAATAGAGAAAGTATCAAAAAATAATATTACAAAGCTCTTTTAAGTGCTGATAAAGTCTACATGGATTTCAGCTCTGATTTGGATAATTTAGCATTTGTCCCACATATTCTACCCAAGCAAATTATACACCAATAAAATAACAATCTTTGAGATTATTTAAAATTCTCTTCTCCCAAAATAAACCCCTTAGAAAATATTAAGTTTGTTTGGTCATATAATCAACACTGCAAAATAACAAACAAAATTTGCTGTTGGACAAAATTTAACTAAATCACAGCTTTAAAGATGTACTGTCAGAATTTGTATACAATTTAATGCAATTCATGATTTCCACAATTAAACAGTAGTTTACTGTTCAACACCGAGTTTGTTCTCAAGTAATTATCTTCAACTTCCTTTATTCCCTATGTATGAAAACAAAATCACACTCAAAATCGATTCATCCCGTTAGCAGTGACAAAAATATTAACTGCCTGGCCAATTGTTAACATTTTTCAGCTCCACTTTCTCAAAACCATCTTATAAGAGTGAAACAGTGCTTTCTATAAATCTAATTCCATTTCTCACTTTAAAATAGTGGTTTCCTAATTTATGCTCACACAAGTGACTTCAAAGGGACACTTGAGGAGGTGCCTAGTTCCACACAAATATATTTAAAGCATTTGTGTTATGTTTGTACATTCAAAATGCAAATATAAACTGGTTTAATTTGAACTCAGGTGCATTTTTTCTTTTTCTAATGCTAAGCATTTTTCCTAATGAATAGCAAGAAGTATTTAAGCAGCCAAGAAGCAGAATTCATCACAAAAGAGAACATTTTGAAAAGTCCCACATAAAAGCACTAGAGAAGTGAAGCAAGACTTCACCTCTTGAGAAAATTCCAGCATTAGTACAAACATATCATCAGATCTCTCTTTTTTCTATAAGTTAGAGAGCACTGATGATTGAAAAGTCTTTTCTGTGTACAGATGGTGGCAAATCATAGTTTGATTTGCCTCAGTGGTATGAGGCTCAAGTTCATCTACACCATGATCCCCAGTAAAATACCTTATCAATCTACCATTCAGTATCCAGATGCTACTACTTTTTTTTTTTTTAAAGGAATTACCTTAAAATTCCCAAATAAAAACTTTAATCCTCAAGCAACAAAGCATGTTAGCTGCCTTTTATGTTAACATGGAAAAATCAATCTCATAAGGAATAGCTGTTACAACAAAAGAAGACTGAAAAAGGAGCAAACTTTTGCATTTTACCAACCTAGGAGAAGATTCTACCAGCTTGAGAAGATGATATCTGAATATCCTTTTACTTTAGACCCTCAGAGACCAGCACACTGAATCCCTGGAGACTTAGTTGTCTGTCTTTTTGTCTGGCTTAGTTGTCTGGTATTTTATTGACCAAAAGTCAATCCTTCCCTTCATCCCAACTAGGCAGTTGGTAGCCATGCCAAATCTACAGAAGGATAAGGAAATTTTAAGACAAGTGAGAGTGTTCATCATCAGACCTCATCCAGTACAGACAACACAGGAAACTTCTGAGATACTGACTCTGTGTCTTGAATGGTAATCTATTGATTTCCAACCCTGGGGAAGCAGAGGCCGAGGGAATTTCACCCTTTATACTAATATTAGCTAATATAAGGCTTAGATTACCTCCTCTCATGCTTCCAGATTTTTCCTTAGCATCAGCAATTGCTCTGGATACAGTCCAAAATGTTCCTTCCAGCACCACGGGATGACTCTGCTCAGTTACGTGACAGACTTTGATGTGGAGAGCAGGAAAGTTGTACATTGAATGATTACCTTCACAAAAGAACATTTCCAGTGGAAAGCTCAAAGAGCCTGAGGACTGTCTTAGATCACCCCCAGCACAAGATTCAGGGAATCTGCAAGGGGAAGTAGCCACCTGGCAAAGCTGACCCAGGCATGCAGCACTCCCCAGTCTCTTTGAGGAAGCACAGAATGCAAAGCTGTTGCCTTTGCACAAACCAGCACAGGAGATCTGAAGCACAGGGTTCATAGCAAATAAGGATCCATCCTTAAGCACAGCAGAGTATTTCTCACTTTGCTGCACTTATTGCAGTTACACTTTTCAGAAATGTCATTAAAGAAAGATATTAGCTCAGATTGGGCTGTGACAATAGAGTTGTGAACTTTCAAATACACTTTGTGTATGTTTCATAAATACTTTTTTCATCTAAGAGGCCTGAAAAACAGTTTTGTATTCAAAGACACCTAGGTTTTAATCTCAATTTCTTACTAGATACTGCCATTTCGAGTATATAATTTGCACTTCATGAAGATAAATACGAGCACAATAAACACATTTATGATAGATTGTTACAGTAGCTTTGCTTAGTAAAATACATGGCAAAACCATTATTTAGAATAAATACCTACAATGTAATTCTTGAATTGAAGTGGATTTGCTACGACTACCAACTGCCTAACTGGGCTGAAGGGTATACTTTTGGTCAATAAAACAGAGACAGGCAACTAAGTCTTCAGGGATTCAATTCAGCTGTACTTTGTTTTATCCATCCATATTTTTCAAGGATTGTGCACCTATTTTAAAATCTCTTGTGACCCGAACACGTTTTACCGTACCCACTTGTCTTTCTGTAACCATCCAGTTTGTGAGCTCTACAAAAGACAGGTGGGAAAAACACTGTGCCAAAAAGTATTGATTTGTATTTTTTCTACTAATTCACTGAAATTAAATTATGACAGTGGGAACCTTAGATAGTATCTTGAAAATATTGAGAGAAAGTCTAGCGTCCTTAGACAGAAATTAAAAAAAAAAAAAAAAAGCATATTGGACTGCCTACAGCTTACTTAGAAAGTTGTTTTAAAAAACCACATTCCTCCACATTTGAAAAAGCTTTTGAACACTTCCTCAAGCCAGTCAACTGCACCAACAGTTTGGTGCCATCCACAAAGTTCAATCCCAATAATTTCCTTAGGAACACCACTTGTTACTGATCGTCATTTGGAAATATTAATTTACCAGTATATTTCCTGCATTGGAAATATGTGCTTATTTTTAACAGTAAAGTCTTTTACTGAAAATGCCATGATTTTTAACTGAAATGAAATCAACTATTCCTACTACAGATATCCTCTATTTCAGATCATATTTCAGTGCAGCTATCACTGATCATGGCTTATGTGGTAGCAGAATGATAGCAACTTTTAATTAAATTATATATCTGAAGTGGAAACTTCATAACATTATAGAAAATAGGTTTCATTGTCTACACCAGGACAGAATACAAAGAAAACTAAGCTATGACTCTCTGAAATAGTTTAAACAAGTTTTCCCTTGCATATATTGACAGTCTAGTGCTGATAGAAAATGAGTTGCTCAAGCCTTGGACTCCAATCAAATGTTTCTGGTTTTCCATGTTTGGGTGAGGATGGTTCTGTGCTGAGACCAACTGTTAATGAAACCTACAAAACATTCCCTCTTTCCAGTACACAATTAATGAGTTTATGAGAATGTTATTTCGCACTACTTTCTGTAAGTCACTACCTTTTTTAGCCGAGTTGTTAGCTGGATAAGGATTAGAAAGAACATCCAGCTGAAAGCTGTTTCCCATTTCCTGACAGACTTTCAGTTTCCTCCCAAATTAACCCAGTGACAAAATAATTACCTTGAAATATCTTATAACAAAGTGGATTTTAATATTTTCCAATGTCCTTATCCAAGAAGGTGGTGGCAAAGGAAGCCTGAAAACATTGATAAGTGTAAACTTTAAAGTTTCGTAGTTGACTTTTTTTCCTCTCCAAAAAGCATTCACTTTGTGAATTACCTAAGGGGCCTAAGCATCCACCCTAGAATGGTTTATAAGCCACTAGTTAATTTGTAGGAAGAAAAATACAGAATTTTAGATTTCAGGGTAGTGAATAGTCTAAAAATCCAGGATAATAAACACTAAACACTCAAATCAGAAAATGGGGAGATACAGCAGTGGAAATATTTTGGGAATTTTTTTTCTCCACTGTTTGGCTGACTAATTACTCCAATTCACCAATTCTTTGAACACAGAAGCTATCTGTGAAAGTTTAAGGGCAAGAATTAAATTTCAACAAGAAAAAGTGAATTTCACCAAGTCAGCATCCCTAAAACCAGCTGTATATATAGCATTTTGAAAGATTATACTATTTGATTCCTTAAACACCAACTTTTAGAACTGGTTTCTGAGTGTCCAAGATCAGTCCATTTAAATCTAAATAAATTTAAAAAAAATCTGTTATATTTAAATTACATAATTCTGAAAAAGAAATGTTTTTGGCTCATAGCTGCGGGTATATTTACAGTCACAAAATGTCATTCAGACAAACTTGAAGCCAGTGAAGTGTAGATATATTTCCTTTGTGTGAAAAATTCTATTCATTATTGTTATTATTTATTATTCTAATTATTTACCAGCCTGATTAACTTGGTGTCATAATACATGAAACAGAAACATAAATGGTTTTTTCCACTGTGTTTTTTTCCCTTTTGGGGAGAAGGGAAAGGAGGGAAGATGAGGGGGAATTTACTTGGCCTCCACCCGCTTGTAAAAGGTCAGGGTATGAAAATGTAACACTGTACTCACAGGGGTGATTTCACTTCCAGTTGTGGTTTAATAACAAATTGATTCTTTCCTCAAAAGACCAATCTCTCTATTACTCTACTGGATAACTGTCTTAGAAAAGTTAGGTATACGACTAATAATAAGCCTGTGCTAAAATATCATGCCCTAATCAGAGGTGTGCTACATTTCAATCAAAATGCTGCTAAATACAAACAGCAAGAGGGGAAAAAGTTGATCACTCTAAAGCACTGAAGAAAAATGTAAAGCACACTGCCAATCTCCCTGAAGCTTTGTGGGTTAAAAACACAGGCTGCAGAGCCTAACTTTTTTTGTTTGTTTGACAGAGAGAATGGAAAATGGCTTCACATAATGAAATTACAAATTCTATGGTGTTTACATAAATCCCTGCAGCCAAGAAGAGGCAATCTTATGTGTTTATTTAATCAGGAAAGTGACAACAGTCATTATTTTACTTTCTTCACATATCTTAAAGGAATAAAAGAATAAAGACCGCAAAGAGCTTTCTTCTCTTCATTGTGAAGCCTTTTGATAAATACACTCAGTTAAACACTCTTTTTGCAATGACTAAATATATTACAGATACAAAAAAAATCCATACTTTTACTTAATTCTTCAGAGAAATTCATACTCAGCTCTTTGTTTGAACAAATTAAGTCGTCTCCTACAGAAAAAATTACTAGAGCACATAGCAGTGACTATGAATGTGGTTTTTCATCCTTGTTTTTGCTCACATGTATCTATCCTTAAAACTATACTTGACAGGACTTAATCTTTGGCAGTAACACTAAATAAATCAAGGGGTTAGGCCTACAAAGTATTACTTGTACATTTATTTTCCTCTGCCTGAAATAATCTCATTAATTGTAGTAGAATAACTTTAAAAAACTTGTGTCAACTATCTAAACTATTTATTAGTAATTAGGGCAATTAATTTCTTTTCTTTTTTCCAAATAACTTTATATCAATTTTCAAGAGCTGACAAGGAATTGCAATATAGAAACATACAAATATTGGGTAAAGAGTTAACCCCTTTATCAAAGAGGAGACACAGAATGAATCAGGACAAAGAGATGCCTGTTTGCAGTTCTCATGGCAAACTAGAGAGAATTCTATAAAGTTTTTGTTGTGGGCTTTTGTTTTTGGTTTTTTTTACAAGAAACTGCCCAAATCCATGGGGAAAATAGCCAAGAAAATACAGTATGCTTTTAAAAAAAAACAAAAACCACAAGCCACTCTTTTTCCTGACCTAGTTTAGAACAATTTGCTTTGTTACCAGGGATAAAGCTTTTAATACAGAATCTTCATTATTCATTAAGTCACTTTTGACATGATGCACTATTTCAGATCTTCTGACTTGTCTTGGAACTACATCAGCCACAACAGAGCCACAAGCTGCTCCCTGTCCACCCTTTACTATTATCATGGGGAAGAACAGAACCATTTTTTTTAAACTTCTTTACAATTTCAATCATTTCTTAAGTATCAACTCTAACAACATTTCCTTCAATAACATCCGTTCCAAAATCATTCCAGTTTTTACATAACCCCATACAGAAAACATTTATATACACCTGAGAATGTCTTTACAAATATTCCCTAAATTTTGGCAAGCTAAATCCCCAAGCTAAATCTCAGTCAGTGGCTACAGGTGGGAAGCAATTTGTTTGGACAGATACAGCTCCTCCCTGAACTAGCAGGCTGCCCAGCTCTGTTGTATTGCACTGCTCTCTATCTCCACCTTCAATCACCTTCCAGAGACAGGAACTTCTGTCTTTATGCCATTCTCAAGAAAACAGGGCATCCCTTTCAAGACTGTAAGTAATATATGAGATCAACATAATTAATTATTTGCAGATTATTTCTGATCTGTTGGCCATACATATGATACTGACTTTTTTGGAAATGCCAAAGTATTTTGATTGTTTTCTACTTTGTAGACATAGCCATTAACTGATTTGTTCCCTATTATTTATTTTATGCTCTCTGCAGTGAGCTTTCAAAAAACAAATTTCAGGTGAATCTGTGCATTATACAACATGTAAATAAAAGAATCAAAAAAACCCCCAAAAAATTGTCTTAATGTTTCCATCATCTTTCCCTGGTATGAGTTGTCCCATGCCTAATTTCCCTCCAGCCTTGAATTCTTTTGGATAAAACCCTATAAGAAGAAAGTCCACATCCCTCATTTCATTTGTGGATTCTTCTCAAAACTTACACAACCATCAGCCTTTTCTCCAGCACAATCTCCTACTCACACCAGATGCTGCTCATGTAAACTGCTGCAGCAATCACCTAAAAACCCTGTGGAAGTTGTCAATTCAAGTGTGGATTACTAAATGTAAGCTCATTATTGCATTTAGACTGATGCAAAATGATTCTCTGCAATGTGTTGAATCTTAGTTAACTTTAGATATCTATTGAAATACCATTATTAACTTCAGATACATGTGACTGTATTTATTCAAGATATGATTAAATTTAATTATCTACAAGTGGCCACCTCTATATTTCAAAATGTGCTCCCTGACAAAATTTAGAACAATTGACTGCAACTTTTCAGTGTGCCTTTCTTCACATCTCAGTATCTTGCTTTATCACTGTACCACTTTCCGTGCAGCTACATTTTAGAAACTTCACACAAAGCTGTGAATGCTATATTGGAGGTTAATTTGGGAATCTGGACACTTCAAAGAAAGCTACATGGATTCTTATGTGAAGCTCTGAGCTTTAGAGCACCTATGGATTTAAAGCTTCACAGTCTGTTATACCAAAATTCAGTACAGTAAAACAAACTTGTTTAATTAAAAACTTTAACAATTAAAAAATAAAGCAATTATAGAGCAGCTCTCAACTACATATACTATAAATCATATGATCATGGCCGAAACTTCTTTTTGCACTATTATTTCGATTTGTCTGCTTACATTGCACTAAGTTCCTGTGCATCATCCCTTCTGTCTAAGCTTTCAGAAATCATTCCCTTCAAAAAAGGCAATTTATAAACTGCAATGTCCCCACGCTTGAAAGTGTTTGCTTATTAGCACTTACAATGATGACTAATAAGAAGAGAAAACAAAAAGAAACAAAGATTTTTAGACATGGAAGATCTTGAACTTTAAGGTTTAAATTTTATAAAATATTTTTTATACTGTCACAGTCACCATCGAAATCCGGTCAATTAGAAGAGTGCTGAGGAACAGAGGCAGACAGTGCTTTTAAATACAATCTTTAATCAAAATAATTACATCTATGAAGGGTGGAGGGAAGAACAGAAATCTTACTATTATGCTGCAAGCTTTGCTTCCTTAAAACAGTCATTAAGAAATAATCTTTGCCAGTCAAATGAAATTCCAATGCCTATTATGCAGATCTTTAAACACAGAGCTTCCCTAAACTAATTTGGTGGAGGAAGACTGGCAGGAAATGAATTAAAATCAGCACAGCTTTATGTTTTACATAATGAAACACAACTTACATCCCTGTTCTTGTAATTGTAATTACCCTAGAATCAAAAACATACCACAAAGACAGCACATGACTGAGCATCTCTCTCATTGTCAACTCTCACTGCGCTACCTTTAGTCTAGCAGGAATTATGGCCAAAGATTCTCTCCAATGAAAACTTATTTGTGACAACCATGGCATGGCAGTGGATGTCCTTCTAGTGCCTAAATGCAGCTGGGAGAATGCCACCTGCACCCTGCTAAATCCTCAGAAGCTGCAGAAGACAATGCTTCAGTTCTTACACTCTGAGAAGTCAACTGGATATGATTCACTAATTATGTGCAAGCCACCCCTGTTTGCCTTTCCCTCTCCTCTTCCTGTGTACCAAACTGTGTCCCAAAACCTGCACAGCTTAAGTTTGCAAGAAAATTCCTTAGCTGAGAGAAAACTGAAAAGTCTTTGGATTAGAATTAGACAAGAGAAGAAAGGCAAAGTAAAAGTCAGGCAGGTTTGTTAGGAGCACTAGGATTCGAAAGGAAGAACATGGAAAGGCACAAAACAGTGAAGAAGAGGACAACCCAGTACCACCAAGGGTCCATGACAGTCAGTGGTAGTCTCCTTTCTCCCACCTGACTGACACCTGCCTGGGCAGCAGAGTCTGTTCAGGTGTCATCTCAGAAACAATGAGTGTTCTAGCAGCCTTTAAATTCCACCTATCCTTTGTGTGCATGAGGTTTGCAGTCAAATCTTTGCACTCTAAAACGTGTGTCAATGAAGGGCCCCTGAGGTGGATGGCAAGAACACACACAATGTGTTATCTGCAGTCTGTATCTCATGCTCATGTGCCAATTCTCCCTAAGAGCATTGGGCAAGGAACCAGAATCTTTAATACTGTGGTACTCCACAGAGCATCAGCTTAAATTTATTTAAAATGCTAATGGTGTAAGCAATAAAGAGGAGCAGTGAATCCGTTTCCTCCTGAAAACTGTTACAAACCATGAAGATGCTCCCAAAGAAGGCAACAAGTCTTTACCTCCACTGGTATTTGGAATTCATCACTGAACTGAAGGAAAACAAACCTAAAAATATTCTGAACAGCTATGTTTAGAGAATTATGTGCCCAGAGAGGTACCCCTACTAACCAAACACCAAACTCTGAAAGATTTATGTTCCAATTCATTCCACCTACTATCATCACCTCAGTGGCAGATAAAGACTGGCAAAGTAGGGAACCAGAAGAAAGAACAACAATTTGGGTGAAGAACACCTGCTTAAGGAAGAACTAAACACAGAGGAAGAAGGAAGAACTTAATAGAGGCTGCTGAAGACGTTAGAAGATAAATATGTCTTTAAAGAGTCAGATTCTAAAATCAAGCAAAATCAGACTTTCTCCTCCCCAGAAAACAGACCACAAGGTTTATGCAGGATTTAAACACTGGGTGGCAGAAAAGCCACTATCTCAGCGTCCAGACACAGGTGCATGCAGAAGGAAAGGTTTTAGATGCAAGGGATCACCCCAGACACCTGCCTGAGGCTGGACCACAGGACAAGGGAAAAAAAGCTCCAGGTGACCCATCCCACTCGGAGGGGCAAGCTGGGGAAGAGGCCACCTACAGCAGAACAAAGACACAAGCTCCAACACCTGACAGCTGCCCTGTTTCTGCAGCACTGACAGCAAGGTTAACAGCAGTTTCTGAGCTACGGCAGTTTATAACGCACTTTAAGAAAAATTAAATTAAAATTAAAAAAATAAAAAAATGAGCACTGAGCTCTAATCAGCTGTTCCACCAGCAGCAGTTCAGAAGACTGAGCTGGAGAGAACATCTGGACTGGCAGCAGGGGCTAGCAAGTCATCTGTTGCCCTGATGTAAAACCTGTGGCTCATGGGACAAAGTGTTTATATACACTAAACCCTACCTGCAGCATTTCAAAGCACATTTGGCATGCATGTCACTTGAAACTTCATAAAACTGATGAAAACTTAAGAGATTTCTATTACATGGCTTAGCTATAACTTTTAACCTCAAAAATATGGACACAACATCCAGTCTTAAAAAAGCCTTGAAAACAGGCCTCAAAATAGCCCCAAAGGAGACGCTGGAACATCTGCTGGCCCCAAATCCTTGTAACCAATATCATCTCTAACTGATCTATACTGCTGCATTCATGGAAGCTGGACTAATTAAAATTAAAACTGCATTGTAAATCAATCTCTGAATTTTGTACCAAATTCATCTCCTAGGCTGTGAAATAACTTAAAATTTTGCCTAAGTGCTCAGGTGAAAAGGGTCATAGTATTAAAAAAACTCCAAACCAATCAAACTAAACCTCCACAAAAAAACCCCCAAACAACAAACCAAAAAAAGCTTAAGGCCTCACATGATTTCTGAATTTTAATTCTACCACTATTCCTAAAGGCTCAGAGAAATAGATCAGTATACCTATTGACATCCAGAATTAGATTAAGACAGAACAAAATCCAACAAAATCTAGTGAAAAAACAGGAAAAGCCTGAAAAGTCAAAACAATACTTCTCAGATCTCAACAAGTCTTAGAAGGGCAACATCATTTACACATCCTATTTACGTAGAGCTGTGGGAAAAATCTTTACTAGGTAATATCTTGTTCTCAATTACTTTTAAATTGTTTTGCCTGATTAGTATTTTAGACACATTTGCTATTTGGAGAAATGAATTTAAATTAAAACACAATAAACCACTCTAGCTGTGATCCCACCTGGTCTCCAGAGTCTACAACATCACTTCTAATGAACCTGGCAGCTGAATGATCTTTGAATATGATTTTAGGAGGACAAAAAAAATTATATTTTGCTTGTGGAAAATTAATTACAAGTAGAATCCTTACTTAAGATGGGAGGGTGTTTACAAGTATTTCGAAAGAGTTACCTTTAACAAGAACACAACAGAGACCATTAAATCCCCCCAAAATTAACTGTACAGTGCCAAGTAGAGTGCCAGTCCAGAGGTTCTGGCACCCCTTTTACACTAAAGCATTGCCCTGTCATGAATTCAGGGCTAGAAAAGTCACAATATTAAGCAGGAACCAAAGCAAATTATATAAAAGTGTGTTTTTCAACAGAAAATATTTAAATCAACTGCAGTTCTCACTGAAGCTTTGTGATTCTGGTTTTTGGGTTGGTTGCTGAGGGAAATGGGATGGACACAGATATAGCTGGACAGGATGGAGATGATGGAGAGGAAGAGTCACCAAATTAGCACATTTGAGGAAAAAAACACCCAGGATCTAGATTTTAGAAAAGCCCAAAAGAATGTGCAAAAGCTGTGAAAATTATTAAAGTAAAAGTTTATTTTCTGGTTGATTTTTAAATCACAGTTTATATGCTTTTATTGAAAAAAGTTAACCAAAAAGTATTCTATTGGCAATTATCTTACCTGCAAGTTCTCATTTCAATGATACTGAGTTTTTATTCTCCTGTGACCACATCATGAACAGCATAACCTTAAAATGCTGTTCACAATTTACAGAAAAGCTCCCTCTTCATACAACAACTGTATAAATATGGATTAAAAAAATAAAATTAAAAAAATGTCTTTATCTTTTTAAGTAGCACTGTGGTGCAAAGATGCAATAGCCAGGTCCATTGAACAGGCTGACTATTGCTATTCTTGGACCTAAATTCTCTACTTACATGAATTTTACTAAAAAAATAATATTTAAGTACACAAGGAATATAATCTCTTTTTTTTTAGCATGGATATAGATCTTTTGCCACATTCTATTACAGCAAGTATTCACAGTCCCCTTCACAGACAACTGAATAATCTTGCAAATGCTGTGAGATAAACTTACTTACATCTTGCCTTTCAAAGAAAATGTGGACAGACTAAACTGATAAAGCAACTGTTCCTTAATCTCTTTCACGGTAGAGAATTAGTTTCTCTCAATTCCAAAGTGAATTGAGCATTCTTTGCATTTGATGTTTAAGTACCTGTAGATTTAGCAGTTCTTCCCACTACAGAAGGAAAGGGATTTAGTACAAGCTCTGTACAGGATATAAAGCTGTGCTAGCTGAAGAAATTTCACTCAGCAATCAAGCTTTTCTGTAGACCATTCAACAGACTGTGTTTGCTGCCATTTATTTTGAGCAAACTTTCAACATCTGCCAGCAACTTGAGTCTCTCTCACAGATTTTTATACTCGCCTCATCCAGACTAGAGCTGCTCATACACTGGTATGGAAATCAGTAGAATGCCAATACAGGCTAAATGGGGAAATAAAATCCCTAAACCAAACATTTTCAAAGACATGAAATCAGTTTGATTCTTTCACAGTATTGCTTGGAACCTGCACACACAAAGAATAAGGGAAAGAACGGAAGCTATTTTTTAATCAGTTCTGTGAAACTTATAATGACCATGAGGGTTGTATCTTTCCAGCCTTAAAACTTGACTATAAACACATAGAGAATATTTACTGTCTCAGCTATTGGGACGAAAGAATCTCTTAATGACTAGAAGAAGTTGAAGGGGAAGAAAGGGTTTCCACAAACTTTTGAAAAGAGAACTCCAAGTTTGTTGTTGCAAATCATGAGAAGGTAGGGGATGGGAAATGACCTTCAAGAGATCCTCAGTCATCCAGTGCAGAGCTTCAGTTTCCCTAGTCTTAGCTATTCTCTAATCTTATCTCTCCCCCTCACAGCTCTTTCCACCTCCTCCCTCCAGCATTCAGTCAACCTATTCCAATTCTACAGCACGAAAAGAAATTGCACAGTACAGGTACATATCAATGACCCAACCGAGCCATGGAGGCAGTTCTTCAGCTCTGAAGAAATATTTAACATTGCCAAGTGCAACCTACAAAGTAGCTGGTTAGTTCTCCCATTTATAAATACCTCAAACACTCAATAGCAGCACTCACTTTCTCTCCCAGCAGGAAGAACCTGTGTCTGCTTGCAGCAGAGGAAGGTCTATAACTGCAGTTTATTGCCTCACTAGAGACACTGGTACTCACATAATTGTTGGTTACTCATAAGCATCAAATGAAATAAAATGTGTAATACCATCATATTGATACTAAAGCTTTAAGATTATTTGAAATACAATTTGTTTGAGTATGGATTCAAAGCTTAATAGGAAGGACTAAAATGCATTTCTTATAATAGTTAAATCACAATTCAAAAACTCCCGCTGCAATTACCTGTTAAACTGTTTACTTGTTAAATAACAAGTAAATAAAGAACAGCTCATCCTACCAAGTACTGAAGTGCACAAGTCAGTTTTCACACTGGTCACCTGGGTTTATTTGACACTGTGAGTCCCATTAACAATTGGCCTATGCTATGTAACATAACTTTTGTAATAGTGCATCACAATCATCCAGTCCATGGCAATTCAATGCAAAAAAAAGGAGAGAAATGGGAAAAACGGGAAATTCAACCTGCAGCACACAAAATCTAACAACTAAGAGGTTAACAGGAGACTAGAATGATAGAATTGCTCTGTGATGAGCCACCACAGCAACATTCAAATGTAACCTTGAAAGGGTTAAACCTGAACTTTGTAATTGATTAAAAAAAAAAATCACACAAAATTATGCATCTCAAGGAGGAAAAAAAAGAGAATTTATCCTGGAATAGGTGATCAATTCTATGTAAAATTTTATTAAGATATCTTTTAAGGAGATTGTGAAGTTACACAAAACTTATTGTGGAATGTTCAGGGAAATAAAGGAAAGGAAAAGGAAGAATCAAGGTGGTTCAGGGATGAACAAACAGGAAAAATAACTGAGAAGGAGACTAAATTAAGCTGGCTGCTTGTGCCTGTTTCTCCATTTAAACCACTGAAATATTTAGTGTACAAGATCAATCTCCTTGCCCCCAATACCTCAGAGAATACAGAGTAAACAATATTAAATACTAATAATCATCTGGCATTAACACATGCTTTGACACACACTATATTTATACTGGTTAATTAAGCTTGCCCAAACTGGGTCTCTAGAACTGTCTACTGCAAATGACCCCTGCTCTGTATTAACTGTTGATTGACCTCCAGAAGCTCTTTGAAATGGAGTTAGTTGTCCTGAGGGGAATCTTTTCCTATATGTCAACAACCTGGCAGTTTGTCAATAAATTTACAGAGCTTACAAGTTTTCATCAGCTTCTCTTATTATTTTATTTTTATATACAAAGATCCACTATTATATACATACATTATATATTATATACAGCAAAAAAATACAAATAGATTCTATAATGCGTAAAATATGCAATTATATATTCCTATATAACAGATATTTAAATTGATATTTATATAGAAATAGATTTTAAAATAAAAATAACTACACCATTATATAATACATACAATGCACATGGTATATAACATGCACATAGGTAGTCAGAGATGACAGGAAAATACCAGAATTAAAATACTACCATTTAGTGTCAGCTTTTAAGCATTTAAGCAAGTAGAGGAATTTAACTCCACACACTGCAACTGTTAAACAATCCAAATGACTTTGTCAGTTTGGGGAGGAGTAGAGTCTTAACAGAATTCCTATGAAATAATAACTACTAGCACAGCAGAAGTGATGCTTTATACTCACTTTGCATAGTCAAAGAGCCTGCTATCCCAGAGCTGGTGATTGCCTCTGTACCCAGAATGGAAGAAACAAGAATCTGTACCATCAAACTGGTTGAGACCATCCTCTGAGTTTTTGGAGGCGTGGCTGTGCACCACATCAAGCAGGACTGTGATTCCCATGGAGTGAGCAACGTCAATCATCTCCTTCAGGTCGTCAGGAGTTCCGTACCGGCTGCGAAAACACAACGGGGAACAATCAGCACCTGTGCTGGCAATACTGAACAGTCATCATGGAAACTGCATCAAAGTCAGCAGTTCTTCATCACCTGCTCTACAGATGTACACAGGTTACTTTTTCAGCCTCTTAAGCAGCAGCTATTGCTTACAAACTACCATTTGAAGCCATTTTTCATTATAAGACTTCCATCATCCACACAATGTTTCGCAGAAACAGATTCGGTTTTATTCTTCTCTTTTTAATAATACATCAAATTCAGTACAAAAGATAACAGATACAACTTAAAGCTGTTATTTAATATTGAACACTTCTTTAGCTCATAAGAGACAAGAATATATTTATATTGCAGGAATGAAGTAACACAATGATTACAACAGTAAATGTACATCCACAAAGTCCACAAAATACACCATCTGTTTACCTGCTTAGGTATTTGGTTTAGGTACTACACCATTTTCTTATTTTTAAGAACAAATTTTTGTCTCCTGTGCCTAACGCACCTTTTTTCAACTAATTAAGGCTGTTAAAAACTGCCTATCTAAATTTAGCCTGGTTACCATTTGAGCTGCTCCAAGATTAAAAAAAAAGGCAAACAAACAAGAACAAAATTAAAAAACAAAACAAAACCTTCCACATTTATCATAATTCTCTTAACTATCTAAATTCATTTTTCATGCAATTTTATCCTAAGTACAGTCTGTTACAAGCCTGTAAGGGAAGGGATTCCCACAGAACACACAGAGCCTTGATTTTAATCAAGGTCATTATGAACGGTGTATAGTTCTGTCTGCCTAAAGACAAAGCCCTATACATCCTGTTTGTTACTGCCAAGAATTCCACAACCTCAAACCCATAGATAAAGACTGCTGAAGGTGGATTACCTGGAATTTGCTTTGGCAGCTGAAGTTACTTATAAACTTTTTGTCTGTATCCTATCCAAAGTGCTTCCCAGAGCCGCTGATCACTGTGCCAAATTGATTTCAGATTTAAGAGGAAGGAAGAGCAAATACCTAAGCCATTGCTTCCCATTATACACTTTCTTGCAAACACACACCTGCACACAATACTGATTTCAATGGAGGGAAAGGAAGGGAAAAGAACAGAGAAGATGCTGGAGCACTTAAACCTACCTTGATGCTGCGAAGAAACTTGTGATCTGATAACCAAAACTAGCATAGTATGCGTGTTCCATAATAGCCATCAGCTGGACACAGTTATAGCCTATAATAAAAACAAATATAACAAACAATGCCTTAAGGATAGTTAAAAAATTATTCAATGCCTGTAATGTATCTATTCCAGTCTTCTCTCATTTTAGCTGCCTCTGACCCTAATGGTTAACACCTAACAATTCAGTAACTTTCATGAAGCAATTCTACCTAACAGTTTATACTTACATGCTCTCCATTAAAAATGAAACTGTCGATTTGTCAAGTGATCTACACATATTGATCCTCTCAGATGTAGACAGAAACAAGTGTAATCCTTATTTAACTTCAGAATGTAAGTTATGCCAACCTGCATGTCCTGAACTGCCTCAACTTTTGACATTTGCAGTCAGGGAGTCTAGGGTTAGTCAATGGCTACACATACTACGACAAAAATCACAGGATGGTTTAGGTTAGAAGAGAACTTAAAGGATCCTCCAGTTCCCACTCCTCTGCCATGGCAGGAAAACCTTCCACTAGACCACATGGCACAACATCCCTTCCAGGGATGGCGCATCTGTAACTTCTCTGAATAACCTATTCCAGTGTCTCACCACCCTCACAGTAAAGAATTTCTTCCTAATGTCCAACCTAAATACAACCTCCTTTAATTTGAGGCCACCCCATCCTTGGTGTCCACTTAGACATCAGACCATTGACTGAAACTGAGTGTGACCCTCCTGATAATTCCTTATCCACCAAGGCCCATCTGTCAGACCCACACCCCTCCAGCTCAGAGACAAAACTGTAACTTCATGATGTATGAAATCTTTTTTTTATCCCATTAAAATAACTTTTTCCCAACTATAATAGTTATTTCTTCCCTCTACAAGAGGGAAGACAAAAAGAGAAAACACAAGTGCAATGTGCATTTATTCCAAGTTGGCTCAAAAACTAAAGCAGTCCAGCAGGGCTGGGGGACACACTGTGCTGTACCACCTAAGACAGTTCAGTGCCTTCTTCAGGAAGGGGACTCTAAAGAATCAGGTTTTATCTACAGCCTAGTAAAGACTCACACCACCACCACTTCTGTTTGAAGAAAATCTTCACTTCCTTCCTTAGTTTCAACAAGATGCTGTGGGATTTTTTTTTTTTTTTAATTCTTCCACGGTTTTTTTATAGCTGTGACATTTAAAATCAGAGCTATTATTAGAAGACAGTCGGTGTGAGCTCAGCAATTTGTCAGATTCATTGCTGGTTTATAATTCAGGCTCGTTGTACTTATTTTTATTTACAGCATTTTTATAAATAAACAGCAACATTGCATCAAATTAATCTCATTCAATTTGCTTGCTTCTTATTTTGCTGTTTGTCATGTACATATTTCTATAAACTAGTAATATATTAGAGTTCTCATATAGTGATGTCTTTAAGCTTGTCCTAAAAAGTAAGACATTCCAAAACTGAATCTATAATACCTTACAAATATATTTTAAAAATACTTAATTCCCACAATGTTTACTTAATGTAAACAAGAAGGAACATTAGTTATAACTTCTGTATACCCTAAATTTGATACTGCTTTTATTATTTGGT
Source organism: Sterrhoptilus dennistouni (assembly GCA_013397095.1). Lineage (NCBI taxonomy): Eukaryota > Metazoa > Chordata > Aves > Passeriformes > Zosteropidae > Sterrhoptilus > Sterrhoptilus dennistouni. The sequence continues at coordinate 568,492 of VWZU01004853.1, forward strand.
GTATCAGCCTTTTCATGACATTTCTCCACATTAAAAAAAAAAAAAATCATAGGCAAAGCAGAATGCTTTCCTAACTCTGTAAATCCTCTTAACTTCTTGGGACAAGTGAAATTCCTTGGCAGTAAGGAGTCAGAGGTATATAACGTAAAATCCAAAATTGCTTTTTATTAAGGGATTCCAGATGTGTAAACTGCCTCATCTCACCTGCAAGCTCAATTTTACTGAAAGGCAAAAGCTACAAAACACTGACTTAACAGGTAAAGCTACAAGGAAATGTCTTCTTTAGGCACTCTGATAAATAAAATAAATAATAAAAAAAAATCGAACACAAACACAGCCACCCTCCACAGAGGTTTCAGCTACATATGTAAAATACATATTTCATCACAAGGTAGTAAGTTCTAACATTATCCATTACAGAAACAGTGCAAAGACACCATGGGAAAAAATAATTAAACTGAAATTGAGGTGAACAGTTTTGTTGTTCCTGAGATAATGGTATCAGCTCTTTCACAGATCCTGTCCAATAGACTAGAAGTTCTTTTCCTGAAGAAGGTCTTTCATATTTAAAGTTTCCTTCTTCTAATACTTCCGAGCTACTGTTTAGAGATAAAAGAATTCTAGCATGCTTATTTTGGGAAAACAAAGAAGAAATATCCAGGTATTTCTGTTATCTCTCCTTTGAACTGAGCTTTACACTAGTAGAACCAATTAAAAATGAAGTATTTTCTGAAGACTGTGACAAAACCAGGTCCTTTTTCAAGCTGAAAGCAAACCATTACAAAAGCAAATTACTTGGCAATATTTATCTGCACTTTAACAATCATATTTCACTTAAAAATCTGGAATGGACTTTGATTCACATATCCTACTTCAGTCTTTGTTTGCTCTCCAGAGATCTCACTTGTTTACAATTTTTACTCACCTAAGAATCTATTTTTATAGTATGTGTAACTGGGAAATGCAAAAAACCCTCCAGATACTTGATGGTTACCTTTTCTAATGAGCACAGGCACATAAAAATTATCTCTCCAAGCATTTCTGGTATTACTTACCAAGATCCTTTATTCTAGGTAGTACATTGTGTGTGAAGTTTTTATAAGAAGCTACTTTCCCTTCTGGGGAAGCAATTCCCACATGAGATTCATAAATTCTCAGGCTTTTTAATCTCTTGGGAGAAGGATTCTTATGCTACAAGAGAAAAAACAAAACAGAGTTTTCATTAGGAACAGCTTAGGAGTGTTGTCATAACCACATGATTTGCGCAAGATGAAAAACAATTTAAGGTTTATTTTGTTTTTCCTTTAAGACCATTCTAAACATTTCAGAAGCAATTGACCATTTTAAAGTGTTAAAGCAAATGCTTGCTTGCAAATTAACATCCTTTATGAACAAGAAACTGGACATTGATGATTCAACACTTTTCTTATACTCTTTTTAAATTACACTCCAGTGTTCAAACTGAGAGTAGCCACTCCACTTGATGTCCTTCTGAGTCACTATGAATCTTGTTTGAAAATAGAGAGAGAAAACAGCAAGATAGGTTTTTATTTTTTAAGCATACCTGCTTTTTGCAGGTAGGTGAAATCACAGCCTTCTCTTAACTGAAATTTATATATATTCCTAAAGAATACAGTTCCACAGCACAGAATCACCTATATTCTAATTACTTAGGATTAATATATATTTAAAAAATCTCAAGTCTGGAGAGGAGTGCACAGCATTTTTAGATGGGTGAAAATATTTGAAGAATACAGAGGCCATTGAAGTTAATATCCTATTTGATATTTTATTATGCAGGTGAAATTTTGAAAAGGTAGAACAAAACTAGTTGAAAACACAAATGTGAAAAGGAATTTAAGGAACAAGCTGAAGAACAAAACTTTTGATTGAGCTTGTTATCTGTGATTTATTTCCACTGGACACCACTACTACTCATAAAAGGATGTTTTTTTGTGGTTTGGTTTTTTTTTTTTTTTCTGTAAGGCCTTGTCTGTACCCAATAGTTCTGGCCTCTTTTTCACTCTAGGTCATCCCAATCACTGCATTTCCAAATACCTACTCATTCCTTTTCTGGATGACATTGAGATGTCACACAGCATTATATATACTGTAGGCCACTAAATTGATAAAGACTACACACTTCATTAGGAGTTAGTGTACATTATGTCATCTATTTTTAAAGAAAATATTTTCCATGCCAGTAACCTTTTTCTCTCTCAAGCAGTTGCTTTGTAAATTAAGTAGATGTGAAAATTTAACTCAAAATAGAGGTTACACCATCCCTAATATAAACCATTTTTCAGGGAAAACATGAAAAAGTTTAATATGAAACAACATCACTCAGAAAATCAGAAGTTTCCAAATGTTCTCCTACGGTATTTTTCATATATTGTGCAAGGAGTTCTTTCCCTTACGCCAGTGCATGAGAAGAAAGAGGGCTTTAAATTCAATAATGGTGTTTTCCTGATACAAAGAAACCAGGATCTGACTGGAGCATGGGCATCTTATTTTGGAAGTTTTTTTCTGACTTCATGGAATATTAACCTAGTGTTGAGTACTGAAAACTGCATTTGCAGATAACCAATCCTTAAATCCAGTACTGATAATTCCCTGTTCTCCTCCCTAGCAGGAACAACCATCTTGTCCCAGAATACCTGTCAAACAGGGGGGAAACCAAGTTTAAAACACCACATTAATAATTATTTTTTTATATATTCTACAAAACACTGAAAAACATCCATCAGTAAAGTCATTTATTTCTGTCAAAGCCATAAATTAAAGCCTTTCATCTCTCAGCTGTTTTAACTACTTGGCTATCTCCTTTTATTTTCCTCCAAAGAGGGATACAAAGGTAACACGATACACCTCTTGAAAATAATATTGAAGCCTTACTATGTACGACTGTGGTGGATTCCAGTGAACCCAATCATAATTCACTTTGTCCTCATCACGGACCACGTATCTTGCCCAGGGTGAAATACGATAGAGGAGGGCGCCGTTTTGAGCACGAATCACCACCTATAAAATAACACAACATATGCAGGCAGTCACTTATAACTCACAGAACGCCTTCTATGCCAGCCACAGCACAGAATGAAATAGTAGAGTACACAGAAATTTAATTTAAAGAACACACAATGCAAGTGGAGAGAAGGAAGAACGACCCTGCTCACGGGGATGATTTGCAAAGGGACAGTAAACCAGACATGTCAGACAGGAGTGATGCTCAACAGCAAGAGCTGAAAGGTGAGGAGATGTATAAGCTTTATATAAGTAATGGGAGAAGAAGACTTCCCAAATGGATTTCTGTTAGGTTCCCTAATTACCCCTGTCACTGCTATTTCCTTTCCATGTTCTTATAAATTTAAATAGACATGCAGTATAATGTCATTAGGATGAGAACTGAGATTTGTTTAACTTGGCAAACAAACAATCTAGCAAGGCATTTTTAATATCTTAATTCCATCTTCTTTTTCATGCTCTGTGAGTCCTTAACAATGTCACATAGCCTGGAACCACAGGTAACACAAGAAGCACAGGACAGGTTTTGGGTCAAGGCAAAGAAAAAGTTCCACCTCTCTCACATCCTCCCACCCCATCCCACCTCCCCTCTCATTAGCACAGAAGGAACAGCACCACTCTGGTTTTGCTTGGTATCTTGGCTGCCACTGAAACAGCAACACAGATGGTTTGCAAATTTAAAACCTAGAAATGTACAAGCAAGCAAAGGCATGGAATTCTTAATTCTGCATTTTTTAAGAAAGTGATGACTGAGACTATTTCGTTTGGTTGATAGTTTTACAGGGCTTTTTTTTTCTTTTTGGATAAGAAAAACTTAAATTATATGAAACCTCAAATGAAAATGGAAAGGGTGTTGAGGTTTTTTCTGTTCCTTTTTTTTTTTTGTTAAAAAACGTGACTTGTCTTTGTCCTTCATTCCTAACAGGGAGGCTGGAACACAAAATTATTTAAGAATTGCCTTTTCACCTCTGGCAAGTATCTTATTTTTTTTAGAGATTATCTGTACCCTTAACCCAATGATGGGATGAAGGCAGGATCACAGAATCATGCTTAGTTTAAAGGAACCTTTTAAAGTCCATCTAGACCAACAAAGAGGAAAATATGTATATGCAGATGGTTAATGGAAGTTGATAGAATAAGGCGAGGAAGTGTGATTGCTGTGCCTCAGTACATAGTATAACAACTCCAAAAATTCAAAATGGGTTTTATAAGATGGAGCAATTGATACCAAAAACCTCACCAGAAAAAGCTGAGAGAGTTATTGCAAACACTGTAAAGTTGCATGGAAAATTTCTTCTGTTAGCTGCGCTAGCAAAGCTGACCCAAAGAGTGTTTCTGCAAATTCTATCAACACTGAAGATCCTCCACGCTGATAGCATTGACAATTTGCAAATTACTCTTAAAATAATAAAACTTATCTCCTTTCTCCAATATCACACTTCTGATGGTGCTATTGCTTTTATTATTTTGTCCCAATTTACCCATCACAGAAATAAGATGATTACTGCATATAATAACCTACTCATCTTGGCATTCCTTTTTTCTAATATTTTAGCATAATTCATACTAGACAGGCTTATGAAGGGTGGGCACATTTAAGAAATGTGAAGTAATTAATCTACATTCAGAACATTAAGTAGCTGTAGTAGTGGTTTAATCCAAAAAATTATACTGGAGGGGGGAAAAGTAAATTTCTGTATTATAATATATTAATCCAGTCACACACTGTCTTTAATTAAAACCATTAAGCAATGAAAAAGTTAAAAAAGATATTAGAAAACCATTCAAATGATCAACCAGTTATTTCACTTTTTCAACTTATACTTCTACATTTATACGGCACAAACAATCCTTCTGACAAAGTATAAGTACCCCTGTTGTTCTCCAGTCCCTTCAATCGACTTTATTTTCCCTCCTTTTTGAGACACTAGTGCATTTGATTTACTACTTATTCAGAAATCATTTTGTTCAAGTGCTAGTTTTGCATTTATTCGAAACACCGACAAACCCAAATTTAAGGGTTATACTTTTTAGGAATTGAGAGACTTACAGGAAGTCACATAAGTCTCTAGGAAATTTTCACAGACATAATTTTAATAGATAAAACTAAAACTTCCTAGAAATACATACATTTATTTGTCATATATTATGATAGTAATAATGTAGAGCCATAAACAAGTGGTAGAAATTTACATTCTAAGGGTTGGGTTTACACACTTGAACAGTCTTAAAACTTTAGAGTCTGCTCTATTTTAAGGCTCACAGTCTAAATTTTTGGGTTCGTTTGTTTTAAAACTTTGCTTTCAGTTCTATTATGCAGACATATAAGAAAACTCCTATGCTTGGAAGAAAAGGATATCACAGAATCACTAGGTTGGAAGAGACCTTTAAGATCATGGAGTCCAACCCAAGATACATTTATCCAACAATGGAAGTAATGAAATTTATCCATGCAAATATCAGAAAAATCTCAGAAGAAGTGGGGGAGCATTTATTTTAAACAAGTAAATATAAAATTTATTTGTTGTTTTCTTTACAGTACAGGTTGTCTTAAGAAATATTTTTCTAATAAATCCAATCATGGGTATAGATTAACCTCACCCCTACAGCAGAAATCTCACGTTTGTTCACTTGTTGCTGTAATTTTTGAGCATCATGGGCTGTGCACAGAGAAAGGAGAGTCAAGAAAAACAATTACTACAACACCAGAGCTGGTAAAGATGAATTCTTTCCTTCTCTGGTTGTAGAAGCATAATTAACACCGTGTCCTTACAGATCTGTCAAGTGATCCTTGGCAATTTCAATTCTTAGTTGCTATGCTTGTTTTATACTTTTCTTAATTTTATGTGAACACCATTTACAGAGTCTCTCCTAGGCATAATATTAAGCTTCTGTGCTCAATCATCTTAGTCCTCTCTCCTGATATTGTATAAAGTGCATTAATAAAGTTAGAAATAAAAAGACTCCAAAAAATGTTTTCTGAAGTTTCTCGAGACACAACTCTTATATCACCACGTTTAGCTGAAGTGTGAGCAAAGGAACTGGAAAAAACTGAATGGCACCACAAAACAAATAGCAATTCAGCCCAAGACAGACAAAAATAACTCTAATGCAAACAGTCTGACAGCTTTAATTCCCATGTTTGCTTTGCTATTTCTTGAAACAATTGCATGTAAGTAAAAGTTGTAATAAAAGGAGTAAAAATATAAAGCACACATACAACAAAGCCAGGTGAAAACTCTTGCTCCACTCACCCTGAATTACGACTTGTGGTCCCTTCTCTGCAGTGTCCAGATATAAAGTTAGTTGCTGTGTATACTCTAAATGTGCTGTTACAGATTTCACATGCATAAGGAATACTAAATATGGTCATTACACAGTGCTTTTGACAGAGTACCTATAAATCAGTTTAACAGATACTGTATTTATCCTCCAGATTAGTTTGAAATGAGTAAAAAACAAATTCATAGAAGTTGCAGCCTAACTAGCAACTACTTAGTTCATCAAAAGTTCATAGCTGACTTTACATTTTCAAATTAACTCAAAAAATTGTCCTCTAAAGAACATATATAAAACCATGATGTACATTAAATTAGGCTTTTTCAAACTGGCCTTGGGATTTACCTACTTCATTTTCACAAGGCATGTCCCTGATCATTCCTCAGTGTATGTATGAGGTGGCACATCCCACCATTTGATACAAAACCTGCAGCCCCCATTAAATAAAGGTTTTAAAATGCATACTGCTATAGCAGGAAACACATGTCAAGTGAACTAAGCAAACTGACAAAAGCTTAGCACCTCATCACAAGTAACCTGTTTTACAGTTATTCAGATTTAAATTAATGAAAATCCTAGGTAAAAATAATCCCTGTATTTCTGATCCTATTATTACAGAAAACACTACAAGAGGTCAAGTGCAAGGAAGAAAAAGGAAATCCAAATGTCTGACACAAACTAATACATCTACATCCTCGCCAATTTGTTAAAATACACCAAAAACTGTTCAAGAAGAAAGAAACCAGAATCGCAAAAGAGTTACATTTACACTGCCCAAATTTAGACAGAATGAAACAAAGTAAAGACGTAAAGAACTTGGCACCATCTGGATTAACTACCTCTTTGTGTGAAACATGAGATAAAGTAATAAATTATCAAACTGTATAGTACATGGATAACTTTTTGAGGGAGGGATTGTGTTTTATTTTGCCTTTTTTTTTTGTTGATTTTTTTTTTTGGTTGATTTTGTTGTTGTTTAGAACTCTATCAAAGAGAGGTTTTTCCCCATTTCAGAGTCTCCATGATGGCTTTTCCTTTGGAAATTTCCCACAAGAATGTGGGAAATTCAAAGTAAGTCATGCTGAATTTGCCTACATCAACTTTACAAATAGCTCACCTAAATAGTTTAGGGTTTTACCCCATCTCCCCTAGTAGTGAATGTTCAAAATCCTTGATGAGACCTTTGAATGTCACACAATTCTGGCTTCCAAGTGAGACATAAATATATGTAAATAAATGGTCCCACAGAAATAAGTGTCAGGAAGACAGAATGAAAAAGTCCTTCAAAACCTGACATTAAAAAGTCAATTTGCTCTAAAAATGGACATGACACAGACACATAATTTATATAAGTACAATTGCAAAATATCAGAAGTGAAGACCTTAACCTATGCTGCACATCTTTTGTATGCAAAGGTTAAAATTTTATGTTTGGTATTTTCATTTTCCATTATAGGGATGTTGGGTGTATTTTCAAAGTTTCTGTCTGAAGTGTTCAGAATCTTGAAGCTTAGCATTCCCAAACCACTGTAGTAAGTGCTGTGGATTTCACAGATGAGTACATCCAACATAGAAAAAACATGACCTTAAACCTGAGTTTTACAGCATCAGTGCTACTAACTGATTAATTTCAAAGAACTTTCAGATCTGAATAAAAACCACTAGAAAAAAAAACCATATGACTGTAGTCAGAGAAAATGTAACCAACAAAGGCTGGCTTTGAAGGTATGTAAAAGCAAAGTTCATTCCAATTTTCCAAATGCTGGACTGCTGGAAGACAAAGCAGGACCTAAATCTCACAATGACATCAGCACCAAAGTGACAACGTGTTCCATGTCCGCCCACTAGAGGATAGGAGATTCATGGAATGGAGAGTAAGTTGTAGGATAAAACTAAATATAGGGGTTATGAGTCTTCTTGATGATGTTTAAAACTCGGAAAAGCAGTTTATTACAGTTAAGGGGAAACCATCACTCTGAGGTCAGTGCAGCACCATAAAGAAAACGCAATAACACATTGGAGCAATTCAGAAGTTGAAATAGGTCTCATTTAATGTAATGATGCTGCCAATGCAGGACAAGTGAGATTGAGAGGCCTTGATTTTTCAGGCATTTGAGACTCTTGGGTATCCCATTACTCTGCCTTTCCAAAATAACACAGGCCTTTTCTATCACCCACAGTACATCCAGCAACTTCTTCTGGATGTCTTGGGGCATTTAAAAAAAAACTCTGTGCTTACATTCAGGCAATTTTCAACCTACAGTGACTCAGGGAAATCTGCTGGCTTTTTATGAACAGACACCACACATTTTTTTCTTAGATGAGCTATAATGATAAAAAGTATGAAAGGTTCACAACAAATTTAAGAGCTTTATCACAACTACAAATTCAGGCAAAATATAAATCCATGTGTAAAAATAGAGCTTAATGTGGCTGTGCTATTGTTATGACAGATGAAACTACAATAACAGGCCACAAACTACCACATTTAAAATTCATATATGTTTTTAAATATCCCTTTTTTCTTTGTGTTTGGCTACCTTCATCTTCTCTTCACAACAGCTCCATTTGGCTACCCCAGCTCCACACAAAGATCTTCAGAGCAGTGAGAGAATAATTCAAGGGACAGTTGCACAAGATCAGACAACTCTGCTCAGCAGCCACTCCTTTAGCTTTCAGTTCTTGCATCTAAAGCAGACTTCAAATCCATACATGAGCATTTCATTTAATTACGATGTGCTCCCATAAGGTGTCTGCCTCTGTTTCCACTAATTAGGAGACAGGCTCAAACTTTAGAAATAAAAAGCCACGCTGTCATTCCTTATTTTTCAGATATTTATTTTGAATTAAAAGTATAATCTTCTGGACTAGTTCTTAAAAAAAATATACATAAAGAATTTAGACATATTTCTGCTGTTTGAGAATTTTTTTAATATAATGGTTTATCATTTATAGTCGAGCTGGGGAAAGGAAAATGATGAAATGATAACTAAATAACTGATGAATATATGCAAGCCAATAAATTGCTCTGAAACACTGTATTATTATTTCATTACTTTAACAGCTTGAAAACACTTAAAATGATTCTTGGAATATGTGGCTTTTAATACAATGATGAAATTAAATTGGCCATCAAACCAACAATAGCTAATAAAATGAGAGAGTGGACTAGCTTTAATATAAATATGGAAATGTCAGCAACTTGCTATATAAGGGCAATAAGCTATTATTTCAGTATTTTACAATCTACACTATTTCATTAGCTTCAGATCTACTCATTTCTGACACCAAATTATCCAAATAAAAAAGCCACTGGAACACAGGCGGAAACATCATCTCATCTCAATACCATGCATCTGACTTAAAAGCAAGCTCAAATCAAAACATAAAACGTGGGCAGGATAAGTTCTTAAAGACTCTCTAGCAAGTTTATATTAGATGCTGTAATAACATAACAGTCTTTCTGCTACATGAAATTTATTAGAAATTTAGCATCAAGGCATTTCCCTCCCTCAGTTGTTCTAAAAGTACATGAAAATGGAAGACAACTGCTTGAATATCAGGATTTTGTTTTAGTATAATGTGCACTGTAGAAAAAAGTTTACATTTTTATTTTGTTGTAGATAAATAGGGTAACCAAGAAAAAAGCACTACAAATTTACAAGAATGCAAAAGAATCTGACCCAATATACCACTGTAAGAAAACCTGGTCAGATTTTATTTCATAAATGCTGTTCAGTTTCAAAGACAGGTCCTGCATTCAAGACAGCAATACAACCCTGCTATTCTCTTTTTCCTTAAGTAGTACATCCCTTTCTCAACACCCTCAAGCTGCTACAGAAACAGAATCACAGAGTTGTTTAGGTTGGAAAAGACCATGGAGTCCCACAGCTGGCCCAGCACAGTGCTCACCACTAAACCATGTCCCTGAATCATATCCACATGTTGTCTTGAAAAATTCTGAGGATGGCAACTCCATGACTTCCCTGCTCCAATGCATGATCACTCTTTCCTAATGTACGATCTACACCTCATCCAGCACAACTGGAGGAAATTTCCTCTTTTTCCTGTCACTTGTTACCTGGGAGATAGATCAACCCATTTCCACCGTGCTACAACCAGCTGAAAATACCTTCCCCTGTCCACCCCTGCCCATCCCATTCATCCACAAAAAGGATAATTCCTGACTTTAGAAGCCAGGAGACAACACACAGTTCTGACGATCTTTTGCCAGTGGACAGTGTAAACTGAGGCCATTTACAACAACAAATAAAATCACATCACTCCCTGGTAAACACAGAGGAAACCAGAAGAGCAACTCCTCCCTTTCTGCAGGTCATCACTGGTGTGTGAGAGAAGCACTGGAGTCTAGAGGAAGTACTTCAGGATGTTTGGTTCTTAACGCATAGGACCACAGCAGAGCACTTTCTGATAACGCAGTGCAACCTGCTGCACAGCCCAGGACGGGAATCAACAGTTTCTTGTGTGAAAGTTACCTTCAAAGCAGCTTTAGATAAAAACGCAAAAGCCTGATAAAATTTTGGGATTGAACAGCATTGTAAAGAGCATTATTCTGTAATTGTCGCACTTAACCTGATAGATTTTTAAAGGCCTGATAATTTTTTTTCTCTTTAATAGCCTCAGAAATAGAAGGCAAAAAATGAAGCAAACACAGCTTCTGCCTTGCTCTTCTTGCCCCTGCACAGCCCTGTAACAAAGGTCAGGAGAGGCAGCAAGGAAGTAAAGGAATCAGAAGCTTTTCAACATTTCCCCACATGAGGATTACTTTCCCAAATGAACCTTCACCCAAACTGGTGGGGCAAGAAGCATGGAGATCTTTCCAGAACTCAACTTCAACTGAAAAACTTTACCATACTCTATTCATACTGCTCCAAATAACCAAGAAATTGAGTGTATCTGTCAAGGTGCTTGTAGACTGAAGTTATTTCCTTACAGTGAATTGATTATAAACCTTGAAATGAAATTTTGGAAAGAATGGACAGCATGTTGCTTCTTCCAGGCTGTTCTCCTTCCTCAATTGCAAACTGGTTACACTGGAAAGAAAAAGTAATGGAACACTGGTGACATTATTCCTTCCCCCAGCTTTATTTTCCTGATCAATTTATGATTACTATCAAAACTAAGTCAGCTGCTACAAAGTTGTCTGGTTTGCTCTTTTTCTTCCTAATCATTTTCTGAAAAAGAAACCTGCTAAAGGGACAAGCATTTTAATCAAATATTGAAAAGAAAAATTCCTTAGTTTTCGGACATAAAAATTTTTAGGTGCTTTACATGTTTAACAGAGTTCTGCAGACAAAGCTGTGCCATTCAGAAATCATTGGAGAGAGATTTATTGGCTTTGTAAATATATTGACATCAGCTATTACAATCTAAACTTATGGATATTAAATATTTGTTCACAATTCCCCCCTCTTTCTCCTTCCCTTCTCCCTCAAGGAAAGAAAATAAATTAAGACTAATATACAATCAAGATATGAAAGAGGCAAAAGCCTTTCTTCTAAGCCAAGTCATGAAGTCATGCCTTGTTTATCCAGAAGAGGGAGATGCAGCTCCATTTGTGATTTAAGTATTTCAATTGCATTGCAGAACTTCAGAACACCTTTAATTACTTTAATAGATCAGGTTAAAAAGAAAAGTTTTTGTTCCTTTTTCTATTTTTGTGTTTCTCTTAAAAAAACTAAGAGATACCAGTTTTTTAAAAAAAAAAAACTAAATAAAACATTGTATTATCTATTTGAATAAGCAAGTAATTCAAAAGATAGAGCCAGTAGCCTAGTATTATAAAACATCTGTGTGGATAAAAATACCATAGGAAAATCAAACTGTCAAAATCCAGGAAACAATTGGAGAGTAGTTAAAAATAAAAGCAACATCACACAGAAACTTTCCCAGCTGAATTTAACAGTCAAGTGTATAGAAAATACTTCACTTAATCATCCAAATACATGGCTTTATAACTGTTACCTACACAGAAGTGGCATTATTAGGTATGAGGGACAGCCAGTTTATTTTCATAAAGGGAAAACACATATCTGTGCTGAGGAAAACCACTCAAATTCTTCTTTCAGTCTAGAATCCTGATTTTTCAAAACCTTTTTCCAAAAAGACAAAAAAAAAAAATCAAAGGAAAACTGGAATCTCTAAAATACATAGTTGAAAAAAATATTTTCCCTCCCTATGACTTAACCAGAAACAAGTTACTATAAGAACTGTGATGAAGCTTAAAGGCTATAAAAGGCTATAAAAATTTGTATGCATTATATAAAAGCATTCCTGTATGTATTTTATTAAGAGGCTTGGAGTACAAGAACATGGTTTGAAAAGCAACCATAGTAATAAAGCACATTACACATATAATAAGTGTAACTTATTAGAGTTGTTTCAAGCTATGTCAAGTAGAAAAGAAACTGATGAAGTATGTAATATAGGCACCCAAGCATTAAGTATTACTTATCCTCAAGTATAAAGAATTTGTATCAAGGACAATTTCTGCAGAATGCACCTTGCAACTGGGTGGCTGTGCCACACAGCAGAGAATGTCAGGAACTTTCCCTTGAAAGTGATCCTATCCTCCAAAGGAAAACAATTCCCATGAGAATCACAGCCAGGCTTATATACTCTTAATATGGACTCTCAAATTCTGTTTCAAGACCTCTTCTTTAAGATGTCTCTCTTTTCCTCAAGAAAAAAAAAAATCACATTTTGCTTAAATGTACACCTAATAGTAATTGAAACAATTAGTCTTCTGTATGGATAAACTAAAAGTAAAATATCCAAAAGTATTTTTAAATAGCAAAACCTCCTACCAGAGAACTGTGCAATCTTCAAGTCACAGCAGAACTAAGTCTGCCAAAATAACTGAACAAAAATATTCCAAAGTACTGAACTCAGTCTGCAACAGAAGCTCCAAAGAACAACAGCTCACTGCACTACAGTGGTTCATTGGTGCTACAACCTCTCCTACGAGTCCATGAGGAGTTCCACATTGCCTGTTTGGATTTCATCAACAATGTCAAGAGACCATTTACCTCCCAATGAGATAACAGCTCATCCTGCTGGCAAACCTCATCTGTAACCCAAAGAAGTGTCTAATAACTTGCTGAAGGGTCATGGCTCACAATCACATGGTGAAACGTGAAAGGTAATGCCGCAGAACTAATGTTCTACTTCCTGTTAGCATGACACACATCCAGAAATGCATATGGTACATGATTTAAGTCCTGTTTGGTAACTTCAAAATCCCAGGAATACATATCTGTTTCTTCTTGCACATCTGGTATGTACCATGACACTACAGAACAGTTTTATTTACTGTTCAAATTTGAAAACCTGGTGATTGTTTTTTGGGTTTTTGTGGTTTTGTTGTGGGGTTTTTTTGGGGCTTTTTGCATCCTACAGACGATTTAAGACATGACATTTAAGTGATACATAACTTAGCAGACTGAGCTAGGATATTTCCCTCTTCCCCCAACCTAAGGTAAAAAACAGAATTATTAGAAGTGTTTCCATGTGTACCCATAAGGAAACAGCAAACATTTCTTCAGGAAGGTCTCCAATGAAATCAAGTTTAGTATCTGTGCTCAGGGTACCCAAGACTCCCTTTGTAAAAGCCATCTGACTGCCCATAACCTATTCCATAATGACAACAATCTCCCCAGGAAAGTGTTGGATTCCTCAGCATTGGACAGTTAACATCTAGCTAGACAGGGTGCTGGGCCATCGCAACCAGGCCATGCTTTTGTCAAGAATGGTTGGACCTGAGGATCTTTGAGGTCCCTTCCAACCAGGTGTTCTGTTTCTATTTAAATCTTACAGCCCTCAAAGTGCACAATATCTTTAACACTTCTGTTCCCTGAATCCTGGCCACCAGCCTGCCATTATTAATGGATTACCTGGGCTTCCACATTCTCATTATAAACATGCTTTTGACTGCAGACTGCTGGAAGTGCAAGAGACCTGAGCTCCACACCAGACTGGTACTATGCTGCTGCACCTCCTGATGAACAGGGTCAGCTGCAACACCATCTATTTCATCAGTGACAGTAATTACACTTGATGAATTTTACTAGCAGTGGTTCCCTGACACAGATTAACCTACCTGCTCATTTGGTTCCTTTTCAAGGTTTACAAGTTTAACACAGAGCATGCTGATCTACTATGAGGTACAGGATAGAGTGGTAGAAACTGTAAGGATTAAGTTTTAAAACTATTCTTCACAACTAGCTTTCCTCTACCCACCACCTCATGAATACTAATGTACTTTTAGGCACTTCCAATCATGATTAATACACTGTTAATGTTCTGACTCAATGTAGTTCTTCCTTTGCACACTTGAATATTAAAAAGGGTAATACATTTGGACTGGAAAACTGTTAAAACCAATCGCAGCAAACTTTGAAACCATTTTGTACAAACTGATGAAAGAACTGTGTTGTTCAAGCTTGCCTTGATCTTGTACTGGCCTTGGCACCTACAACTCCTGTTCAGCAATCACTGAAACCACTCAAACATGCAAGAGTATCAGTAGAAAAACATTGTGTTAACAAGTGCACAGGTTATCAAATCTAATCACCTCATCACAGTACAAGATACTCCCTCAAAAAACTATAAATGTCACCATTTAAATACATAGAAAATATACACACACATACAAACATCTGAAGAAGAAAAGGGTACAGACTTAAATAATGGAACACAGAGT
Organism: Sterrhoptilus dennistouni; assembly: GCA_013397095.1. Classification (NCBI taxonomy): domain Eukaryota; kingdom Metazoa; phylum Chordata; class Aves; order Passeriformes; family Zosteropidae; genus Sterrhoptilus; species Sterrhoptilus dennistouni. The sequence goes on from VWZU01004853.1 coordinate 583,517, forward strand.
TTTTAAAAAGTTTCTGCCACTTTCTGAGGTGTTCTTTCCAGGAAAAATATATGAACAACATTTCATGAATATCCAAGTGATATTTAGTTGCATATATGGATTCATGCACCTACCCAGAACATTGTTCGTTAAAGTGTCAGATGAGTTTATTAATCTAAAAAAATATTGTTCTGGCAATAATTTCAGAAATCACATATCTATTGTCATTACTAGAAAGTTGAACAATCCCTTCTATTTTAATATATCCTCTCCAGCTCACAGAAGAAAATTTAGTGGTTCTGCTATACAGATTCTTTTCCTAGTTAATGTTACAGGGCAGCAGGCAGCTGCCTATCCATCATAATTGCCAATTTTTCAAGTATTGATTTTGCCTTTTTTTTATTTAGATGTGTGAAAATATTTTAGAACTTGACCATGAATTTGGAAATTACTTTCAACTACGTCTAAATTCTTAAAGGATTCAATATGCCAGTAGTTTTCCATTTCCTGTGAGGTTCCTTAACATTCCTGTAAATAACATTAAAGAAGCTCCCCAGTGCAGATACTAAGATCTCTATTTTTACCAATTCTATCCCTAAACTCCACTGACACTATTTCAAAATTAGGATATGCCAACTGCAGTGAAAACTTAATTTACAAGCAGTTGGAAAAATCATTAATGAATAAATAGTAAAAGGACAAAGAGTAACACTGATTAAAATCCTGCATTAATATAACCACACAGAACGAGACTTGCTACAAAAGTCTATCCATGATAATTTTAAAAGCTTGCTGTGTCCTGTAAAAAGGTAATTAAGAATACCAAAAATGAAGGGGAAAAATCAGTCATTTTCCACCATAAAAGGTAAGTATTTGCACTCCAACTGCTATCACTGTAGAATGACAAACATGCTGGTGTTTAAGGAAAACATCTTTCAAACTACCTCATTCAAAATAATGAGAGGTAAAAAGGCTTCTTTTATTAAAGGATAACATTTGACTTTGGGTTTAAATCTGTGTTCACTTATGACATCTGTCAGAAGCTTAAAAGCCAGCACTACCCTAACACAATGGCAACAATATTTCTTCACTTAACTCACTCTAAGCTCCCAATTGATCCATGGGAGGAAGAAAAAAGACACCCATTTCTAGCAGGTAACCTTATTTTGAAGATGGATGTCAAAATTCACAAGGGAGTCACTCAACTATCATAAGCATCCATCTCTTCCCACAGGAAAGTGTCAGAAGGTTTACAGCAGGTTTTTTAATTACCCATTTTCTGCAGTGTTTATATTTACTTATGAGAAGACTGCCTGAAGAGCTACAGCAGCCAGCCTGCTACTATTGAAAACAGGCAATCGTTTGACCTCTGCTCCTCATTTATTTTCCCACGAAAATATTTTGTGACCTGATCTAAATTAGTGTCACCGACTACACTCCATCCATTTCCTATTCTGGCTCAGATATTACTTATTTAAAAGAAACGACCTTGTTACCATTTCAGAACTTGGCATTCGCCTGTGTGGAACTGAAGATCAAAACAGTAGACAGAAGCTAAAGATAAGGATCTTCTGGAGGAGACATTTCTTCCCCTAACAAATCAGTCACCACAATAATGTCTGAAGACAACTATTTTAACTGAAGTATTTAAGAATCATACTGGTAAAAGAAACTTCTAAAGCTGCGATTCCCTTATGCTTCTTTAGTAAAGAAAAGTGGAAAATACCTTTTTTACTGGAAAGATGTCTGTTGCCTATTCCAAGTGCAGACACCAGTCTGTTTCAACATTACCTCTGCAATCTGCATAGCAATTTCTATCTGCAAACAATCAATATCCTCAGCTTCTACATGAACAAAAATCAGCAAAACTGTGCTCTAACACACAAAATACAGACAACTTATGAACAATCATAAGTGTTTGAACCACATAGCTCAAGAAAAACTTACAGAAAAGCAGAAGCTTTCTGCACCCATTAGTAGAACAGGAGAGGATAAGATCAGCTGTAGCATGAAGGTAAGGGACATGCCTATCAGGCAAATACTCCAAAGCTTTTGTCCTAAACCATCTTTGAATTACCTTAACTGGATTTTATTTTTTGTTTTTTTTTTTCTGTTAGCCCCATCATCTGACTACATCACCAGTACACATTGTGAAGTGTTGGATTGAATCCTGAAGGCACCATGGAACAAAAACAAAGTGTCAGGAAAGATCATTAGCAAAGCTACAGATGAGGCTGGGAGTAGCTCCATATGGATGGAGCCATGAATTGTGACTCAGGAATCAAGTTTCTAAATACTTGGTCCTTTCTTTAAGGAATATACTCCAAAGAAAATTAGTTTCACATCCAGACAGTCAAGTCCTGCATCAAAAGCCCATTGGACAAAAGTATTTTGAGTGTCAGTGACAGCCACAAAAATTGGTCTAAAATTGAACATGGAAAGCATAATTAAATTGACAGGGTAAAAACAGACTAAAACAAAACAAAACAAAACAAAAGAAAATAAAAACTTACATTCTGCTCTGCCAGTGGGTATCTTTTGGCTTTTCAGAAAACTCAGAAGTACAGCAATTCATCTTGCAAGTACATCAGTACCAAGTGCAATCAGTAGCAATTCCACATACTAAACAAATTATGTATAATGCAATCCTTGCTTTATGGAGTTTATATCTCAGAGAAAATGCTGAGCAGGAAGAAAATACTATCAAGACCTCTACTTCAAAATAAGGAGATATGACCAGTAATTATTGAAGAGAAAAGAAATCATCTCGTGTTGCTTCAAAAGTATTTAAGAATCTATCCTTTTTTTTTGCTATTATGTTAATAATTATCAACACTCATCATCATTCACACCACTTACTTTTATAAAGAGCATCAAATATTCTATAGGAGGTGGGTCAAGAGTTTTGTAGATAAAACACAGAAGGTAAATTTAGCAACAATCAAAAAGTTTAACCTACTTGCATCTCAAAACCATGGAAAATATTAAATACGCATTCTGCACTCTCACAGCTTGCTGCATAATCACTGCATTTCTGAGTTGCAGACAACTGTTTTCTTTCCTGCTCTGTAAAATAAAAACAGCTTTCTCGTCCTTGAATGATTGTTCCTAAATTTCAATTTATCCTTATTTATTACTGGGATGATTTCATAAGCCATAACAAAAAGCTTAGAGATAAGCACACACACTGAGTAAGCATTTCCAGAGCATTTTTATACACATCTTTGTTTTAACACATTTCTTGTTTCCCTAAGCTGATTTTCAGCAGAAAAACGAGGATTTTTTTCAGTATTAGAGTTTTGTTGATGGGATCTCTGAAAATGTAGTATTATTATACAAATGCTCCCAGTTTCTTTATTTTCTTAGTCTATAGTAGACTAGTAGAATTTCAGTAGATTTTTTTCCTTTACTATTTCTTACTGCCCTCTATTAGCACCCAGTATCTCTGAAACTAAAGCTCTGAAGGCAACAAAGCACATCTTTGATTTAAATCAATATTCACCTAGAAATCATCAGCTCTGCTGTTAGCTGTCATTAGGTGAATTTGCACTAAGCATACAACTGTGGCATTTGACAGCTCAAAGAAATTTTCCATTAATTTCGGGAAGAAAGCATTTTAAGCTCATGGATGTTCATGAAATACAACTGTATTCAGTTTCACTTACTTAAGCCTTCCACTCAATATTCTGAACTCCTAAAAGGTGAGTAGAAGTTTTACAGACCTGCATGCGCCATTAAAGCAATAAAAAAAATACCTGAAAAGCCAGGTCCAAGTATTGTAAAAAATTATCAAGGTATTGAGATTTTAATAGGATCTTAATAACATGTAGCTGCATCAAATACAGAAAGATTTTACCTATACATTACTTCATTCTTCTTTTTCAGATGATCAATTTGTAAACTGTTTTCCTCTTATAATAAGGTGCAATACCCTACAACTACATTTCAGCCTGTTCCCAAAAATCTCTCTTTGAGATGCTTAATGTTTCACTCCTTTACATCACTTTGCTCAACTAGAACTGGTTCTGCTTCTTAGAACAATTAGAAGATGAAGTTACTTAAAAGAAAAGAAAATGACAGTAAATGAGTAAGAAAGGTTACAAGAGTTAGAGTAAGTCTAGAACCAACACCTTTAGCTTTGATCCATGGGGCACAGGAGAACGTCCATCTTGAGGTGGAATCAACAGCTCCCACTTCCCAAATTCCAACTTCTTATATGGATGAGAAAATGGATTCCAGCCATCTGCAATGTAAGAAATAATACTAAGTGTTCATCTTAAAATGCATCCATAACTCTGAGTACCATCTTTCTCAGAATAAACTTCACTGAGAGCAGACACAAATACTTTTATACCTGATACTGCACACACATTCAAAAGGGGTAAAATAAAAGGCCACAGTTTTAAGTCTTCAGGAAGATTTCTTTGTCATTAAAAAAATTAACTGAAGCAAGTTTAAATCCCATAATTCAAGATCCTTTGTCCTCTTTGGATTTCCTGAGCACTGGATATGTGCAAGGATGGACACTATGGTCTGTCCACCTGAACAGACACCTGCCAACGGTGTCTGCAGTGTTTGTAAGCACTTTCAAGGTTAACTCCTATGAATGGAGTGAAGATATCACTTCTGAACTGACACACACCAGCAATGCAGTCATTTCTAGGCTACAAGGAAGTAACAGGATAAGTTTGAAAATTACTTTTTTTGGTTTTGCCTTGAAACATCTATTTCACATAGTTTAAGGCAGCAGACTCAAGCTAAATAGGAACCAGTCAACACACAAAACTGAATTACAAGATGTTAAAGCAACACATTAGTCTTCCTTCATGCTAATCTATTTGCATGCCATGGTCTCTTGTAATAAAAAAACAAAACAAACAAACAACAAACAAACCAATCAACCAAAACTGACACATTGTTGAAAGAAGAATAAGCAGCCTCTAGTTTAAGAATATTAACTCACACTTGTATAAAACCACACTGCTACTAAACATGCCAGGGTTTAAAGCATTTCAGTAAAAATCTGGACAGTTAAATTGAAGCAGGACCATCACTTTTGCCACTATGGAAATCACAGCAGGGCAGAAAGAGAAACAAAGTTCTATTCATCAGCATATGTATTTTCCTGAACATCAGTAATCACAAATATTATCTGCTGTGCACTAAGACGATAATCTTCCCTAGCAATGTATGGACGTGTTGAGTTTCAGAGAAAGACCAGACTGCTTTCAGAGTTGCTGGTTGCATTTGCACAGCTGTTTAAACCCAAGAACTGCCAATCTTTAGTTAGAGAACACTGAAAGACAAATTAAACAAGGCCACACAATGTGACAAAAATAACAACTCCAGACAAATATTCTGGTACCTACTCATTTTACAGTGAAGAGTAAAACAGAAATGCAATTAATTCAGTATTCTATTTAGATCATAGTATTTATCATGTTTAAAGTATTTGGATAGTGGAACCAAATTACACATATTAGCACAGGGAAAGTATTTACCAAACTATTGTTTATAAAAACCTTACATATTAGTAAGATATAGATGGTTTCTCACACTTGGCTTTACACTGAAGTTTCAATCAAGAAAAATAATTAAATAAACACTACTAATATCTACTAGGACCAACATCAAACAAACAACACCTTGGCAATTAAGCAATACTCCTTAACAAAATGTCTAAACTACAAACTATAAGACAGTGTCAAGACCCATCTTGGGGGATTTACTCTAAATTCTTTCATCTTCTTTTCCCCCCAAATATCTCACCACCTTCATGGCTTCTCATGAAACTCTTTCCAATGGAGCTACAGCTCTTGATTCAATGCACAGACTGAACCATGTATGCCAGGTGATGAATACTGAGCAAAATTAAAAGTCACAGCAAAAAAGTCCTAGGCCCAGTTTTTATAAAACTCACCCAGGAGAACCTGCAGGGAGTTAATCACGTTCACCAAAACCACTGCATTCTTACAATATTAAAGAATATTTTTATGACCTCTACTAAAACCACATCTCTCCCCTCCTTCAGAGAGGGAATGGTTACATCTGTCTACCTATTTAAATATCTCTGCTCTCTACAGACAGAGCTGATAATTCCACCAAAGTTGCCTGAACTTTTCCCTTCACCTGCCAGCAATGCCAGATGCTCCTGTTAATCCCTCCTGTTCCCAGCCACAGTCTGTGACTGCAAGCCCGTGGCTCATGATTTAAAAATAAACGCAAAGCAATACCCATCTGCCCCAGATGGTTCTACTTAAACCCACTGTTTACTAATTACCCCTGGAGAGGAACTCACTTCGAAAGATTATGACAGAAAACATTGCTTTGTGTTAATGCCAGAGGCATAAAAGAACACAGAACACCCTGAAAACTGAAGATCCCCTTCAAAGAGAGAGTGGCTCACGCTTGTCTCAGTTTTTACTGCTTGGTTTTCTGATTTTTCAGCAAAACTTAGCCAAAAATGCCTGAGGGAAGAAAAGAAATAAACAAACTCATCAACAAGTGATTAGTAGACTATTACAAAGATGAAAAACAGAAAGTCAAAAGAAATACCTTAGTTTGAGAACAGAGACTTCAAAGATTCTGTCAACAGCTACAAACAGGGAAAGGCTGAAGAAGATTACCAGCACAAGTTCAAATAATCAGCTTGAATAGGTATTGGGGGAAAAAAGACACCATCACAGAATACCCATAAGCCATACACAAAGGCAAAAGCTTCTGTGCAAAAAAACTTCAGGCCTCAGCTGTCGCTTAATCCAACACAGAAGACGTCTTTGATAACCTGAGACTTTGTTTTGTCTCATCCCTGTGATTGGATCTTCCAAACCCAGCCAATTATTTAAACATCACATCCTCCAACAGGAGGCACAAGGGAACTTCTTGCTCAAAGCTACACCCTTAGAATGCCAAAGAATCATGAGCTGAGCTTTAATGCAGAACAGAATTCAGAGCTATAAAGGGTTGGGTTCTACCACTTGTGACAAAAACTCGATTTAAATGCATATTTCCAGCTAAATGAGAATTTGAGTGACTTTCTGTTCAATCTCCTGATTTTGTTTTCACATTGACAAGGATATAGCCATACACCTCTGAGGCTCATGCCTGAGCTTGGCATTTCACACAAGAAATTAACACTTCTCACAAAGGAAAGGAGTTGTTCTCGCATATTAACCAAACAATTCACCTTATCCAATAAAAGAATTGTAGCTGTTTTTTCAAAAGTGAAAAAATCTTTATAAACTAAGGTTGAATACCCGAGTGAAATCAAGTGTCCTATAGCAATTGTATTTCTACATACTTTGTGATCAACTAAAGACTTCTAAAGAGAATAGAGAGTTCAGCAAACACTCAGCATCCTTGAAGAAAGTCTATCAGACAAGTAGCAGTTCAGGCAAGGGAAAAGAGCATCGAAATCCCATTATCCCAACAAGATAGTTGTATTCTACTTGATTAGAACACAAAATCAGAACATAACTGGAGAGACTCTCCAAGGACACAATGCTGTTCCATATAGTGGCCAATTAGGTCTTCCTCGACCCAGATTAATAATTTTTAAAGCAGATAATGTTAATGATCCTGCCCTTGAACTACTGGAAATCGGGCAAACAGCTCAAACACTGACACAAAAACAAGTGTCATTACTTCCCAAATAGGATGTTTCCCTGTATATTAGTGCCACCTTATATTACAGCCTACTGCTTCAATCATCTGCACCCACAGAAATATAGCACTGTTTGACTTTACTCATCAAACTTAGGTATTTTTTCAATAAAAATCCTGGAAGGAAGCAGTAAGAAATTCAGTATGATATTATGACAGTACCTAGAATCCATTTCAGTAAAAATCTGGAATAAAAAAGCCCAAAACATTCTGATAAAGTTTTTAGTCAGCCGTCAGATATCCAAATTATGAAGTACAGTGCCTTAAGGTACTCTCTCTCCACTCTGAAGGGATCCTGTCAGAGTTTAAATAATAGACAAATATCCTCCCAGAACCAACTATCCTACCCTCCCTTCACTGCCCAAGCGCAGCAGAAACCTTCCCCACTGATGCAAGATAAAGGAAGCAGAAGCCAAATCAAACCAATCAGACATTCCAGAATAATCAACGTTTTAGATTAATGTTAGCTGGGAAGGATAGAAGAGAAGACAAATAAAAGAAAGAAACCACAAATATAACAATGTATTATAGCAAATGCTGACATCCAAATTAACATATGCACACTTACTCTCAAGCTTTTTAAAACTAATAGCTTTTTAAAGTGAGGGAATTGTTTTCAGATGACCCACTGAGCCTCTGCATGACCAAATACAAATGTGAATGTTCCAATTCCCAGATAAATTCCATGAAATTCATCCATTCCATAAATTCCAAATATTCTCAAAACTCACAGTTCAGTGACTTATTTTGCAATAGTCAATTGTAAAGCAGCAATAAATAGCCCGCAGTCACCAGGTTCCCCAGCAACAGAGCACACAAATGAAATATTCAGTGTTATCACTGACAGCTTTTGAAGGAGCTATAATGTTGATAGTGCCTCTACTATTGGAAATTCAGCTGACTAATTGCCTCATACACTTGATTTATTGAGATGCTGAAAGTGCTAATTGACATATCTTCATGTTTTTGGATGTTCATTTAATACTTCTTAGATAGAGTAAAGCATCATACCAGAACATCAACAGATACAATACTTTTTCTCTCCAATTGCAGAGTTTTAAAGACACAAAAATAGCTTTGTCAGCATTGGGATTTTCTTAAATTCATGTTCTTCATTCTCCAATCCACTTAGAGATTTGTGTGCTATTACTAGTTTCTTTTTCTTGCCCCCCCAAAATACACAGTGATATTAAGAACGTTTTTAAAAATTGGAGGTATCCCATTCATTACAAGTTTCTCAGAATAAGCTATAAATACCGTAATTTGGGTCAAAATACCTTAATAGCAAAGTTTTTATTGTCTATTATAAGGCATAAAAGTCATTCACAAAAAATCTACATGTATAGGGCTGAAGCTTCACATGTAGGTAATTACAGAAGTAAATTATTCATGTTATCATAATACATTAAAAAGATATATCAACTATAAGCTTAATTATAAATTTGGGAAAATAAAGTTCAAGGTGTCTGTACACAACCTGTATTTGCCATTTTATTTTTTACTAGTTTTTGAGCCTTAAAAAACCTAAGATGAAACAGCAGAGACTAATACTTTATCTTCATATTTGATGTAAAGACATTCTCAGAAAATACCATATTATTAAGGAAAACACTCCTATCCATCTCCAAAAAAAAAAAGCATGAATTGACAGTTTTTATGTCATATACCACCATATTTCAGTTTAAAACCTAAAGAGCTTCTCTCATGTAAGTTCAACATTTATTTCTTTTTCTAAGGCCTCCAACTTTCCCTGACATGGTTATGCTATGGTTCTTTTTATAAAAAAGTTTTATTTTAAAAAAATCTTATTAAAAGCAATCCCAATATCCAATTTAAACACAATATAATTGTAAGTTTAGTCTGAGACTTTAACCTGTTCGAAAACTTAAAGAAAGGTTAAAGGGATTCAGTTTTAATTAAACATATCTGGAGCAATCTGACTCTAAATCTTAAGGTTTTGCAATCCAATTTCTCACGAGAATATCATTCAAGATGATATGAATTGAATGACAATCTTCCATTCCTCCAGTCTTTCCAAGTACACTATTGTCCCCTTTGGGAATGAATGCTTTACTATGACTGACTGATATATAGGAGAAACAGTTTTTTTCCACACTGCAATGACTTTTTTTTTTCTTGCCATATTTCATTAGTGTTTAGATACAACTACTCTAAGATATTAGTCCTAAACTTCTGCTTCATATGATGTATTACATCAAGTATTTTAAATGAAGTGGGGTTTAGAAAACTATTCCAGTGTTTAGCTGCCCTATTCTGGTATACATATACTTCCCCCCTCAAACTGATAAGCCAATTTACAAGTGATAGCCTCTTTTCAAAATACTAAATTTATTATTTTATTATTAAAAGTTTGTTTTAATATTATCATCTCTTAAAATACATATTTAAACAATGAATTCTAGTCTTTAGCTGTGTTGAGTAATTTAACCTGCACCCATCCCATGAAAACCTTGAGCAATGGGTGGGGTTGCAGCAAGTAGAGGAGGGACAAGGAGGAGAAATTTCTGCATGTTTATACATATAAAATTGATCTATGAAAACTGATCTAACTGCCTGGCAGTATTGACACCTGAAATCACTATTACCTAGCAGTAGGGGAACTATACATGACGCATTATTCAGTGTTGAATTAGAGGACATGTCTAATTTCAATATTAAAATGCAAAAACTACACCAGCCTATTTGTCAATGTCTATTCCAATAAAATGACAAGCAGTACTTCAACAAAAGCTACTTTGTCATTCACTATGTTAATCATATCAAGCAGGATCATGGCTCAAAACAGTGTTGCACTAACTTTTCTATTCAACTTCTGCATCAAAAACAGGATTTTTTTTTTTTTTTCAATAAAAACCTTCCTAAAATAGATTTTCCTTTCAATAGTTTCCTCAGACAGGGGTAAGGAATGGCCAACACTCAGTTCTGTGTTTAAGCAGAAGTTGTTAACTGCTTCAAAAGACTTTTTTTAAAATATTGCTTCTTTACAATATAAATACACTGAACACTCCCTCAATCAGTATTTTTGCAAAACCCAAGTCAGATAAATAAAACTGCATGCCTCTGAAAGGCAGTTAAATGAAGAACATGATTTCACAGATATAGTCCCTGTTCAGTAAGAACCAGCAATGCAAGACCTAGTACTCTGGCAGACCTAACTGAAGAGAGAGCAGAGGTGAAAAGGCAAAACACAACAAAGCTCTCCAAAGCCCTGAACAAAAAAGGAGAGCAAGGAACTGCATTGCAGGATTGAAGAGCAATGACAAATGTCACTTGCATCTAAAAATTTTAGAGCATAAATTGAATGTAGCTAGCCTTCAAATAAGAAGCAAATTTATATATTTGTTTCAAAGGGAATAGCCTTCCTGGTTCTCAGAGCTGGCAATGCAATTCCTCTTTGTAATACTGCCACTTTCCCATTCTGCTAACATCTTCCCTTCTTCCACCCTGACAAAAACAGAGTAGCTACTCTTTCAGTAACAGTTAGCTAGATTTTAGGCTACCATTTTCCAGCAGAGCTTATGTCTAAACTCCCAGAATGGGTGAGAATTCTCAAGGCCTTAGTCCTTAGTTGTCTAAGTTGTCACTGTTCCTTCATCAGTAAAATAAGATGAAATAAATTATTGCACTGTTATTTTTGCTTCTCTGCACATAGTTTTATAAAAGTCTAGTTATAAAGCTTTAAAAGAACTTCAGGAAGTTTAGATACAGCCTCGAGTCACAGCATGATCCAGTGTGACATGAGTCATTGTCTTTGGGGTATTAAAAAATGCATCACACTGACCACGCAACGGAAATGCATCTCCATAAGGTACTGCAACACAGAGGAAAATATCACTCATTTAAGCCATGACATACCTTTTTTTACTATCAGAATTTCATCATAGAGACAAAATTTTCTTTAAAAGAAGAAAATACTGATGGGAAGAAATTTTTCTAAGAATACTTACTGAAGTCACCTGCAAGAAACACTGCTTCTGCTCCTGGTGCCCACTCTTTGCAGTATATTCCACCATCCTCAAGTTGGTTGACTCCAAAGGTTTTGTAACTTTTTGTAAATTTGTCAAGGCCGCCTTCACTTTCCTCAATGTTCTTCAAGTGGTTATAAAACAGAGAATACCTTGTAAGGAAAACAGAGAATACTTCTTAGAAAGATTACCAAGTGTCTCTTATATTAACAAGTGTAAAAACAACATAAAAAATTAAATTAAAAACACTAACACGAGATTTGCTGCTCTCCACGGGAATAGAAAAAAAATAAATCAAACACAAACCATTCAATTTTTCCATGTTTGTTACACAGTCTAAAACCGCAATCATGGTGTTTGTCAGTGTTTTCTCTACTTTACAGGAACATTTTGCACTTTCAGTCTAAAACTACAACCCCTGATTGGCAGCCAAGAAATCTCAGTATTACCACACAACAGGAGAACTTCACACTCTGAACAGCCTGGTGCTTTTCCTTCCATCTTAATAATATCACACACAGGCCCTCCCAGGGAGAACTGGATGGGCCTGCCACATCTCTCACAGCCAGTTTTAATAGACAGACAATCTCAGGCCACTGGAAAGTTTGCAGGACAGTGTGTCAGCATGGACAAACCCATCTGGTCCTTGCAGACAGGGGCTCATCAGGAAACCTCTTTACACAGACAACCAGCAAGACTTTGCAGTCAGTCCCTGACACTGCAACAATTGGGAAAAAAATTACAACTTCGTAAAAGGAATTATTTGGATTGTATCCTACTTACATCAGTAGGAACTGAAATGCCCTAAATCTCTAATATAAAACTTTGTCTGTAACAGCTTAAGAGATTTTGACATATTTTGTTATGTTTTCTCCAAGTAGGAGTTGATGGTAATATCAGGGGTACCATATAAACAAGAGAGTCAACTTTGACCCCTAAATTATGAGCTATTTTGTGCAGAAACACAGCTAAAAGCTGCATTTGAGCGTTTAATAATTGTTACCTGTACAGTTTTTTTTTTGTTTTGTTTTGGTTTTGTTTGTTTTCAGTAAGACATACCTGAGGTAAATTAGAAATGTGTTTGCCTTTTCATAAATGGTAGTCTTCTGAAGAGTATAAAAACCAGTCAGAACCCCAGCAAAACCAAGCTTGCCTGTCTTATTAGACTTCCTCCATTTTCCCACAGGAAACAGAAATATTAAACCTGCACCATGGAATTGCACCTTGTTTCTCGAGGAAAAAGAAGCAGCAATCTGTTTACAGTGCCCAGGACTAAGAACTTACTGATTTGTTGCAAAGTTTTAATTTTTAGGTCCTTAATTAGTCCAAAACAGTAGATTACAATGTCTAATTACTAGTTAAGGTAAACAGCATTACCTTTGTATTAATTTAGAGCACTATGGCTACTTTTAAGGTTAATGTCCCAGTGAGTTTTTATTATTTTATGCTTAAGACTGATGATCATCTTTAAAGGGAGAAAGATTTGCAAATGCCTCCAGGATTCACTGTAGCAAATACACTCATAAGTATTTTTGCCCATCTACCTGCATTATTCCTTTAAATTTTGCTCATGGGTATAATCCTCAAAAGTGCATTGCTAACTACTACTGCTCTGATAATCAATTTTCCTTATGTCCTTGAAGGAAAATATTTTGTCAGATTTCCAACTACAAGTGTATTATATACACAGACAAACTCAGTTGACTGACTTACATTTTAAACAACTGCAATCACAAAGATTTATATAAAGCTTAAATACAGAAACACAGAGCAAGTCACGAATAGCCTCAGAATTCCAACATATATCATCTGGTAAATTCAAATTACTCTATTTTTGAAGGGTTCTCCTGGGGAAAAAATAAAACAACCACTATTGCTTTGAAATTTAAGTAATTCTTTACAATATTGTATAATACAAATATAGTTATCTACATATACATTTTGTGTGTATATATTTATTTAATTGGTTAAGTTAAATATATATATATATATATAACAAGAAGTATATTTAGAGTGTTGTCTGCAAATCCCTATTTCTCTGCCATACATAAACTGTTTCAAAATTGCTGCCTGTCACATGTATTGGCTCCACCTTGCTCCACTGTGGCTGAAGCAGGACCTGTTTTACTCCAGGTAGCTACTGTAACCTCAGAAGATCTAACTGAAGCAATGAGCCTGACACAGGTAAAACAGAAGAGGGGGTTTTGAAGTATGTTATCTAACCAAAATTATTCTTTTTCTCCCCACACTTGACACAAATCCATGTCACAGCTCTAAGAACATGGTTAGCTGGATGAGGTATTTCCCTCACTGAGCAGAATGTGAAAGGAGCGGTGAGTTTCATGTTTAAACAAAAGTCAGTCACAAACCCTTGAAAGCTGCACAGGAAGGAAATGAATCCTTTATTAGCAGAAAAGAACAGCAGGCCATAAAGGAGGACTGAAATCTCAGTGCAGAAAAGAAAAAGGCTACAATTCACTTCACATCATCTAGAGGTGTAAAACATGCCAGTGGCCAACTCCTCTTCCTCAACATGATTCCTCCCTAGGAATCAAACCCATCCATCTCATCCTGAAGAAAAAAGCATCTGACAAATTCAGGATTTGAATGTGGGATGGATGAAAATGGACTTTCAGAAAGCAATTACATGATTCTGTATCTTTGGGGAAAAAAAAAATCAGTAATACAGACATGGTAAACTCTTGATTTTTGTCATAAAAGCACTAAGAACACCCATGGCTTCAATTTTGGTCTTTCAGTAAATTCAGAGTTTAAGCAAATCATGACAAAAAGAGATTCTGGCATTTAATATATGAAATGATCATGAATATTATTGTTAAAAAAAAAAAAGACTACTCTCTGCTCACTTTGCAAAGAGCTGTGAGCAGGATTACATGTTCAATAAATTATTTTTTGGGGGAGAGAGGGGAGGCAAGAAAGGGAATATATTACAAGAATTGTTGAGCAAGGATGTATAACATTTTTACAATAATGACTTTTTAAACAGGACAGACTTGGAACGAGCAACACATCATGTACATCAAGTAAGAATGCTCTATTTGTACAGAAGCACACTGCTTTTAATAGACTAAATTAATTCAGGTATTATTGCTGCATCACATTGCAGAAATAAAGATTTTTGCAACAACTAGTGTTGTCTATAACTTGATTTAAAATTATTATCTAGATAGAATTTATTCTTTTTAACCACCTCCTGAGATTATCCAGTAAGGAACTGTAGCTCGCTCAAAGCTCACAAAAAACCTACCAATTCCTGAAATGGATCAATTACTTTTGCTATGAACTATTCTAAAAACTTATCTCAGGAGATGAGATACATTTGGACACAGAACAACATTACTTGTCACAGAAGGCCTTGTAAAACAACAGAAAGGCCTTGTAAAGCAGCAACTGTAGCCTGGTGCTCCTTTGAAGGAAAGGACCAAGTTAAGTACATGCTCGTGTCCAGATATAGGGACTTTAAAGTTTTGCTTTCACAGATATTTTGGCTTCCATTTTTACATTACTAAGGCTTGGTTAACACTGGAGGATTTTTTATCTTCCAAAGTGACACCCAAGGATTACACATAGAAAATGATAGGAAATATATATTTTTTTAAAATCAATTCCTAGTATTTATATTGTTCACTAATAGCACACAAGTCTTAAAACCAGAGATAAACACTTGATTAAGACTACATTTTGTGATCTCCTCTCGAACACTGAAAGTTATGTCATGTTCAGCTATGCACATATATACTTGTATGACATATGAGAGACTCTGAATGCATTTCATAAGTGAAAATCTCAACATTCTGGACATGGGAAATCAATCTCAGCATCCATAGCCATAAGTCACAACAAAAGACTGACCTCTGCCTTCATACTTTTCAAGTTCTCAGAGACTGCAAAGTCTCTTAAGGTTTTGCAGTTTCCCAGCATTAACATTGACACTGATGAGAATTACAAGGTAAAAACTCTACCCAACTATGACACGAAAAGTCCAACTGTTACCTTTGGGACAAAAAAAAAGTCTAAACTGAGCAACAAGAGGATCCACAGAATTTCTGAACAGAGCATCTGAAGTGACTGAAAAGTTGCACACGAAGTCCTTTACTACAGGTACAGCGGCACACATCTCAGCAGTGCAGGCAGCAGAGTGAGGCTGCTTACAGTGCACTCCTGGCTCTGGGGGTTTTTATGAAAAAGCAAGATTTTCAAGTCCCATATTCATTCATCTAGCCTCTGTTAATAGATCAACGCTTCTTAAAACTGAAATGCTGAAACTGTTGTCTTCAGACTTACTGAAAAGATTCCAGTCTTAACAATAGCTCAAGAACACTGAACACCAAGATAGAAACAAAGTCCTCCTCTATTATTACCAAAGGCTTTCACATCAACACTTTTGGCCCTCCCATCATCATTTCAGTGTGAAACACTGGTAATCGTAAACATCACCAGAAACACAGTCGCAACAGTCTTTTCCTATTGTTACATCCATAATTTGTAACACAGCATTGCTTTAAATCCCATGCTTTATATGCAGCTTTGTTTAAAGCCTTACAATAGAAGTGTAGGAATTGGCTGACTTTCCACAGAAGCAGGATTAAAACATCAAACATGAATTACTATAATGGCTATCCAGTAAACAAGTATCCTGCCAATAAAATAACCTTCCATGTGAACAGGAGAAGACAATATTACATCAGCAGCCACTTCAAGAATTGACGTGTCAGATGAGCACTTACTCCTCACACTTCTATCACTGAAATGCCCTCAAATACTTTGTCTTATGGATACCTACACAATTAAAACTCATACAGTAGAAGTAAAGAGTTCTCAGTTTAATGCAAAACTATACAGCCTTTTACCAAAAAAGACACTGTTCTATTTATTAATTTTGATATACAAACACCCCTGGTTCTGCAGTTTCTATAACCACTGCATTCGACTACTGAACCCATTAAAAAAGTCTCAGGTTTATGTTAAAACTGTCAGCCTCAATAAGGAGTACAAGAAAAATAAAGCTAAGCTTCTCCTTCCTCCCCAAATTCGACTGCTTGATTGAAATAAGACTTTTGGCAGATTTTTGAAGAGACTGAAGGTAAGTCAAAGCACTGAGTTAGAGCTCCACATAAAGCTTTCACATCTTTATTCTTCCAGGCAGAAGAGGTACTAACTACTTCCTGCCACCTCATAAAAATAACGAAGAGGTGTTGTAGTATTTTAAATTTTAAAATTTAACCAGATTAGTTTTAGTTTCTTAGGCATCACAGGAATGTAAAGAAAAACTAATATAACCAAAAAGGCCTTGCCAGCATAGAAGATACTTTCATTTAAAGAGGCTGGTGCTGAATGCCAAGAGGGCTGCAAAACTTAAAAACATTTTTATACCCATTCTCATTTTTTTACAAAGATGTTGTTATTGCAGTTTACACAACAGTCAGCCAGCTTATTGTAAGACCTGTGGCAACAAAAGTGAAATTAATGATTTTAGCCCCTCTTCTGCTTATGATGCTGGTTTTAGTAGCTATTCATCTTCTAGAATTTTGTCTACATCAGCTTTTTTTGTCATAGTCTATTTCTACAGTATTGCCTCAGTATTAATGCTAATTTATTCAAAAGATGAAAGCAAGTAGGAGAGACTTTGATAATGGTATGTGGTATCCATATGGAAAGTCAAATCCTGCAGATACCAAGGGGAACAGGAAATGAAAGAAAATATCCAGTAAGGTACTCTCTGTAACTCCATTTCCCAGCAAGTACAAGCATTAAAATTAATGTCAGTGTCATGGACCACAGTCCACAGCTTTATGGGGTTGTTCACAAATTACCTCTTCCTCATATTGCTGCAATCACTTTGAAGATGCAGTAACAAAGACTTCCAGTGACACCAAAGCCAGTGCAGAGTCCCTGCTCAGATTAGTGAGGCCCCAGTTCTCATCTTCCCCTTTACTCTGTAGCCAGTTATTCCTTCAATCTCTCATCGTTCAACTGGTTAAAAAGCAATGGATTGAAGGAAGACTGGAGTAGGAGAGATGAAGTTCTTCCTAAAGCAAATTTCTGCAGCCCAGCAAATCAAAGGCATCAGACCACCCTGAACTAGAATGACACAATAGAAGCAAATTTCTGTTTGAAGCTTCCTCAATTTCACTTGTCTCTAGTGAAAATACACCAAAACAGGAGTTTTGCTTCATGAAAGCTTTCACCACCCCCGTCACACATTCGGCTATTCAGAGTATTTCACAGAGTAACCACACTTAAGGAAAACAGGAAGTAAAGGAACAGTAAATCTTGGGTAGGTATGACCATTTCAGAACAACATATTTACTGCATTTTTAGCTTTTACCAATTTTATAGTTGTAGTTGATTGACTTGCACTTTCTGCAAGCAGGCCCTGTTCCCTTCAGGAAATCGTTTTAATAGACATTTAAATAGATTAAAGAACATCAACAACATGCGACTCATGCAGCCTTTGAAGTGTGAGAACAATTCTGAGAGATGCTTTAGAAGCACAAGATAGTGGTGGATGAGGATTATAAAGATCCAGGAGATGACAACTTCATTTTGCTTTTCTGCAGGTTAAAAGTAAAGTTGCCACATGATTCTGAGATCACGACCTAAAGTATTCCCATGGCTAAATCTGAATTTCCCAAATGTTCTAATTGCTCCATTCACAAAACTGATCACTGCGAAGCACTTTTTAAAACGCACTTTTAGCTGAAAATTAAGGCATCTGCAGGTTGGCCAATGACATTTAGTTCCTTTCAGGAGTAATAAAATCGACAGTTTCCCAAGGAAATTGAGGACATAGTTATTCCAATAAGGAACTTACACAGTTAAACCATTTATGTACTAATTCCTACCAAAACCATGCTTTTTCAGGAGCTACTAGAAGACCATCCAGCAGAGAACTCATACAAGTGAGCAAGAAAGGCAATAGCTTGTAAAATAACTTTTCCAAATTTCCTCTACAGGGCAGATTAATGAATAACTCCCAATTCTCTTTGGATGTTTCATGATTTCAGAATGCTGAGGTAAAGCATTTATGCACAGAACACTAATGCTGCTCACATCTCAAACTAAATGCAGCATCAAAAACCAAGAAATATTTGCTTGGGATAAATAATTCATAATCACTTGCTCTGTTGAAAGCCATCAAACACAAGACAAGGCATCTGAGTCAGCACCACCTCCTTGCAAAATAATTTCAAGTGGAATGACATGCAAGTCAAGCCTTAACAAAAAGCCCAGTACATAGAAGCACAACAAAAAATGGGCAGAGAAAAGGGAACTACAGATTTCCTTGACATCCTACCAGCAATTTCTAGCAGAGATGTACAGCTGTAAGCTGTGAGGTCTGATACAGATAGGTATCATCCCACAGTATTTTAGCAAGAAAATTATTTGTTGCTGATCAGCAGCATCTGCCCTGCTTTAACCATTAAGGTAACTTAGTGGCTTTGGCAGCATTTGACAGCTGGAATGTTTCTGCCATCAGCTGCAGAATGAACACACACAGTTCTCAATTCAGAACCAGATGCAGGAGAGATTACAAGATGCACCAAATGCAAACTTAATGCAATCATTCATTAACAATTGTTCCACTGGCTCATCTAAAAACAACCCCCCTCCCTGCCCACCTCCCCCTGGCCAATATTTAGAGGCTCTCTTATACACACTCCTGTTCATCTCTCACCCAGTTCAGTTTATTAGAAACATGTGGATGCACCTCACAGGGTAAGTATAACAAATTACCACTGTTTAGAAGGACCAAGAGGCATTTTCTTTCCATCAGAAGCCCAGCAAACTACTTAGAGACATCAATTCCAGGAGAGAAGAAGAAAGAACTGTGCATGTATCAACACTTCCTACAAGAAAGCCATTCACTCTAACCCTCTAATGGAATAAAAGGTATACAGTAATTTTAAAAAAACACTTTACAACTAAAGCACACACTTGTCAAGGAACAAAGCAAAAAAAAAGCAAAGAAAAATTAAAACAAAACAAAACAAAACAAAACAAAAAAAA
>VWZU01004853.1:603186-622838 GCA_013397095.1 Sterrhoptilus dennistouni
CACAGACAAACCCCCAAACCTTACAATTCTAAGCTGTGTTACACCCTCCTGGAATGGCACAGCTATGTATATTCTGTATCTGCCAAAGCACTCAAGACAGCTCCCCTATCATGAGGGCACAGTCTAAATAAGACAGCAATTACAAAATGAGTGTTCTATATATTTTTTCTCTGCATGTAAGGAGACAAATTTACCCACAGCATACTTCATTTATTTAGGTATAGGATTTCTTCACGTAATAGTCATTGTCTCACTATTCCTCTGCTAAATAGTCTTTCTTATGCATGAATTGTACACTAAAGCCCCTCTTTCAGCTACAGTAATTTGCTTCACTGTTGTGATGATCTCTGAAGTTGATGGAGTTTCTGGAATTAATGTAACTCCAGAGTAACCCCATCACATCTGAGCAGAGAGCTGCAGAAACGCAGCGACAGATTTTCTTGAAATCAGCAGACTAAGGCTGTGTTAGCTCATGTTTCATATTACACAAGAGAAAATAAACTGAAAGGTCAGTTGAACAGTTACAGCATTGCCCTTTTCCAAGGTAATCAGCAGAGCATGTAGCAAAGACGTGAACACAGGCGTGACTGGAACGACAGTGGCTGATAAAGAGGCTCCTGCTGCCAAAAGTAGTGGGACAAGACACTGCCCTCCCCCAGTGACTGTCGAGGAGTGGGGCACATTGCACACCTTACTTCACTAACTCTGATTTATTGCTTCAATTTGCAACTGTGCTCTTGCTAAACATTGGGGTTTCCATATTGCCAAAAAAGCACTAGAAAATGTAAGGCTGAGCATTAATCACATTCACGGGTAACCTACAGAAACAATGTAATTATTAATTTGTTTGTGATATGGACACAACTGAGTCAAACATTCATCTGGTTTACTAATGCATTTTTATTATAAGTTCACAAATATAAGTTCTTCTTGCTATTCAGTACTATTTAACTGGAAACCAAAGATTAGATTTTTCTCCCCATGCTAAAAGCAGCTTATTGTTCTTTTTCCAAGCATATATTTATTAGTGGAACATTCAAAACTCCTTCTACTCATCATACCAACAAATGCTTAAAAGCACCTTAATCTGGAAAGAGCTAAGACATTTTATTTACCAGAATTCATTTTAATGAAGCTGTAAACTTATCAATCCCCATTTGATTCCACTGCTAGATATTGCTAACAGACCACCTTTGTGTTAACAAAAGCCAAGGTCTAGTTTGGGGGAAAGAGTCAGGGATTACTACAGCACTACTGCAAAGCTGCAATCAAAACAAAGCAGCTGTGGGAAAAAAACAGATTTTTTTGTAAAAATAATTTGTAATTCCCCTCTTGGTGTTATTAATTCTTGCAGGACTTCAGTAACCTGGAAGAGCCAGTTGGTACTATTCCTAAAACATTCATTTGTGCACTGAGAACCAGCTCACACAGCTCCTACAGGCTGTAAAAGCCCTGCACAGTAACAAAATAATAGACTTCAATAACCCTTTAATTTTGTTTTAAAGCTGGTTTGTATATTGTGGGTTTGGGTTTTTTATTAGCTTGCCACAGCAGCAAACATAAAAAGACACGGGTTTCTTTTCAAACTTGGATTTCAAGTCTGCTGCATTAGTTTGACTTCCATATCGAAAAGCTGCAAGTAACATTAGCTGTAATAAATGAAGCTCAACACAAGGCTTAAGATTTATCTTTCTAAATAAATTCACAAGAAATTAAAACTGAAAGTTTTATTTGTCTACCAAACAGAAAAAAAATCTTTTAAATCAGAAGGCAGAACTCCCGATTTATTTGAAATAAAGCACCACATATTCCTCAGAACCTTTGCCACTCACACCACTTTGGCAGAAGCACAATGGAGTAAGAATTGTTATTTGAATTCCTAGATAGAAAACTGCCCAGCTGCTCTAGCTACAGCTTCATTGCTCATTTCCACAAGTCTTATTTTACCTTCCTTAAAAATATGCTTTTAAGAACCTAAAAATAAAGTCACGATATAATGGATCAGATCAACAGCTTGTATATTCAAACTATTGTATAGGTCATTACTTGAAAGGTATGTTAGAAACTTAAATAAAAATTCTCATCCCTGATAAATATCAAACAAACCCAACCTCCACTGACTACAGGATTGTTTCTTTGACAATCTTGAGGTAGATTTAAATGGACAGCCATCTTAAGGGACTGTCAAAAAGATGGTTTGAGAAATGTACCTATAGCAACCCCTGGCTTCTTTAGTGCTTCTCCAAACCTTTCTCCCTGTAACAATTTTCCTCTCCATAAACCTACAGTATTTCACCTAATTAAATAACCCCTTCCATTCTATTAGTTTTAGAACATGCATGTACTCCTGCATCATCTAAAAGACATGATTTGTTTTCTTTTTTGTCATGCACAAACATACACTCTCAATCCCTCTGTCATGCACACAAATATCCTGCCACTGTAGGTTTCTTCCTGACCTTTTAGTGTTTGTCATCATCCACTGTTCATTTACCTCTGTATTTTATCGTAACAAACAAAACTTCACAGTACTCCAGGAGAGAAAAGCCTGCATGAGATTTTTACACAGCATCACAGCTAGAAAAACAAGCATTAAACATGGATTGAGAAGGAAGGCCTATTGCTTTTATTACTGACCACTATGCCAGCTCTGATCAGCCATCACTGGTGTGATCAGGGAGTGTTGTCTCTGCAGGCTCAGGAGCGGTGGGGGCTGTTCAGACAGACCACACATTCAACTCCCCCAGCACGCCTGCCCTGCCTGCTGGGCTCCTGGAATGCCTGGGAAAAGCAGCCTTTTGAGAAGATCGTTTTGAGGGAGAAAAAAGTCATCTCTAGTGACTGGAAAAATAAGGATATTTGGGGTGAGGGAGGAACACCATTATCACACCAGGTCCGGTTACCTCAGCAGAGGCACCACAGTAGCTCCACATTCTGAATTTAATTCCCAGCTGCTTCCCAGGACCAACGAGGGAAGCCAAGCACTCAAACATTTATACAGTCCACAATGCCAAGTCTTCATAATTTACTGTCAATGTACTAGAAGTATAATTAGAACTTGTGTACTTGAATGTCTGTAACTAGTCCCAGGCAATCAAGTCTATTCCCACAGAAGACAAGCAAGCAAAAAGCAAGTATTGTTGTTAAGGGCTGCTGTGAGTAGTTTATACAACAGTTTGTGTCATTCACAGCCAAGCATTTTCAGAGTGCAAACTGTTTTTTCCAGACTTCAGTTAGAATGAATACCAAGATAAGAAATAATTGTCATTAACTAGTTTGTATTATCTAAAAAAGGTAAACATCAGGTTCTCCAAGTTGTTATACTAAATATTTTAACCTCTTACAGAAAACTTCAGGTTTTACATAGTCTGTCTATTCTTGTGAAACATTAAGGTACTGAATCTTTTTGACATAATCTCTAATCTAACTAAAACTGTATGATTTGCTGCATCACCCAAATCTGTTAAGCACGTAACTGCAGAGAAAACACTTCCCAGCAGCTGCTGGATTCATCTCACATAGCCCCTTACACATGATTGAAGCTCCTAAATACATACAGCATACCTTCCAAGACACCTCCCTTCTGATGGGATTGCAGCTGCACTGGCTATTAGGGAAAGCCCAGTAATTTTAGACATAGTGTACTTTGCAGCCTCCAAACACAAGAGTCTTGTCTACAACGTGACTGGTCTGTCACAACATTAGAAAACTTATGATTTGAATTTTGAATTGCTGTGACTAAAGAAAACTGCAAACAAAAGACAGGGGAGAGTTTTGACTAGTACTTCATTACTATGCAAGACTCAAACCTCTTAAAGCACATCAAGATAGTGAAGTTTACAGCAGAATTTTAAATATCTGAAGTGATGAGGTAACTTGGGACACAGAGAAATTCACTTGCAGCAATTCAAAGCAGAACTACAATCTTAGAAAGTCTGGTATTGCCAGGGTTGGTCATCCTGATACACTGCACATGCAGGGTTAACTACTCTTCCTACAAAGACCATGGAACTTGTCTAATATAAGGAGTTAGTTAGTAGATAATTTTTTTCTGCAATTTCAGATTCATCTTCTCTGCTTAAGACTACATGCACCTTCTAAAGCAACTACTTAAGTTAGAGCCATCTTTCATATAAAATTTTGACATAAGATTTTGTGTATACAAAATCTTTTTTGCAGAAAATTAATATTACTAAGTATTCACTACACATAGATAAGCTTAAACAGCAAATAGGTTGAGCAACATAGTAATGGATTATATGTTGGACAGAATTTCCTTTTTAGTAATTTTCTACCCATTATGACATTCTTAAGTATATTTTTTTTCCTTTTTATAAAGGAACTTACACAATTTGCACTGGCTGATCTGCTTGAAAAGCTGTATTTTAAAATATCTATCTTTAAAGTACAAAATAGAAAAAGCAGTGCACTGTAGTCTTGATTGAAAAACGTAAGTATGTATAAGATTATCTGCAAATCTGATTGTTTACACCCCCACCCCCACCTGAAACTCATATAACAGAACAAAAAAGTAACACCTCTTTTACTGGAACTAAGCCTAGAAAATACTACTAGCTCAAATTTCCAGCCTGGAGAGCTGCCAAAGAAAAACCTACAAGCTGAAGCCAAGCAGGACAACAGGTCAGTCCCAAAGCTTCAGTCAGCACAGCCCCCTTATTTGAGGTCAACTTGATATGCACCAGCACAACGGAAAAACAAAGCAGAAAAACCGTGAGCCAAAACTTCAAGTATTCAGAGTTTTTTTAGGAAATTAACCTCTTCATTTGTGAGCTACCTATGAAGAATAAAGGTGGTAATGAAAATATTAATACTTCCAAGGCATTGAGGAAGAAAACCAGTGTTGTTAGCTATGCAAAGAATTAATGTGTTTAATTTTTGTCACATTTTATTATTTGCATCAGAGTAACCTGGCTATTTATTATTCCAAAAATAAATATATAACCTATAAACTGCATATAACCCTCCCAAAAAGCCACACTTAAACTTTTCCTTCTACTCTTGGAGATCTTGAACTCACATTCAGCTTTTAAAAAGCTACACATACATTACCATCTACAGCATCATCTCCTATTCTTTCCCTCCTAACACACAATTTGTGCACTGCCAGTTAGAAACCTTTTTCAATTGCCATCTGAACTGGTACAGGATGAAAGATCTGCAAGTAAAACATATGCAAAAAATTGACAGGGGGTGCCAGCTAGAGAGAGGAAAATAAATATTCTCTTAGGACCAAGGCCCCAGAGAGGGTGCAGAATCTCTGTTCCTGTAGGTTTGACATGCAAGAAAACAAAATCCTGAACAATCCAGCCCCAGTTCAACATTGACCCAGTCCTGAGCAGGAGGCTGAGACACAAACAGCACTGAGAACAGCACTTCAACCAGAATTGTTCTCTGAACTTTTAGTACTTCATATCTACTGTTGCTAGACACTTCTGCTTAAAATAAGTAAATAAATTAAAAATCACCACAAAAAAAGGTAAGATATATAAAACCAACAATGGAGATCATGACAGAAATACTACAAGCACTGCAAATGCCAAAACAGTCTAATATATCTTGGCTTACTGGCAATCACATACACCTCCTCTAAGCTTGCATTACTTTTCTTTGTTTATCTGTATCTGTGCACACAAGAATGCCACAGGGCTAAAACACACAAAACCATGGAAAAAAACTTTCCAGCTACTACCTTGAAAGTAGTTTAGCATCTGTCTTCCTTTGCAAAGGACAAAGAATACCTCTGCATCCCCAAGGAGGGAGTCAAACAATTTAATTCATTGCAGTGGAATAGTCAGAATTACTGTAACGCCGCACATTTTGTAGCCTCTTACACAGCAAAGAGCTGTTAATATAGATCCCTCTAATTTTTAAATCTGAAGGAAGACTGAATTCTTAGAGTCCATCACTCATTTACTCTAAGAAAAAAATCATAATTATTCCCACTTTTTTTTTTTTGAGCTGAGCATTTAGTGCCTTTAAGAATGCAAGCATTAAATGAACTTTTGATTTCTTTTAAATGTTAAGCCACAGACTGGGTGACTGTGTGACAAAGTTTATAGACAGCTTTGTCCAAAAGCCCTGGTGTGGTGTCCCAATGCACCACATTACATAACACACTTGAATTTGGTTAAAAGCTTCCAGCACCACACCAGACAGACAAGCGCCTGGCAGAAAGGCCCTTCTCCCCCACAAACTGCATGATTTTTAAGGCCTTTCCAACCCAAACCATTTGATGATTTTAGGAAATACAACTGAAAAAACCCAAATTTTCAACTTGCCAGATAGCTTCTTGAGAGAAGCTTCCTAAGTTTATCAATTATTCCTAATCGAGCATAAATTTTCAGGTTGCTTACTGAGGTAAAATCCATAAAACTAGATTCATGAAGGCATAGTCAGGATATGTAATCACAATATGAACAAAGAGTGATCTGGACAGTATTAAGGAGTCCAAACCAGCAGTTCATCCTTCTTTCTAGTATTAAAAGAATTGCTAGAACTGCATTATGTGTAAACTAGACTTTGGGGGAGGCTCACATCTGTTCTCCAACACAGATCTCAACTTGCACACATGATACAAGTGTTCTATTAGACCCTTTAACAGCACACAGGACCTACTCAGTTTCCCCACCAGCCCTCCCATTTAGTTCCTCAGGCTCCCAGCACTTCCCAAGTCCAGGACAAGCAAAAAGCAGGGCCCCACAGCCCTGACCTATTCTTTGTTCACAACTTTCCTTTTCGGCAAGACTTCCCTCCTCCCCTTCACCTCAGTTTTGTTTGTTGGGTTTTTTGTTGCTGGTTGGTTGGGTTTTAGTTTGATTTTGTTGGGAGGGTGATAGGAAAGCAGCAATGGGGGTGACTGTAACAGAAACTATCGCAGCCTGCTTAATTACTGATTTCCTATTTTGTTTGTTCTCCCAGAAATAAAAATAAACCTAACACTAAGTTTAGTTTGCATCAAGGACAGCTATTCTAGGACCATTCAGTGAACTTCAAACTTTGCTTACTGCTAGAGAAAACGCTGTCTCCATCAACAGTTCACAGATAAATTCAGAAAGGAAAACAAAACCAAACAAAACCACAAAACCCCACTCTCAAAAAGTCTCAGAAAATACACAGGCACAAACAGAGCCCCCTGCAATCAAATCAATGAATAACACACCTTGAACAGAGTTGAGTAGCCAAAATAATCTCATTTAATTAACAATTTTGAAGACTGAAGAACAAATGTCACTATTTTAGTTTGCACTTGTAATCTCCTTTATTCTTGACTTGTATGACTCCACCTCCACACAAACTGACGATATCCTCTCCTCCCTCAGCCCTGAGGTCACCTGGGAGTGTTCATGAGTTTGCGTGAAGAGATTGAGTGGTATGGAGAATATTCCAATTGAATATTTCACTGTTATTAAAATATATGTTATAACAATGACAGAATCAGACAGATTTTGTTCCACAAGTACTTTTATTCTGGACGTTTACAACACAGACACGCCATAGACATTACAGGAACAATTTTTTTAAAAAAATCACCAAAATCCTGTTCCAGATTACTACCAAGTATTAAGGTATTTGGCTATCAAATTTCCATCTTTCTAAAATATATTTATTTCTTTTGTAATTAATGCTCTGGAGTGAATTCCCTCTGCTACCTCATAAAGTAACCATTTGCTGCATTTTTTTCAAAAGAAAGATCTTTATTATCAGCCACAGAATCCCAAAGTTCTCAAAGACCATGAAGTGCTGGCTTGCATAGCCACAATACTTACTCCCTAGGTAAAAAAAAAAAATAAAAGGCTCACAAGGAAATTGTTACCATGGCAAGCAAAACCACAAACTGAAGATGTGATGCAAGTATTTTTTTAAGATCTAAAAACACAAAATCAGTATATTTTTACCCTTTCATAATACTTGAATTCAAGATACCTTTGCAATAATCACATGGGTTGTGCATTGTCAGAAATGCATTAATGCCTTGAGAGGCTGCCTAAGACAGAGGCTAGACAGTGCTAAAGGAATAAAATAGGTATCTGTTAAAAAGGCCTTCAAAGGATACACCTTGGGCAGTGCCAGAGCCTGGAGGAGGATGGACAATGGGTCACACATTTTCGCACTTTTGTAAATTTTGGTCCATTTACATATTGCGGTTGTCAATTACAGCTTCAGGTTATAGAGTCCCATCATCCTCTCAGATAGTTCCCCTCAATTTGCTGTTGTTTGTACTTTTTGGGCCTAAAGCTGCAACAGTGTCCTTGGTTCTCAGGCTGGAAAAAGATTGTTTTGTCTAAATTGTGAAGAAAACTTGCTAACACTTTATATGAAGTTCAGAGCTATATACCAATGCAGTACAGAATCTGGAAAATATACAAGCTAAAACTTAAGGCATCAGTATGATGACATGATTTTTGTTTGGCTGGCTTTTGGTAGGGTACAAACATTTCCCATAATATACAGCATTCCCTGAAGTACTGACACCATCATACCCAATACAAATTGCATCATGAATAATGCAGAAGCTATTTTCTTAAGATTTGACAGTTACCTGTATTTCCAAAGATTTGACAAAAAGCACTTACGTGACTCTATCTACTAATAAAAAGTTCTTTGTGATATCTAGTCAGGATATCAGAACACCAAGAATTAGTGAAGAAACACACTGAAATGTGCCATTATTTCACCTGAAGGTTGATAGCCATCTTGCTGGTGTAGACACATGATACAATGATGCAATTATTTAAGCTCCCTGCATTTGGCCATCTCCCTTGTCAGCTATCACAGCAGAGCACAAAGGAACTAGCAGGCAGAAGCAATAATCCACCACAAAAGTTATTGAGATTTCGTATGATCTGCAATTACCATGTCACAGCAATAACCACCATGAAAAGCAACACTACAGGTTGCAATTACAACCTGCTTGCTCCAGTCATCTTACGACCACCCTAACAATTATTTCAAAACCCTATCCAGACAACTCCCACACCACACACATCCCCTTCATAGCTGGAAAACAGAACACAGCAGTCTGGACACTTTCTGAAAGAGATTTAACCCAAGCTTTCATTACAACCTTTAGAGCTTGTCTGCAAATCTGCATTTCCTATTTTCTTCTCCTGCTGCTCCCATGTTTACCTCGGCTCTTAAGAACACCCACATCCTTTAATTTCATTTTTGTTGAGGCAGTGAAGGTTTTTAAAAGCTGCACACATAGTTATTAGATAAGACAGGAATTCAAATTTATATCACAGTAGCCATTTTGTGTGTACATGCATGTGAGAAGCAGCAAAGTATATTTGAATCTTATGGTAGCATGTGCAACTGTGCCCTAATATTTTATCCTCATCATGTCACCAGCAGCTATCCAGGCTTCCAAGTCAATAGGAGTTTTGAAACACTAAACTTATAATCTGATCTCCTGCACTGCAACTGTAACAGACTAGCTTGTTTGCTGGGGATGGACACAGTTTTAATATTGTTTAATAAATAGCCGTGTCATTTAATTAAGGTCATACATGTAACCTGTATTTGGCAAGATCTGTCACTAAAGAACCTCCCCACTTTATTCCACATCACAAAGGGGCCTTTCCTGAGTCCATCTGTCACATCCACGATTTTCTCTTTGCTTCAATCTCCTCATGGTTTCTTTCATAATTCACAAGTGGATCACTTGATAAAAGGGTATCAATAGAAACAGCAGGAAAAAAGGAAATCTTAAGCCAAAGCTTTTAGCCTAGGAAATGAGGCATTCACTGCCAAAGCACATGTACAACAGCATTGCCATCTCCACTGTTTTCTAGATGCCTCTTTACATCTTACAGGCTATTAGATTTTTACCAGGTAAAAGCTCATACCCCACTGAATTTTGAGGTTTCTACAATGCCTCTTGTCCTCTGAAGGGGAAAGCAAACCACAGCAGGAACACCACCTTGATGAAGCACAGCAAGACCCAGAGAACTCCCAACAGGCATTTTTAAACTCCTTCCTGTCTTCTCCAACAGAGCTGTTCATGCAACCTCAGTCTTGGTCAGCCTATTCGGCACAAAGCTTTAGAAAGCCAGAAAAGCAATTTACAACCTGCAGGGAATGGAGTACTTCCTTTACACTGACATTTGAGAATCAAAAGCTTCAGCAAAATAGATTCAGAAAGCTAATCTACTGCAGATAGATATTTAAAAACCCCAAACAAACAACAACAACCACCCTTCTAGTTTAAAATAAAAATACTCATACATCTGAAAAATCTTATGGGAATACACCACTGCAAAGTAAAAAAAGACATTTAAAAAAAATCAGCCACAAATCACTGTTTATGCCTATTTTTCTGTTACAGTTTCCTTGCCACAAGAATTATTATCCTTGGGGAAAAAAAAAAAAAGAAAACAAAAAAAAAAAAAAACCACCCAGCTTATCCTTATTCTTCTACTACGCATCATTTATGTTTTCACATGATCAGAAATATCAAAGGTAGGGTTTGGAACCATCAGATCAAAATTATGTTTCTCTGTGCCAGAAAGAAGCAAAGTGTCAGCTTCCAAGCACTCCAAAAAGGTGGAAGACAAGTTAATTTAGGAATTTTAAGGTTTTATACCATGGTTTTTCTAATACAGATCTGTCTTACCTTGCTCTAACTAGTAACACTCATTGAAAATACCAGGAGTAAGGCTACCAAAAAGAAAAATCCCTTCATACACCAAAACACATGACAAACCGCCTCTGGTCTTTATTCTTCTTTTTCTCAACTAGTTATCATCACTATGGCAATTCATGGGAAACCAAAGGAAAAAACATATTTGTTCAACTCAACAATATCTGTGCATTGTCTGTATTTAACAACAGTGTAACAGACATGACTGTAAGCACCATGCTGTCTGACACCTATCATGGAGCAATATTGACAGAATAAATGCCAGAAAAAGGTTCCAGAGGCTAAAAGCCTTCTCCCTTCTGACAAATCCCTGAATTTCTTACAGCTCCTGGCAGACAATCCACACAGCCGAGGAAATAGAACCAAGATAAACTTAAGGAACAGAATAAGAGAACAGCATACACACGCAAAAAAAAAAAATATTGATGCACTTAGCACAAGTGTTCTTTTGAACAAGACTGGACAAACAAACCTTAGTTTAGAAAAAGTGTCCAAAAAAATACAAAAACTACCACAGTTCACTACTATCACACTGCTTTCCTTCACACAGACTAAGCATGGCTTGTATTAAACAAATGTCATGAAGCATTTAATAAAAACCTATCTGTGGAGAAATCTCAGTGGCATTTTTACAGTTATTTAAACAAGCAATTACACACAGGGGCTGCTGACAAGAGTCAACAGCACCCAGAGCAGCCTTTGAAACTGATAACCCACAGAAATCAGTGGAGTCAAACACCTGAAGTTCAATCTATTACCTCTTGGTAAAGTCCACAAGTTGCACAATGGTGATGTCAGACACCTTGTACTTCAGTCAGCCCCAGCAGCATCTAAAGGAATTACGCAAGTGTACCCAGGAGCTGTCTCTAACCCTTCCAAAAACTGTGAAAACTGTTGTTCTAAAACCAGGTTTATATCAGAAATGCTTGCCAGTGTATTAGCAATCACTACTGGTGAGCAATGTCCTTCTGGCTGCAGAAGTCCTTAGTGGGTACCCATTAGATGAAAGGACTCATCAACACAGTTTTTGTAACAGGGCTGGACTCAGCACCAGCAATAATTTGTGTTATGAAAACCATGCTTTTACACCATAAACTGTGTCAATATTTTACACTATATTGGTCATGTCTTTTTGTGGACATTTATTACTTTCTCTGGACTTTCTACTTCAATAACTCTTTTGGTTTCCCTGTCAAGGAGCACAACTATTACCCAACCTACACCCCAGAACTCACTACCCGTTTTTGAGGGAACACTGTTAAAACTGAATAACAGTAATTGACACATTCTGTCAACGGATAGTTGAGAAATTGACAGTTTGCAGCAAACTATGCTGATCTCCACTGCACAAGGACAAACAAGCTGTTCAGTGAGATAGAAGAATCAGATCTTGACAGATTTGGCATTTCCTGCATGTGTAGGGCTTGGGAGCTGTTTCTGTCAGAAGTCATTATGGTCAAAGTGGCCTACAATAACACTTAATGGACATAATTGCCACTTACAGCCACCTCCATTTTTAGCTGGAAATCACTCAAGTCGACCCTGACTGCTGCTGAAAGCTCAGTCTGATGTGTACTTTGATGGTAATATGTTATTTATGATATTAGGGAAGGTCATGCCTTACTTCTTATTCTGCAACTCAAAGGCCCTCACGTCAGATGAGGTATTTGCTTCTGTTGTAGAAGAAAGTCTGTTTATGTCATTTTTTATACTATTTACTGCTAAGCAAAAAGTCAAATCGCTTGGCCAAAATGCAGAATGCCTGTTAGTCACACTCAAAGACATTGTTTGTTATCTTGTAATACTCAGGCCATAACTTCATGGTCCAGAAGAGATCCTATTCACAATGCAAAGGCACTTTAATCCAGTCATTGTTACTGTGCGGTAACAACATTCCTGCTTTACTGGCCCTGCTAAAATTGTTGACATACAAGCCCTACTTCAGTCCAAATTTAATAAAATTTCAAGTGAAAATTTTCATTAGTTTTATTTAGCCACCTAATCTTTTCAGTAAAGCTTTTCCTGTCCTTCTTGAATTCACAAGCTGTAGCTGAAATACACATATCCCCAAACACAAACTGAGTGTATTAATTTTTCCCATTTGGAACCCACAGACACTCTCTACCAATTAAAGGTGCAAAGGACTAAGTTAACTTCTGTACTGTGAACACTTTTTCATCCTATTATCAGTTCATGGACAAAGCAGGAGATTGCTTTCCTCAGAATAAAAAGCATATTCTTGAACAATAAGATTTATAGACTGTCTTTCATTGTCATTTAAGAACCTTGTAGTTTTATTATCCAATTGAAAAAGTTAACAGAAATGGTATAAGCAATAGATGCATGAAATCTGTTGAAACCCACTGTACTGGGAGTCTTGCAGAAAAGGAGCTGGTGACACCTGCCCTGTTTGGAGCTGTTCTTAAGGCTTGAGCAGCTTGAAGGTTCACCTGAGTAGCAGTCATGGCCTGAAAGTGAGGACAAAATCAATTTTAAACTAGTTTATGTGCCATCCTCAGTCCTAAAACATGCTTACACCTATCTCTGGAATAAAATACCTGTAAGTTGGAGAAAAGACAACTCCTCCTACAAATCAGCATTCACTGCATAGCAAATTCTGAAGACAGAGGGGCGGGATCTATATCCAAGTAGCAAGCAAAAGGTGCCCACACAGTATCAGCAGACAGAAACATTAAGTCCAGCATTAAACTTCTCTAACCTCCCCCAGATCTTGCCTCTTGCAAACATGAGCTTTTCAACCATTCTCCATCACAGCGACATGAAAACAACATACATTTCATATGTTACTTGGTTAGACAGTGACATTACGATCCAAGGACTCTTTCCCAAAAGGATTAAAAAAAGAAAAAGAACCATCATACCAATTATTAGGGTTTTGAATTTTTGAGGAAAGTTCTAATTCGCCTACATACACACCAACTGTGTCATCTAAAACTGAAGGCACAGGAAGAAGATGAAGAAGGAGTCTTCAGCTTTGAAGTGTTTTCAACTACATGAATTTACAGTGTTCAAGTGAAGTGGCAAGTAATCTGATTTATGAACTCATACACTTATTTATTTTAGGGCAAGTTGCAAATAGAAAAAGCTCTTCTGTCCAAAATTTTTTATGAAAACAAAGAAAATGCAAAGAAGTTTGGCAAATATCTCTAAATGCTAACACTTCTTATTTATAGAATTTTGTCTGAAAGAACTAATCACTGTAATCACATTCAAATTACACTGCAATGGCAAGCAGAGTTTTTAATAGTAATCTGCTATTTAAAGAAAAGACTGTTACAAGCCTAATTTTTTTTTCCTTAAATACTTTCCAATTGTTGTAAACAGGATTAAAATAAAGCAGCAGTATTTGGAAAAAACCTTTCAGATGTTTATAAAATTAGGCATTAAGGAATCCTTATTAGAAAATTTGTAACAAATATGCCACAGATTAAGTCAATGAATTCTATAAGCCACAGCTAAACCTGCCAATGAACTCTAGTGGAGGCTGAATTTACACACAGACCAGCTAAAACTCCTCAAAAAAAGCTGTGCCTATACATACTTGTGCATTACGCACAAAGTGCAAGTAATAAAGATATTTTTATAGACTTTGGGGAAAACACATAAAAGGCCACACAGCAAAAAAAAAAAAAGACAAACCAGCATTCACACTCAAACTTTATACTACTAATATCTAAGACAACTACCTTGAATTCTACCCAGACCAAACACAGCTTTAGGGGTCCAACTCCTCCTCGTTTTTAGCAGCAGAGGTTTGTGTTTGGGGGTGGGAGGCAGGGCAGGGAGGAAAGAGTTAAAAAGCACAGACCTTCCTGATACTCTCACCAGTACCAAACTCCTGCCTCTACCGACCTTTTTAATCCCTTTATCACTTTAGACTTTCCCCCTCACTGCCTGGCAAAGCAGCCAGCAACACCTCTTTGGATTTGCTTTCTCTAAGAAAGGGGAAAAGCTGCTTAGACAATGGACACAAACTGAAGTGTGTAACCCAAATGCTGCAGCCTCTCTCCCACCACTCTGGGGCTTGCCAAGGAGAAGATTATTTTTTTACTCATGCCACATGCTGAAATCAGTGCAGTAACCCAAAAGCACCTGTTGTTGCTCGAAATAATTGATAACCAGCATCGAGAAAGTAGCCAAGGGCTGAAGGAAAACAGAAGCACAGAAACAAAGAGCACCCTGGCTAAAAAGAACATGGGCAAATTGTACAATTATTTAAGCCTCATATGGCTGGACCAAAGGAAGAAGATAGTAGAGCCACCAATTTACTTACAAGATGAAAGATTTAATGATATTCCAAAAATTATCTTTTCAAGCTGCATTTTTCTAAATAACTTCCTCGTTAAGTGACAATAAACATACAGAGGACATCTGATCCCTACTGAAAGGGAAACTAAAAAATTTTTCCAACAGACCATGTTTCACTGGGAAAAAACCTCACATCCATGTTCAGAGAGGCCATGCCATTGGCAGAACTAGACACGTACTGTTCACTTCCCAGAAGTTAAATATTTTATTAAAAACAATATCCATCTATTCAGCTTGAAAGATATGACAATCCATGAGCTTTCCAAAGATTAACTTAAAGCTTGGGAGTTCACATCAAATGAGAGACAGGATCTGGTTGTTCAGACAGTAGATTTAAACCACCTGGCTCATTGAGCATGCAGAAGCTTTACCTTGCTCTCCACTGCTTTAACATTCCCAAACAAGGCTGGAGTCTAAACAGCCCCTGATATTGTAAAGCTTGTCTTTTTTCAGCTCTGTTCCTTCCTTTCTTGCCAAGGAGGAATTTGTCCTCAATCCTTCTGTATTTCTTAGGGATGTCAAAGGTTTTCAGGGACTGAGCAGGACAACTGCAGAAGGGTGGGACATGGGAGATGAGACAAGATGACAAATCCCATCAAAATAAAGGCTGAGGAAGGATTTGAGAACCAACACAAAGTACTTATTTGCCTTAAGTCTTACACTGATGTACCAAGTATAAGATTGTTCTCTAATTTCTACTTCTCAAAAAGCTAGATTTTGCTCTAAGCTCTGGAGAGCCCCTGTGCCAGCTTCTGTCCCCAGCCATCACATCTGCTATCTCACAAATGCTTCTATGGAGTCATCACTACTGTTTGTGTAACAATACAAACCTACTGTGCAAGTATTTACATACTGCCCAAATATCCTCAAAAAAGCTGGCAACCTAAGCAGTATTGCAAACTCCCTATTTCTATAAAGCTTCAACCATTTCCTAAAGGAGTAGCATTTTTAAGAAAGAAGTGTTTATTCAGGACAAATTAAACCTTGCTGAAAGTGATCAAAGTGCTATAACTTCTTATAATGAAAATAGAATTCTTTTTTTTTAGACTGGAAAGCATCTATAACCTTACACCTTACCAATCCCTATCATATCAGGAACATTTACACTGGGGATATATCCTACAGTAGGTATAAAGCAATTATGTTAACTATTAACACGTGTCAAATAATAATGTTAACTTGCTTAAGCCTAACACACAAGACAATTTATTAAACTCTTTTTCTTCTTTCCCTGGGATAGCAGGTCTGGTACAATCAGCATGCCCCCTAAAGCTGCTAAAATGAGCTGCTGACTCTTATGTTCATGCAGCGAATACATTCTAGATGGGCAATTTCCAAACAGTTGTGGGAGTGCAGCATGTTTTCATTTACAGCACACAGTAACTCAGCATGATTTTAATAAGAGTCTTTCAGACAATTCCCCCTGGCCCTCCTGCCTTTCTTCTGAATCATCTTATCAAATGCTTACACAGCCAAAAACTTGGATCTGATGATGACAATGCATTCATATGTGACTATGGGGAATGCCTGGAGGTACACAAATGTAGCCTGGCTCTCAGGGACACATTAGGGAAAAGAGAGTGCCCTCAAATCACAAGTCTGACCCACACACAGTTGGCACAGTTTAGCCACCACCTAATACATTGTTTTCTCAATTAAAAAAAAAAAAAGTCCCCAAACTAAATGAAATAAACTACCTATATCTGTGATCAGCATTAAGTTTATTTTTCACTTGTCCCAAGGCAATGTCTCCTACAGAACCTTCTCCCTCTTGAAGAGAAGGATGAGAACAAATGAAGATCAGATCCTCACCAATGCCCAGAAATAGAGAAGTAATTATCTTGCAATCACACAGATTAGCAGGCATCCTTCAAGATCCATGCAGCCTGTTTATGTACGCCAATTTATCCACACTTCCAGAAGGCTTTTCTTGACTGAAACACTAGGGGTTTGGTTTTGAGTGGAAGAAATTAAAGAAGAAATACTGATAAGCTTGAAGTCCTCACTCTCTTAATGTAATACTTTGGCAGGATTCCTCCACATTTCTATTCCTACCATAAAGGGCAGCATCCCCACTTTGGCATGTCATACCTGAAGCACCTGTAAGTGGGAGAATCCAGATCCCAACCTCCCTTTAAAGACTGTGAAACATACAAATTCATCCAATTAACACAACACCAGCTAGGGCAACAAGGGCTGAAAATCACATATTCTCTTCCATGAACTATGGAAACTAACACATCTCAGTTCATTTCATGAGACTGAGCATCACTCCTTTTATGCACCTAGGCTACACTTTTCTGAACTTGGCATAACTTTTTAACAGTGGCATTGCTTCTCTGGAGAATGTAGGCCTACCCTTACCAGGACTTCATCTGAAAGTTACCAGAAGCTGAAAATGGTTTCTGTTTCTGAACTGAAAATGTTCTGCTGCAGTGCAACATACCAGGGCAGCAAGGATACAAAGGAAGCAAAGTATCCCATGCCGGAACAAGAGCTTCAAAGAGAAAAGGAGGGTGTCTAACAGCATTAGAGCTACCTCTACCAACCAAGTAATACCAGTCAATGGAATTGCAGCTGAATGACTAAAACTGGCAGTAAGGCTTCTTTGTTAAGTATACCAAGAGAATAAGTTCAAATAAGTTTAGCCTTGAAATTTCCCAGATTCATGGAACAATTTTTTCAACATGTTCACATAATAGAACTAATAGGCCTGGGTCCTTCCACAGGTCTTCAGGCATCTATTTTACCAAGAGCCTATATGGAAGTTTAATTGCAAATAATGCCCAGATGATATTCACTAATTAGGTGCTTCCAAGAGCAGCATCTTGGAGGCATATTCTTTGTACAATCAACAGGACTCATCTCTAACAATTGGCCTTCAATTTCTTAACATGAGGTGCTATAAGAACATCAAACTGTCAGATACTAGGGGAAGAGGCAGCTATATTCTAGGTAGAAACTTTTTTTTTTTTGCTGAATGTTCTTTTTTTTTCAGAAGAAAACTTATGTTTTAAGCATTTTAAATACAAAGACCTGATCTTGTTGCACTAGACACTTTGTGTGAAGACATTATTTTCTTTTTAACCAGGTGAGTAACTGTATGAAACAAAGTTTCAGAAAGTACAAAGCAAAGGGAAACATGAGTGAGAGGTTTTAGATCTCTGACATTGCACAGGCAAAAGGAGCTATCTTTTGTAGAAGGCAGAAAAATGAAGGAACAGTTAGGATTAGATACTGGAAGTAAATAAAAGGTAACAGGGACCCTGAAAGAGAAGTGTCTATACATAAATATTGAAATTGAACAGGGGGAGAAAAGGATCTTCATGAAACAGGATGTCAATTTAAAACAGTCCTCCATAAGAATGCCTTCTTTACAGCTTTGAAGTAGTGAAGAAACATGCATAAATACCTGCACGTATAGTATTCAGAAAGACAAAGCTTTTCCTCACCATTACAGTGAAACAGCAACCAGATTCCTGCCCACGTTAGAAATAGTTCTAGAATTACAGGCCAATTCCCAGAGTCGATCCAACATGCTCAGATAAGCTAACACTACATAACAGAGCTGATGGGGGCCTCAATTCATTTTTTCAGAGTTTTAATTTTTATACAGAGGCAACTGTCTGTTAACAAAAAGCAATACCTACATCCTTCTTTCTCTGCTTTTTAATAAATCTAGCAGCTATTAACACATTTCCAACTTGAATCTTTTGACAAGGACTACACCAGGCACATATATGCTAGACATACATCAGCCTGTTTAAGTACTTCCTCACACACTCAAAAATTCAAGTCATCGGTGAGATAGTAAACTATGCTTGTCATGGTTAGTAATCCAAATACAATAATGCAAAAGGATACATTCCTTTAAATTGGCAGGGTTCTAGAATCAACAGAAGTCTACTGAACTTATGGGAACCAGAACCAACAAAAATACAGCCAAACATGACATCTTTTTTCATGAATATTTAGTTCTGCCCACCCAAACGCCTATGAGACACAAGCAAAATCCAGTTTTCTGATGATAAATCATAGTTGTGTTAATTCTGTGACAGATCATACTCCAGTCCTTCTCCCCTTTCCCTCTTCACCTAAAAATAGGATTCGAGCTTAGTCACCCTTCAACTGCCATTCCCAAACTTGTTAGACCCCAACAGCTGCCTTCCTACTCAGCCCTATCACACCTGGCACCTCTTCATTTTTCAATACCTTAGTCAGGTAAACACCACTGCTCATCTTCAAATAAGATTTAAAAAGATGGAATCATAAAACAGCACTAAAGTGACATTAAGCAGATACAAAATGGGAGATAAAAACGGAAGAACGGCAAGTATTTCCCATTTGTAAGAATGGGATGGAGGGATCTCAGAACATTAGGAGAAAGCTACGAGCCAAGTGACAGGACATCTTGGTAATTGACACTGCTACAAAAGCCACTGAGTTCATGTTCCCATCTCAACCAACCTGCCAACACTTCAGAAGGAATGCAAACCCACTCTCAACCCATTCACATGGCCAAGCACTTTCAGTAGCATTTTATCCAGCTCAACAAACCAATGTTTTTTGAAAACAAAGACTGAAGCTATGCACTAGTATTACTTTTCTTGTTTATTCTATAAATTAACTATTCAAAAAAAAAAAAAAAAAAAAAAAAAAAAAA
>VWZU01004853.1:628307-653351 GCA_013397095.1 Sterrhoptilus dennistouni
AACTTGGGACGAAAAATAAAGGGTTTGCGGGAGCCGGCCTGCCCAGCAGGCGGGGGTGGGTGTCTGCCTGCCGTGGCTCCCCCGGTCTGTTTTCTCAGCGGCCCTTTGATGTGTTTTCCGGCGCTGCCGGCTGCCGGGAGGGCTCTGCGTTCCCACGCACACAAAGCCCACCGCGCACCCAGCCAGCAGCGACACCCCCCAAAGCACGTTTGGGATCATCGGGAGCGTTGGAATAAACTTCTCGACTGTTTGATAGGGGTGCTGGCGTGCCCACAGACAGCTCAGCAAAACCAGAGTCTGGGGATGTCCCTGGGTTCTCATAAAACACCGTGTCTGTACGGCAGAGTGTCGCTTCATCAGACACAAAAATCCCGAACGTGATCCTTGTGCAGCCCGAAATGCTCCCAAAGCGCAGGTAGGTTGAAGGCTGTGGAAGGTTTTGACCTAATATCAACATGTCTCGTTTTTGGACAGGCCACCGAATATCCAAGGCAACTAATCACCAGCCTGGCGGTGCCTCTAGGCCAGCGCTGAGCACTTTTGTTTAAGGTCCAGCAATTTTGCTTTGTTTTGATATGTAGTGAGAAAGTTTATTTAGAGGCCTCTTTTGTGCGCCTTTCAGACACGGTTTATAAACATTGCAGCTTCTGGATACCTTAACTCGTTCCCACAACCATCTCCAAAATTGTTGTTCCCAGTTTCAGATTCATCCCCCCTGTCTTGGCTCCTCTGAATTTAAGTGCTGTTTCTCCTTCTCATCTGCCAAAATGACATCCCTGTGTGATGAGCACTAACAGTTCATTTATTGCTTCTCCCAAAAGTGGCTACAGTGAAAGTTTCCATAATGATTTGTTTCATCAACAGTGCCTGTACACTTAACTGCACTGTATTTCCTTCCCTGTAGCAGTTTCGAACTACACAGGCAAAAGTCCAAGTACCTTTGTTCTTTTTATCCTTATGGAGCACAACAAATACTCTGTCCTAAGACTGTAGGGCAATAGTCATAGTGTTTGCCAGAGCAGTTGCCCTAACAGGAGGCCCAAGGATTTTTGGTTTGGTTATTGAAAGAAGCAGCATCGATGCTGTAGCAGAACTACCGCTACAGTATCCTGCTCTGATAGATCAAGATTTCTTTTTTCACAGTGGCCACGATTTCTTCAGTCACTGGAGACTGAATAGCTGTTTTTAAAATTACCCAGGCTTCTCAAAACTTTCTGTGTGGTGGTGATTGCAGTGCCTGTGCTAAACC
Organism: Sterrhoptilus dennistouni; assembly: GCA_013397095.1. Taxonomy (NCBI): domain Eukaryota; kingdom Metazoa; phylum Chordata; class Aves; order Passeriformes; family Zosteropidae; genus Sterrhoptilus; species Sterrhoptilus dennistouni. The sequence goes on from VWZU01004853.1 coordinate 629,557, forward strand.
AACGTTACTCTTACCATCTTCTTTTGCTTCTTTCCTCATCGTGTTCTGTAAATGGGTAGCCCTCACTCTCACACTTAACTAGCTTGGTCAACTAAAAGGAGAAGAGAAATTCCAGCTTATTATCAAGAGCCAGGAAATTGGGGGTTTTTTTACAATAATTGCATGTTACATGTTCTGCTGCTTTGGGGCTTCCAGGTGTTCAGTACTGGAGAGGGCACCTGCTGTTTGAAGTGGAGGTGGGAGAGCAATTCCTGCACCCTCTGAATGAGCGTTGGAAAGAGGAGTTTCAATCTTAGCACAGTTTCTTTGGTTTTATTCATTGTCAAGGAGCCCAGGCAAGTTCACAGCATTGTTTTTAGCTCTTCAGCATAAACACAAGAGAGACATCTATAAAAGAGCACTAACAGTTTGTGTAGAAATGTAGCTGTGACTTGCACCTCCCTGGAGACAGGGACCCCTTCATAACATTCATTTTAAGAAATGACACGTCATCCAGCCTCATACACAAGCAACCTTGAACTTCAGGAAGTTAAATTCTGCAGATAGCCCCTGTCCTTACAGCAGACAAATCCCCAGTGATATATTTAACACTCTGTGAACCAGGATATGTAGAAGCATACCACTTGTATCTACTCGTGTTTCATTTTACAACCTGGGCATGATTTTATCTGCCTGCTTTGTCACAAGTAACCCCAAGATACCAAGGCATATGTTATTTTGATCATTGATTACACCATGATCCTGGTGTTCCCACTGTGAGCCGAGGTTGGCTCTCAGGACACTGCCATTTAATCCTCTACCTGGAGGCAAAACCAGCAGTTCACACAATGAATATTGTCCCAACAGCTGAATGTGTCTTTGTGCATTTGTCAGGGATGGATACAAAGCTGCCAGCTGCTGCTGCCAGTGGAAACAGAAAGAGGAGGACTGTTGGGAATAGCTCTTCTTTGATAGGGACAACAGTCCCCATATAAGAATGGTGTCTAAGGCATATGCCTGGAACTCAGTTACCAGTGAGTCTGGAGGGTATCAATTACTCCAAAGCAGTCTTTCAAAAAATATTCATGCTTAAGTTATGTATACTGTAAATTTTTGCAGAGTGGTGCTGAGCAATAACTCTATAGTTAAATTTATAAAATCGATTTAGATTTTTCTTTTAACATGCAAAGTTCAAAGATAAACCAAATTTTTTAAGAGGACAAATGGCTACTCCTGTCATGCAGCACCTCTATTTTGATTCACTAATATATTGCACTTACTTTGCAAAAGATGACAGAGATGATAAACCACAGAAACTACATTAGGAAAATATCTTTTTCTTCCTTAAGGCACTGGTTCAGATCCTCCTTCATCCATAGTGTCTTTTCATATTTCATCCAGAATAGATCTGTGAGGTCTCTGTCCTTGACTGGCTCTTACAGAGCAAATTCCTGAGCTCCAGGTTCTTCTAAACCAAGTGGCTTAGAGCAGGCTGGGCCCTGGTCCTGACCTGACTCTGTAAGATGCTTCCAGGCCTGTCTGAGTTGTCTCCAGGGTACAGGCTCCTGCTTTGCAGCTGATATAGAGACTGGCCAGTCCCACAGTTTAACCCCTCTGAGAAGAAATGGCAGGTACCAAAGGCAGCAGGGTATTTTTTTTTAACTCTGTGTTGAGAACATTTAAGAGTTGCTGATCTCTTAAGGTGACAAGTCACAAGGCATGTCCTTTGTATGGTTCAGTTCAATACTTAAAGGCTATATCAAGACTTGTTATCATTTTAGTCTGGGCAGAACTCCTCCCACCTCCTTTTCCTGAAAGTCTTTTTACATCTAGGTATGGTTGGCCTGCTGTGCTTGCTTGCAGTGAGGAGGTGTATTTTTTATTGCCATTGCACCAACCCATGACTTAAAGATGAGAGGTAATCCATGAGCAAGACCTGACAACGTGTGACTTGTGCCTATACTGGATCTCATAATGCAAACTATCTAGAAAAGGTGTTCCTGTGGACAGACAGCTGTTCAAAAAGATTTGCACTTCAGTATTCCAGAAGAATGGATTCTGAAGGCTCCTCTATCCTTTATAGACATTTCAGATATCTGAACATGTTAAGGTACCCATTGCAACCTCCCACTTTTGGACTGGTTTCTTCACATTCAGTACTTCACACAAAGTGGAGTTCAAAGTTTGAAGGAAAATTAGCTTATTTTGCCATATTGGCCAGCCAAACTTCCCCATGTTATTTGTTCAAGGATCCATAAGAAATGAATTGCACAGGTGTCATCCAGATCCAAAGCAAATGCCCCCCTTAAAAAATAATTATCCTTTATCCTGTTAGTCTTCCCAGAGAGGTCAGACATTGGGCACGGGGCTGTAGCTCATTATGGGGTGGTTGTAGTAGGTGACCTTTAAAGGTCCCTTCCACCACAAGCTATTCTGTGATCCCATGACACTGATCCCTATCTTTGGATTCACCAAGGTGAGACACACAGGAGAAAGGAAATGGTCAGTGTTGCACAGCTGCTGCCAAACGTCACCTCAATGTTCCATAATTAAAACTGCACCAAAGCAAGGACTCAACTCCTTGATTGCATGCGATGAACAAAGCGTATATCCTTGAAAATTAAACATTCCATGTATCTGTTGGTATATCTATTAGTTTAGAGGTTTCTGTATTTTAAGTTTGAGGTTGATAAGAAATGGAGGATATTGACACTGTCTTTTAATGTATCACCTTTGCCCGGTCATGGTTTCAGGAGCTTTACAGAACAACACATCTTCAAAGATCAAAACAAATATAGCATCCAAAACACTAAAAAGCCAGTTTCAGGGTTGTGAGATTCCAGTAAGCAAGGTTGATGGGAATGCCATTTTCACTTACTATTCAGAGCAAAATAAAAACACATTCCAACAACCTGAAAGTCCTAAATAATGACTGCTTCTTGCTTTCACAATATTGCAGTGTGATATGCTTTGGTGTCCTTATTTTGTATAATAGAATATAAAATTTATGTATATTTTTTGCGAAGTTGTTTACACATTAATCAAGACACTTCAAAGCGTGATACCAATTTTAAAACATCCACCCATGTAGAACAATGTTTGCTGTGAAAGTGAACAATGTTTGTTGTGAAAGTGAACAATGTTTGTTGTGAAAGTGTCTTACTAAATAATCAAGTAAGAATTTGTGAAACAGTTCACAGAGACAAAGCACAAATAAAACCTTCAGGAATTTCATAACATTTTTGAATGTTGTACATACTCTGTCAGTTGTGTGCCTTCTGTATTTCTCAGAAGAAATTACTGCCAATAATAACAACTTCCTATACCTCACTGCAATTTCCTGGTGTTTGCATATGTGTTTATGCATTGAAGGAAGAGCATAAAGCATTCTGGACTCTCTCCTTAATGCCACACCACAATTCGTTGTAGCTGTCACCTCTGTTTTGCCAATGTGTGTTTATCTCTAACACTTAGAAAATAAGTAGCTTGAGCTCTCTGGGATAGTTGCCCCAGAGGAACATTCTTGCTATAATTGCAGTGGCTCCTGTAGCAATATATTATTATTAAACAAGGAACTTATTAACACTTGCCAAATATCGTATTCTTTATATCCAATACACTTAAAACTGAGGATGAAACCCCACAGCATCAGCAGCAATTTTGCTTTCTTGCTGTTCATTGTCCGGTCTTTGCTGAAACCCCTGAGGAATGATCTTACCTTGGGCGTTTCTTGGTTGTAGTTCCCACTTTCCTCCCTGAAACCCTGCAGGCATTTAGGCTGCCCGGCCTTTTACTCAGAAAAGAAAGTGAGATTGCCAGATAATCGTTCAGAGGGTAACACATCTAATCCTTCGGGAGGTCAAGTGAGGTGATTAGAAAGGAGGAGAGGCATACTGCTAATGCTCTGACAGCTCTGTCAATATAAATTCATTAGTATGTATAGAACTGTTTTAGTTTTCAAAAAAGCTGAATAGTACCTCAGTTGTATTCATTAATTCAAGTCTGTCCCGAGTTCACTGCAGGAAAAGCAGATAGATCTGGTGCAAACTGTGTGTGAAGTGCAGAACTTTTGGAAGTCCAAAATGCTTTCCACAGACAGCCTTTTAGATCTTGTCAGCATTAGTTCTGGTTTACTTTTTAATGGCAGTCGGTGGCACTTGACTAAGATGATTCTCAGGTGTGACCAACAGTGTGTTGGATGAAGAGAAGGATGGGGCAGGGACCATATTCCTAGTGCTACACTCAAAATTTTGTTGCAGTTAGAAGAAAACACCAAATATAGAACTAAGAACTTGTTCTTGGTCCAGTGAATATTTTAACATTCTCATTTTTCAAAATACTGAAAAAATTTGGAAAAACTAAACAAAACCCAACAATTAACAATGCATTTATATATACATATATGCAATGCATATTGTTATACAGAAAATGCTTTAGCACACAAAGAGGTCTGAGAGTATAATTATGTAATTTTTGTCTTAGAATATCCCCAGTACAATAACTGAAGGCACAGCCTTCACCATCCCAGAGATACAGGTGTGCAATCCGTTGCCATAGGTGATTGCATTGTATGCAATACAATTTTCTGTAGGAAATTCTGTATGCCTTGGTGATTCTCCTTTTCTTCTTTGAACTCTCAAAACTCTACACTTCAATAAATATAGAAATCTCCATCCAAGACAAATATATACATAGACATTTTTGTTGGAAACATCAGTATTCATGGATTAGGAAGAACTAATTTGTCTTCACATGGTTTTTTTCTCACTTAGAGATAAATCCTTTAGGTTGGATCCTTTTTCTCTTGTTAGAAAGGTTTATATTGTGCTCATTTTTAAAATCAGCCATGGCATTTCAGTTAAAAGAAAAGTGATATGACTTTCACTTTTTCTATATGTATGCAGCTTAATAAAATTATGCAGTAAAGAAGACTAAGTGATACACAGCTTCCAGTATGAGTACACTTGGAAGGGATTGCTTAAACTGTGTTATCTGTGGGAAGTGAAAGGAGCAAATATAATTAATAGTTATCTTAGTTACCCAGGCACCCAGCACCTCCTTCAGTATGAGTTTCTGAGGACATACAGGATTATTAGCTGAATTTCTGTTTCCTAAATATTTTATGTTGAAGTACATACTAATAAAATAACTACTTCATTACTACTTAGTACAAAAATTTACTTCGTATTATTATATAATTTTATAACATTTTTTGTAACAAATAGCAAACTATTTATATTTTAATCCAAAAAGCAATTTTCACTGGTTATATATTAATTACAGTCATGTATTATATAGGTAAATTTTGGCTTTCCAAGTTAATGCAGTCCCAGTTCCATTAGAATAGTTTAAGTGCTGATGGCTCTCAGTCAGTTTTCCTCAGTTTCAAACACCCTTCCTTTCTGATGTCTCTGAGCCTTCTGTTTATCTCTCAAAATTCTCTCTCGATGTTGTATTCTGTTACCTAATCCTACTCAAAAAATGGTTACTATTAGTGCCCCATGTCATTTTAGCTTAAGCAGCCGCTGGGTGCAGGTTTCCTCACGCTTGTACCATCAGCCCCTGCAGCGGAGCAGTCACCCTGCTCACAGCAGTTCTGATTTCTTCTGCTTGAATATGCAGCTTTTGTTGTTTCCCTCTGCATTGTACTATCTCCTCAGGCAGCATCCAGGCTCTTCACTTTCTGCTTGTCCTGCAGTTCCCCTGGGAAGGGAGGCCACCCCCAAGTGGGAGGTTCACCTGGGTGTCTGTAAAGGTGGAGCATATGCAGTTACTTGCCTCTTTCTTTATGCCACTCTTCAGTTAGTGCTGGATCTGGTAGTTCCAGGATCACTTCTCCAGTTTTCTTACCTTGTGTGTTTGTTCTAGGTCTGATTATTTCCTTACTACACCATTTCCTACCATTGCATATGTGCATGGACTACTTTTCTGCCTCTTTTCACTTTGTCATCCCCCTTTTGCCACTTTTAAGGGAGAAGAATATATGAGAGTGAATGCTGACAAAAAAAGAGTGTTTTTTTATAGCATCTGAGTCATGCACTCTGATGGACTTTTTGTTTGTTTTTTCTTGCTTGCCATTATTTAGTGTCCCCTGGGTTACTTCTTCCCTCATATGGGTTGCCAGCTCTCTCTGTGCTGTTCCAGTGTCTGCAGGCCCTAAAACTAAATACATTGCTGTGTCCAGGGCATCCACGACAGGACTTAAAATACACCCTGGTCATAATTCAAGGCTTGCCTGTCTCTACCCCATAAACTTAGAAAAGAGACTGACAGCTTTTTTCTGGTCCTAATATATCTCTGCTTTCTTTTGGCTTGTGATCCATCCCCAGGTGATACAATCTTTCAAACTCTGTGTCACTTTTTCAAGCTGGTACAGTGTTACACATCCACTGGGGCAGGCAGTTCCTGCTGCAGGCGCAGCTGGTTTGCAACAATCTGCATCTCCAGGGCTTAGTCCCTGCTGAATGTGCCATTCCCTCAGCCTCATTTCTTCTACAAAAGGAGAGGAAGGCAGGTAATTCCAGGAGCAGAGTGGACATGTGTAGTGAGGGGTTGGATTTGGTTTTCTCCTTCCTTGATTCTCCTATCAGTCTACCCAATTTTGTCCTCAGCCTCATTTCTTCTACAAAAGGAGAGGAAGGCAGGTAATTCCAGGAGCAGAGTGGACATGTGTAGTGAGGGGTTGGATTTGGTTTTCTCCTTCCTTGATTCTCCTATCAGTCTACCCAATTTTGTCCTTTACAGGTAAAGCCATAATAAAAGGTCTGTACTCAGCTGGGTCATGAGAAAGGGACACAGACAGAGATCTTTGATCACACAGGATTGTGATCAGAGGCTTTTATGGCAGGTATAAGCAGACTTGGTGCTTCCATTCAGTATCAGCTTGCTCTGACTGCTGTCTGTTTTCTCCTCTTGCTCTCAGATTTTTGACAAAGCTTCCCCGTCCCTCACAAAACCTTCTACTTACCACAGCAAGGTTTGGCTGGAGCGAGTCACAGCCAGATCATAATTTGATGTAACTGCTGATTCTCTGCTTTGCTTGGATTGTTAGTGATCCTGAAGCAACCCAGGTTGCCCAGAATTCTTTTATTTTACAGTAAATTAGCTAATTGCCAGAAAACAGGACTGCACACCTGCTGCATTTGTTCCCAGTCTTCTATGATGACTGTAGGCTTCCTCCTACAAAAGTTTTTTCAGAGGCCTGGTTGCTGAGCAGCTCACTTAGAAGGCTTCACAGACAGGTTTTCCCATGTTTTCCACTGGTTTGTTACACTGAAAATCTTCTTTGCTACACCATATACACACTGCTGAGAATTTACTGTTAGCCCAGTAAATATTCTAACAGTATAATTTGTCTGATGAATGCAGAAAAGCCTCACTTTTCTGATGTTCTGGTCACCTTTCCAGAGCACCTCAAAATCCTGAGCTTGGCAATCTTCCTGATGCAGACAAGAGACAGGACTTGCTTTGTAAGTCATCAGCCCTTGAGGCCTTCACAAGAAAAACAATTATATTTATTTTACATTGGGGGATTCTAATTCCTCATCTTTGGGTAAGTTTGCTTTTATTTTTAAACCTTACAACATCTGCTGCCCTCCTACCTGTTCCCACCTAGTTTGAATGTTGTGCAATATCTTTACTCCTGGGCTCTCAGATTTCTACCATCCTCTGCGATTTTATTCCTCTATCAGTCAACCATTTACTTTACTAAAATCAGTAGTTTCAGCAATATAAAATGGTAATTCCTTAGTGGAGAATCCAGGAGACAGGTTGGAGACAGGTTGATTTTTCAAAATCACAGTGGTTTTGATGAAGTGCACAGTCAGCAGAGCTGTATAAAACTGGAGGTCATTGCATTGTTCAAATTTGTCATTGAGCTTCTCAAGAAAAGCATCTATAAATGGAAGACATCATGAATGTTTATACTGCTCAAAGGCCTGTTTTACAGCCTTTCGTCAATTCAGTAGTTCATTAATATAAAATATAAAAAACTTAAGCCAAATATCTCTTGCAATTTAGTCTGCTTTTGTAGTATTTACCAAGTTTATGTTAAAATCCCAACAGATCTTATGAAAAACCTTATTTCCATGGCTTTTGGGGCAAGGGCAAATCAGCTCATTATGCACTAGTCTTACACCAGCCAACTGTTGATAAATATGCTGTAAAAACACTTAAGTATTCAAAATGCTATGGCATGGTAAAAAATTACAAATATTTTTATGTCTTCTTTCATTCCAGTTCTTTTTTCTCAAAGAATTTGAAATATGAATAACTGTGGTAGGACAAATGAGAACACGTGGACCTGTAGCTATTCTGAGTCTCTGGAACTCATCTTTACTTTGTGCTATCACAGAAACTCATAACACGGTGCTCCAGGCAAAATTATCATTACAGATCTATATTGTAATAGGTTGTTATATCTCTATTGTAGATACAATATATTGTTATATATTACATACAATTTAATATGATTGTAGTATACATTATTATATTTTTATTTTGTTATAGATAAGTATTTTTGGTTTAAAAAATACAAATTTAAGGGGTTTTTTATCAATTATAGAGTTCACTGCCTTTGGTCAGTCAGGTTGATAGTAGTGAAGTAGTAGCTGTAACAGTACTCTCTGGTAAGGATAGTACACTATAAAGTAGGAATATTTTCAAAAGTCTTTCATACTTTACTCTCATTAATTCTTAGTCTCATAAACCCCACTGAGTGCTCTCCTGACATTTTTCTGGTTGTCATTATCTGGTTCTTTTACTATGTATGGTTAAGGAATTAACTTGTGCAAATAAAGAAGTTTCTTCATTCATAAGATAATTGTCCACACTGTTAGAATTGTTTGTTCTATTTCCTCCTTCTGCTGTCTCAGCTGCACACAGTTAAAATTACTGAATTACTCTTAAAATTCCTAAATTATCTGTTGCTTCTTGACCCAAGCACTCCTGCAGCTGTCTCCTCAGCAGCTCCTGTGTTGTCATCTGATTCAACACATGCACAAGGAACACTTACAAAGGGAGCTGAGTCATTCTCCAAATCTGGACCATCGTCCTCTGAACACAAAACCTCCCTCTGCAGGACTTAAGGGCAAGTATTAACTGTGTCATTCTGCATAGGATGTTTTTAGCTTCTCTTACTTTAAATTACTTGTGTCTAACTGAAAAGCACATCATTTAGCTGTATCCACCAAAATTTTCTGTGTGTCATTTGTGTATATAGTGCCAAATACTTACTTATCTTCTTACTTCTGTCTTCTATTTCCTTTTCTTTTAATTAATTTTCATTTCAAAATAGACTCACATCTTCACTGGATTTTTTTTTTGTACATACATGTAATTTCTGTCAACTGTGACTCCTTTGCTATCATTCAGGAACCCTCGAGTCCCAAGGAACATAACCTGTACAACCAAATTCCAAATAATTCCAGTCATAACATTAAAAGACTCACACTATGAATATCAGTCTGACTTAAGTCATCTGATATACCTAACATGTAAAAGGGCTGATGAATGAGGACATGTATTAGACACCCTAAAAGTGAGGAAAAAGCAAGATCAACAGTTTATTATTTTCTTGGCACTATCAAACATCATACAGATTATTTGCATTTTTGAATGGATGGACTTGTTTCCAGTCTTATCTCTGCGCTTGCCAAAAATGTGTGCTCTGGTAGGTTGAAACTACTCTAGCACTACTACAAGTGATTAATACTAGGATTTTATGTCCAAGTTGCTGCGTTATTTGCAGCTCTGAGTAAGATTTACATGAAGACTTGTGAAGAGCTCTGTATCTGAGCTGTATTACATTGCTCAAAATAAAGCTTTTCAGCTGACTTCTTCAGTATAATTCTTTTTGTGGTTTAGAAATTTTCATGCTAGCTCTGTTTTTATAAATACTGCCTTTATTAAATTTGTAATATCCCAAAGTAATACTTTTTGGTTTGGGTTTATTTTCTTGATTTATATTCTAGCATGTTTATCTTCTCCTTTTCTCTTGTCTAGTTCTTTTTGGATTTAATATTGATTTTTTTTTCCCTTTGTCTTACAGTAAGTCATGTGGCATATTGACATCCCTAAGAAATTTAAAGTTACATGGAAGAAAATTAAACAGCATATTGATGGATGAGATAGGCATGATGGTTTCTCCTCAATGTCATTGCATGTTGATGAAGGGACAGCACTGTTGAAATATGAGATGCAAACATTACCCTGGTTTTGCAAGGAGTTGCACAACAGTAAAAACAAAACCAACACTGCCAGCAACAGAAAAATAACTGCCATATGTTCCCTGGGGTTTTAATTTCCTTTCTATTCCATGAAGTATAGATATTCCTATTAATGGGAAAAAAAATGCTAACTATCACCTCTTGTCTCTGTTTTTCTTAAATCTAGAAATGTTTTGCAAATTTAGCTTGAAACAGGTCAAATGTCTTGCCCTATTTTTTTTCATTTTTAGAATAAACTGAAGTATTTCAGCTTTTAGTGTCTGTCCTGTTTGTTCACATGATTTCATTTTTTTATATCAGGGTTCAGTTTTTCATAAACATCAAGACCTTTTTCAAAACTGAGGAACTGAGGTGGGTTCTGTTGTGTTTCTATACTAGATTAAAATAATTTTATCAGCTATTCAATAATCAGAAACATGAAAACAAGTCTTTCTCTGAGTTTAAATTGGGTACATTATTCCTTTAAGGTTAATATCCTTTACATAGTGCTTTGCATATTAACTGAAGGAGGTTTGATTAGTTTTATTCTTTTCATTCTTTTAAAAAAAGTCTATTCCATTGTGTATTATCTCTGTTAGTAAAAAGTATAACATCTTCTCTGATAACTTTCCATTATGTTAGAGAAGGTTCAACAAAGCCTTTAAATTCTTTTGTCTTACATTGTAAATCAGGATAGTTAAGGGAAAAAAAAATCTTTCAAGAACATGGTATCTGCTTGTAAATATAATACTGTCATTCATCATTAGAGATAACACGCTGGGGTTAGAGCTGTGTGAGCTATTTAAAAATCAAAAGCAACACACTCAGAGTGTAACCACGTTTGCAGAAGCAGCACATAAAAGTTACCCCTCAAGAACATACCGTTCTGAAGGGTAACCAAATATAATTATTTCATGTGGTGCCACATAATTGAGATGATTTGGAATTCCCCCTCTTGTAGCACTTCTGATCTCTCTCTTAAGTTTAACAGGGTAAGGTTAAATCTCCTCCTCCTATCATGGGTTGGGGAGTACTTCTGGGGCTAAGAATAGCTCATTAAAGGTGGATGGGAATGTCTCCTTTTCTCATGTACATATTAATTACCATAACACTCATTGAATGTGTCTTTGCTGGCAGAATGACATACCGTGCTGCTGTATCAATGAAAACTGAGTTTCTTCTAGCTTAAAACTAGGTCCAATGAGGTAAAAACATGGGAAATGGAGTAAGATTTTTTTTTTAAATATACATTTCCGTTCTAAGCAAGTCAACACCTATTTCTTTTCAGAGAGAATTTGAATTGAACATGGGACCACGATAACCTGGGACTAGAATTCATGTCTGGAAAATTTAGTGCCTTTGTCTTGTTTCAACTGAACTTGCATGATATTCCTGTTACCTGTGGATACTTAGCACACTGCCACTGCCAGGCATTTTGACATGGCTATTCAAATGCCATTTTGAGTGATTCTTCTATAAGGCTATGATTATCAAAACCCAAAAAGAACATTAAATTACTGAGCATGTTCTTTTACCAATTTGACAAAATATTACCAGAAATGCTTCTGAGTATTCACTGTCTGGCAGACAGCAGTGCCTTTATATCCAGTAGCACTGTCTCCCGTGGGATCAGAGCAGTTGCTGGCCCTTGCTCTGCCTAATCTCTTCATTGCAGTCTTTCTGAGTGACAGGGCTCTGCCCACATATTACTGCTGCAGAACTCCCCCGAGACACCCTCCTTTGAACCTGAGTACCCTACAGCATTCCATATTCTTTATTTCTGAATAAAAATCTCCTTCTCATGAGTGTATTCCTTTAATGTCTGGCTTTCAGTACATCTGACTCTTCCTACTTTGAGTGTCCTACAGCTAGCAGGTTTTGATGAGCCCCAAAGAGGCACCTCTCTGTTTCTACCCTTATTAACACAGGATGATTTGCCTCTGTGTGACAATTCCCTCTGGGTACCGCACCACTGTGCAGGGAACTTGTGATCTCTCCAAGAACTGTTTTACAGAAGAAAGCAAAATGTTTCTCCTTCTGTGGCTTGGTGGAAAGTTTATCCACTCCAGTACATGCAGGAGAAACCATCTTGCCAACAGCATTGCCAAGCAGTACTGCCAAGAGCCACGGGTGCCCCCTCATCACTGTGTGCTCTGGAGATGCAGCCACCTGGCTGGGTTTGCCCTGAGTTTGGATTAGAAAACTTAAATTTGGAAAGCAAGGCTGTAAACTGCAAAAAGGCAAAGTAAGTCATTCCTCAGTTAACAATTCCACCACTTCGGGTTTTTTTCAGCTCTTGATGTATTCTTGGAAATATTGCCAATCACAGTCTGAGTCCCTGCTTCCTTGATAAATTCCAAGCAAATTCACCATGAAAATATTAAGCAGCTGAAGTGAGATATGTGTAACGTTCCTGAGGCAGTTATTCCCCCAAGTTCTAGTCAAGTCAGAGGCACTTACCCTGCTGGTTTGCTTTCACTCAACATAAGGAAAGATCAAATTATGACTCCATTATTAGCTGTCAGAGAAACCTCAGCCTAGGTTTATTTTAACTACTGCATCAACTAAACATGATTGTTTGTAACAGGATGATTCTTAGCAGTATTACAAATGGGAAAAATAATTTTTTTGGAAGGACCTGGTTCTTTAGCCACCCCAGGCAACTATCTTATGTTCCTCTCAGAGAAATATCTGTGGGAGAAAGGGGGCAGTCTGAGGCCTCAGAAGAGTTCTCAAAGCCCAGCTCACAGATAACACAGTTTATTGTAATTCATTTCCTAATCTGCTTCATACTGCTCTACAGCATTAGTCATTCTTCTCACCCTTAGGACTTCTTTTTTTTTTTTCAGTCTGCCATACCAAAAGGCAAGTTACAGACCTTATTTAATCCTGAAGAGCGGGAATGTTAATTGGGTTGAAAATGGTAATGATGTATCTAATTCTGTCTTATCTACACTGCTCATCCTGCTCTCAGGACACCTGAGTGCACCTGCATCCCAGAACAGAGGCTTGAACATGTATTTTTCTGTGTTATACCCAGCTTCTCCCTTGATCCATTGTCAATGGTGCTTTACCCAGTGACTCAAATATGAATCCCACAATATTTCCTCTCATTCTGTTTCTGAGTAAGAGCAGGTACATGCTCAAAACATTTTTGATGTATATTGCCACAGTTAAAGCATAATTAGGTCCATGAAAAGGAGCAGGTTAACCAGCTCCACCTTAGCTGAAACCACTGTCACCTTTACATTTCAGACTTTTATTTGGTTCTTCAGCTATTTCAATTACCAGTCAAGGAGGGCTTTAAGTCCGCAGCATAATAATACTTGCAATTACTAGTAAATAGCACTTCACATCACTAACCAGTCTGTCCCTACTACATCCATTTCAGGCAGGCAAATAAATGTTATTACCCTCATTTTGCAAACACATTGATTAAGTGACTTACCTAAAGGCCACACATCAATTTCAATGTCAGTGCCAAGATCAGCACAGAGAAACTTCTGCATTGCAGACACAGAAAAAAGGGATTGGTATTATCAAGCCCACCCCCCTTCAGAAACAAACAATCATTTTTCAGCTGTGTAGTCAAATAGTATTTACCCTCCTCTACATCCCCCATATGTTTTGTCCACCTAAAGCTGCTCCCTGGCTCAAAATGGTTCCTAAATATGTCTTTAACATGGGAAGCTTTTCTCTCTGCCTCATGCTTTTACCACAAGTGTTGGAAAGCACTGCCTGGAGAACCTGTGAAACTCCCACAGTCGTGGCTGAGCTTATGGAGGCAAAAGGCAAGGGAAGGGAAGGGGCAAGGGGCTCATGCTGCTGTCCTAAAGCCAATGTGAAGATGAATAATGCTAAGAAGAAGCAGCAGGAGCAGGATTAGATAGAAATTAGGATGGTCTTTTACAGCCTCATTTTAGGAGATTTTTTTACCTCTCCAACAAAACAAATTTTCTATTTTAAGGCTGTGTACAACAGGTACAATTAATTCTCTTTTGTGCTGCTGTTGTAGCTACTGTTTGGAAATTGTGGTAATTGCATTGGTAACACTGCAAGCTGAGTCTTCAGCTCTAAAACACAGTAGCATCTCTAGTCCTCAGTCTGCTGAGCTATTGGGAAAATTTCTCTATTTCGAAGGCCTTTCTTTTGAATTTGGAAGGAGTTTTGGATTTGATCTCTGTTGTCTGGTTTAGACAGACAGACTAACTGATGAGTACAGACCTTACTGCCTTCACGAAGCTATAAGCAATAATATCACAACATGCAAAAATCTGTTAAACGTTACTAAGTGTCTAAATTTAAAAATCTGCTCTGCTTACAGACAGTTATTTCCTAAGGAAAAATATATGGTTGCTGTATTTGTTTCCCCTCCAGAACAGGTCTTCCTACCAGGAAAAACAAACAAAACTGGGAAACTCAGGACAGCATTTCTAACAGCTAATTAAGGCTGTCTGTGTGTAAGGGTGGCAACCTTTTGTTGTAATTTAGGTACAGGTCACAAGATCTTCTTGAAGCATCTTCTAAATGTGACAAAAAAATCAAAATAACTGTAAATCCTTTGAACTACAGTTCCTCAGCTGATTCACAAACTACCATTAGAGCCCACAGTGTCATCTGCCAACACCTGAATTTGACCTAGTCATTGGAGCTGGTCCTGTGACAATGTCTGGAAGTTGATATGTTGAAAAACTGTTGAGCATTTATGATAGACACTGGTATTTCAGAGCAGACTCCCAGGCGATGAATTAAATCCTTAATAAGCAGACATGACAAAGTCAAATTTAGAAGCAGAATTTGAGCTAGTTGCCAAGTTTTTCACTGAAGGTCATTTCTTCCTTTAATTTTTTTTTTAACCACGTGCATGCAGACACAAGAAATGTGTGAACCTACCTTCAAAATACCTCAAATATTGACCATATGAATTATACATATGCCTTTTTATGACTTTTAAAAGATTATTTCTTACATAAAACTAATATCATTCAATTTATTGCTTGTGAGTCACCTGTAGATTGCAGTATCAGAATTATTCAATAGGTTTATGCCTGTCAGAATTTTATATTAGCTCCATTATTCACTAACAGTAAAAAAAAAAAAAAAAAAAAAAAAAAAAAAAAAAAAAAAAAAAANNAAAAAAAAAAAAAAGGCATTATTTGCATTATTTTAAATTAATGCTTAAGCATGGGTGTTTTCTTGTCACTTCGTTGGCTTGTCTTCTGTCCAATTCTAGTCCTTACTCATTCACCTCAAAATTTTTAAGGTGTCATATACAGAAGTGATAAATTTAGCTGCATCAAACTGTGAGAGAGGGTTAATCTTGCGTAGGAAAAAAGGAAAACATGGCTGGGTGGCCAAACATGTGATTATGTGTCCTGAAGCCTGATAAATATTGTATCATGCCACAATTTAAGATGCTCAAGGGCTTCACAACCTTAATTGCATTTTAATCATGGCAACTCCGTTCAATTATGGACTTTGGCTTCTTCAAAAATAAAGCACTCCAGTCTTGGAAAAGATATTATGGTACATCCCACCTGCAGGGCTGCTGCCCTGTTTTCTTCAGAGGTGGTTCTGGGTGCTGAGAAATGCAAACCAAAGGCTTCTGCACTGGGAGAAAAACAGCCTAACTGAGAATGCCAGCGAGACTATAACAAGAGGAAATAATATGGCAAACAATAAAATAACAGAAAGAGAAATTTTCTTGAAAAGGGGGCATTCTTTTTAGCTTGAATGTTCTGCAGAGCCAGTAGCACCTAGTGCTTCCTGAAGTGCATTACACTGCACTGTGAGAACCTCATTTGGAGTTGATCCTTAGCTAATATCACAAACATCACTGTTGAAAAGGAGCTTTTCCTTATAGTTCTTTCTGTTTTGTAATTTATTTTACTGAGCATCTCATAAACTCTGTCCTACCTCCTTGCTAAAATAAATTAATGATTTTGACTAGGCACTTCAAATTAAATCTACTAAAGCACTTACAGGCATGCCTATGTCTCCTGAAATTTTCACACTCTCTTTGCCTTTGGTGAAGCTTCTCACATTATTTAGAGTCACAGGCACACATCAGTGTTTCACTGGATTATGACTTTAGCCTTTTTTTTTCTTTCTTTGCATTTCTCTCTGTGGCATGGTTGTTTATGTCTCCAGTGGAATGATCATACTTCAGCATTTTATTATGCTTTTTGCCTCAGTTTTTTTTTACTCATAAGTTCACACAGATAACTCATGTCTTTCATTCACTCCCAGAAGTCCATTCATTATTTTAATAAATACTTCAAGTCAGAGATAAAATGAAATTAATTATTCTGCTGTGTGCTTTGAAAAGAAGTTAAAATGATCTGATGAACATTAAATTTGGGGCAGAAAGCCTTATTTTCACTTTAAGGAGCCCCTGCAAACGAAAGTATTGTCTTTGTCCAGAAGCAGAGCTTGTGAAAGAATTGTTAGTGAGATTCTCTTTGCTTCTCATGTGGGAGAAGTCAGGCCTTGCTGATCAAAACACTCCCTTGTGGCCTTAAAAGTCTCTGATGAATTTTGAAGCACCAGATCAATGATATGTTATCTTTGTTTCAAAAGAACAATCCTCTGTGATCATTACTGCTGTGCTAGCTGATCATTTTAAATTAACATAACACAAAACAATTTCACAAAATCGATTCATATTCTTCTCTCCAGAGTTCTAATTTTAAATATGGGAACAGTGGAGTCAGAAACAGGGTGTGTGCAGGAATAAGGTGCTTTACATTTCGAAGACAACAACTCTGTTGTGAGTTGACCATGCCTGGAGGCCAGGACATTCTTTTACAATAAAGCCACTCTTTCAATCCCCTCCTCACCTGGACAGGGGAAAGAAAATATGACTAAAGGTTCATGGATTGGGATAAGGACAGGGAGGAATCACAAATTGATTTCTGTCATGGGCAACAACACTTGTCTTGGGGAAATTGGTTTGATTTATTGCCAATCAAATCAGAGTTGGATAATGAGAAATAAAAAAATCTTAAAACATATTCCCCCCACCCCTTTCTTGTTTCCAGGCTCACCTTCACTCCCAATTTGCTCAACCTCCTTCCCTCCAGCAGTGCAGGGCATCAGGGAATAGAGTCTGAAATCAGTCTAGCACCTCTCTGCCACACCTTCCTCCTCCTCAGGAGGAGCAATCCTCACATTCTCCCTGTTCCCTGTCCCTTCCATGGGAGACAGCCCTCCATAGTCTTCTCCAATGTGAATCCTTCCCGTGGGCTACAGTCCTTCAGGGATATGCTACCCCAACATGGGTCCTCTGTGGGGCCACAAGTCCTGACAGAAAACCAACTCCAGTGCAGACTCCTCTCTTCACAGGGTCAAGGTCCCTGCCAGGACCCTGCTCCAGCACGGGCCTCTCATGGAGTTTACAGCCTCCTCCAGGCACCCTCCTGTTCTAGAGTGGATCCTCTCAGGGCTGTGGGTGGATCTCTGCATCCCTGTGCCCTCCCTGGGCTGCAGGGCCACAGCTGCCTCTCCATGGTCTCACCAGGGGCTGCAGGGGGATCTCTGCTCCGGTGCCTGGAGCACGTCCTGCCCCTCCTTCTGCCCTGACCTTGGTGTCTGCAGGGCTGCTCCTCTCACACATTCTCGCTCTCCTCTCTGGCTGTCACTGTACACATTTCCCCCCCTTCTTAAATATGTTATCCCCAAGGCATAATGACTGTCAGTGCTGGGGTCAGCCTTGGTCAGGGGTGGGTCCCTCCTGGGGCCACCTGGCATTGGCTCAGCTGGACACGGAGGAAGCTTCCAGCAGCCTCTCAGAGCAGCCACCCATGTAGCCCTCCCTGTCTTTAGAACCTGGCCAGCCCAATGCACCCTCCATTATCTCGTGGTGCTTTTCAAATAAATGATTTCATGTAACTCACAACTTCTGAAGGGATTTGAAGGTTATTGCATTCCATTCATTTCCAAGTAGATTGGATACTAAAAATAAAAAGTGACTCCGAGCTTACCTTTCCTGAATCTGGAGCTGGAATGGTAAATATTTAATGAGGGAAACTCTTTCCCAAAGTTTTGTTCTTCTTTGTCCTTCCCTGTAATAAAAAGCCAAATTAATTTCTGAGCACATAGTTGTCCTGATACCACACTCATGGACAATCATGTTCCCATAGTATAGACATCCAATCCCCATTCTGCAAAACCCTGTAAAGGTGAAAATTGCCCAAATAAAGACAGTGAGAAAATAATTGAAGAGCGACTGTTCACTGTGGAAAAAAAAAATCACCCAGATATACAATCTTTCCTTTCATGCACAGCAACGGCTAAATGGACTGAAAAAGCCTGTTACCATATGCTTTGCTATCTTGATATCACTGGAAACACTTAAAAACAAAATATACATATGTATTATGCAGATTACAGTAGCTATTTTAAATATATATAACATAAATATGTGTATATATATATATATGTGTGTGTATCATTACCATTCATGTACTTGGGAACAGAGGGCACAGTGCAGCATTTGTCCTGTAGCCTGCTTCTCAAACAAGGAAAAAGGCAAAGGCAAAAGGCTGACAGTCCTTGTGCTTCCCTTGCAAGGTCTGAATAGCTGAATATAATTTGTTTCTAATTTTCATTGTTAAAAGACTTTACCTGGAAGAAAAACCTATTAGGAAGAAACAGATGATGCTTTGTGCATAACCAAGTGAATAAAGGCATCCTTTTACTAGGATCCATCATCTCAAGGAGACGCTGCAGCTCCTTTGGAAAATTTCTCTCAGAATAGCACAGTATCTTTGGCTCAAGGTAAGAGATAAATAAGGGTGTGCCAGCAGGGAGAAGTGTGAATAGGGAGTACAAGGGAGCAAGTACGAATAAAATTGCCGAGCTGGATATTTCAGCTCCCTCTCCAATCATCTTCCCACACTGTCAGATCCACACAGGCTTCTGCTCAGATCCTCGGTCTCTGAACGATTTCAAAGGCACTTTTTTTTTTTCTTTTTCTTTTTTTTTTTTTTTTTTTTTTTTTTGTGCCCTAAGATGGGAAAACCATATTTTGCAGAAAGTAGCTGGCATAGAAACAGCAAGTCTCCACAAATCTTTATTGATCCTAACAGCTCCCCACCAAAAGCAAATGCACAAACAGAAGGCACCACGAGTCCAAAGGAGTTCTAAAAACAAACTACATGTAGGAAATAGCAAGGGTGTTCTCTGGGCCTTACCACTCCATGAGGAGGTAACATCAGTTGGGCTGGGGATAATCTCAGTTCTGAGCCCCTGGGGCTCAGATTGCCTGTCCTGCTTCCTGCCTGGCCTTCCCATGGCAGCACAGGCAGGGTGGAGCCTTGGCAGGGAAGGTGTGCTCAGGTAGCTCAGGAGAGGAGAGTGTCCCCATCATGTGTCAATCCAGCCTGCAGAACTCAGCAGAATCATACCAGCCAAACTGTACCCTGAAAATCCTCCACTGTGGTAATGCACCCCACACCCCCAGCAAGTGTTCTCCATATAGGGAAAAGTTTAAGACTCACCCTTTGCATTTCTCATTAAGGAAAAGGACCCAGGAACTTCCTTGAGGTTCTGGCAGTGATTGGCTCAGTGCCAGGGGAGAAGCATCTATTGAACCTTTTCACTGTTCTTCACATCTGTACCTCTCCCTGTTGGCTGCAAGCCAAATTCTCCCTCCTAAAACATTCAGTGTTTGGGAAGGAGCCCAAAGGAAGTAAGGGGCTTTTTGGGGTGTTTGTAGCAGGTTTTCTCAGAACCTGTGTGCAGCTTTTCTTTTGTTTTCTGAAACATTTGTTATTTTTCTTTATTAAACCTTTTTTGTTTACAAAACACCTCTGAAGGGCAGTCTCACCAAGATTATTTTAAACCAATCTGCAAGGGTTGGTCCCTCAGAGATTGATACATTAACACATGGCTTATAAGACTCTGGCCATCTGTTAACCTGTATCACTCCACTCTCACATGAACTGATTTTCCCTTTTGCTCCATCGCTGCTTGTAAGAAGATGTTATCATTGTCTTTTTGCTCAGCCAAGCACAAGAAAGTTTCTCCTGTTAGTAGCACAAGGACAGAGATTCCTGTCTTTCAAGAAGCAGCTAACAGAGTGCAACACTAGTAAAAGACACAGCACAAATGTGTGTCCACAGCCACAGTGAAGCTGTCTGACTGCTGAAGGCATCCCAAAGATCAGCCTGGTGCAAAACTCACTTTGGCATCAGGTGTGATAACCAGAGCCAGCTGATGTTCAGCTCCTGGAGCTGAATTGCCAGAGGAATCTACTTTAAAGATCTCTTAAGAACATCTGCCCTCATTCAGATGCAGGCCACATATGGGATAGGTGTGTTATGGATGATGTTGTGGCTATTCTGCAGACTTTGATTTTTTTATTCCCCTCAAGTATGCTACAACTGGAATTGAAATGGTTCTCTCTTGGTTCAGATCTGTTCTAAAAGGTAACTTGCATCTAGGACTAGATTTTAGTTTAAGTTCTACAACAGATATAAAAAAACAACCCGTGAAGTTCACAAAGAAATCTGGATTCCCTTAAAATCACAAAATATTGAATATTTTTGAGATTATTTCTAGTTCAGATCTAGGGGTATTTCCTAGAAAATTCTTGTACCTGACAAATGCATTTTCTCAATAACTTGGACTGCAAGTTTTTCTTGCCTTTTGCTTTCCAAATTCTGTCAAGGTGAAACAAACATGAATAAACCCTTCATAAAGAGATAAAATATAATTTTTTTCCTAAAAAATGCATTTGTGCCATGAGACTCAGGATGCTTTGGGAAGGCTGAGTGGATTAAAGCTGCAATTTTTAATTAACTGGCTGTTTTACCAAGGCATGGTAGGAAAACAAGTTGTTTACATGCTTTACTTTTCTAACATGTATTTCTCTGCATTTGGAGGAGGGCAAGAGGAAGCTTGGAGAGTGTTAGAGCAACCCAAGAGGAACAATCTTAATGGAGCACTTATAGCTTCATTTTACCCATCAAATGATGCCAGCCTAGGTTATGTCTGTTGGATCTGTATTCTTTGGCTAGGAATCTAACATTTAATTTCTTTAATCTCTCCCAAGGCAGAGTAATGATGTTACCAAACCCTTCCAAACCTTGTGAGCTACTCACAACAATATTATTAGTGTTATTGCTTTTACTCTTCCTTACAAAAAATGGGTGATTTGGGAGTCCAGGCACGAAAGTCAAAGTGTCAGAGATACTCAGGGGTGCTGCTATCTGTTTCCTTCTGCAGGCTCAACAGCCACTGCCTGAGCTGAAGAGAAGACTGGGTTTTGTATGCCCAGATGGAAAGTTTTCATTCACACCGGTTAAATAGTGTGCATGGCTCCAGGTTGCAGCAAGTCACGCATCGCTCACAGTCGATTGTTGATTGTTTTTATTGTTTAGCTGCTTGAAAATCTGTGGGTATAAGACAGGTACAACACCTTTTGGATGATCCTTTTGCAACACCAGTCATTCAAGTAAGTAATAGTGTGCCTCATTGTGTCATTGTGCAAAATCAGAGAAAAAGGATGAAATTATTTTATGAAATTGTACAGCAGAAACAGGGAGAAACCCAACCCCTCCCTCCTTCCTCCCAGCAGCCTCTCACTTGCCCTGTCCCCTGAATCGACTTGAGGACAAGATGGGTGACTATGGGCATGCTGAAGTGCATTTGTTTGCATTGTCCTGTCAGGAATTTAATTTCACAACATCACATGCTACCAACACAAAGCGTGCCATTGCAATTGAACATGCATTTTCTTGGCATGTTCTATATCTCATTAAAGCCTCATCTCCTTAGCCAATACCACATGCTACTCATGGGCAGCAAAGCCCTTAAAGGTAATGAAAAGTTATAATTGCAATCAAGAAATGAGCTGCAGATATCCCAATTCTACCACACCACTGAAAGAAACAATATTGCAAGAGCAAAACTCTAGAACTCTAGCATCATTGTCTTAGAGGAAAAAAGTATTGCGTTTAGAGATGCTCCTCAGTGACTCCACTGTCATTACAGGATTCTCAGACCACCAGACAGAGCTGTGTCAACGTGTAGGGCAAAGATCGATTTCTAACTGTTTTTTCAACTCAGAAGAAAGTTGTACCATGCTGAATATCTCTGTTTTCAAAACTACTAATTAAAGTTAAATTATTATGAAAGCAGTTTGAGACCATTGAGCCACCTTTTAAACCTGTTGATAGGTTTTCTTTCTCCTGGATTTTTATCACTTTTCAGTGACAATAGGAATTTTAATTGTTTTTCTGACAATGGGTAAATACACAGATAGTTTTAAAAAACTGGTACTTTAACTGATACATTCTTGAAGCCATGTATCTTGACTACAGTGCATCACTAATTAAATCTAAATTAAATTTTACCAAGCAGATTGCCAGGGCCTAATTTTTCGACTGTGATAAATCCAGCTTCCTGATGCTGGCTACATGTTCACTAAAGACAAAGATCCACTGAGGAACAAATAATTTTGGCCTTTCTTGGTATGTTAGAATTGACCTGGTAGCTTTCTTTGGATAGGTAGTATAATGTACATATATATTTAGGCAGACATTTTAATTGCAAATACCATAAATTATGTTTGGAGCTAAATCAGAGTCCTTAAGATTAAAAAATAACCACATGTTCAAAATTAAACTTTTCTATATTTCTTTGGTGGCAGCTTCTTTAAAACACTTTATTTTCCTACATCTTCCTCTATCAAAGCTCTATAAATGCGCTAATGGTTGCTTTATTAATGATTGCCTTGGTTTCACTGAATTTTTTCCTTTCTTTCTGTTAGTATAATCTATCTTTTGCATGCCTTCTGTCTGGAAAAAATTGTACAGAATTGGATGGACCTTTATAAAAGAGCACAACTTAATGCTACAGTTTAATTAAGCAGTCTTTTTCATTCATTATTTTTTTATCCTAAGAGGCTCTAAATCATAGTCTGTTTCTGGCTCAATATACATAGATTACTGCCTCATTTTATCTTTATATTTATATATTCACTTTGAATGAACTCGGATGGAGCTTAAAAAGTTTCTGAGGATCACATATTAATTATTTCTCATATGCTCCTTTTCTGTAAACACTCAATGAATAAAGTCATTTTGCCAGACAAACCCTGTAAGAGCTGATCACCATTTCATTAATCATTGACAACAAATTAGTGTTGTGAAAATAAAAAGAGTGCATTGTCATGAAAACACCACTTTCTCTATCAAATTTGGGAGATGACGGATGATTTTAAGCACTGAATGTCCAGCTGAAAGTTGGAAGGTGCAGAGGACCAGCTGGAAATCAAGGTTCTCTAGGTGTAGTCAATGGATGGGTCTAATCTGGGCAGTGTGTTATGGTGAGGAGTGTGGTGATGCTGCAGCTCCTGCCACAGTAAAAGGTCACTTCTCTGGCTTTGCTTATAATTATCAGTCTTCCTTACAGCCTGTCTAAAGCATCTGCCTGTGCTTTGTTCAGGCTGTCAGCTACTCTGAAATCCTTAAGCAATCCTGACTCTTAATAATTAGGATTTCTTCTGGATCTATTATGTAAAATTATTAAGAATTTTCTATTCCAGATGTCTATACAAAGCTATTTCTCATGAATAATGTTCCCTAAGACAAAAAAAAAAAAAAA
>VWZU01004853.1:653405-669741 GCA_013397095.1 Sterrhoptilus dennistouni
AATACCATGCATCTTTTATGAATAATAAGAAACTGATTCTTAAATAAAGATGCTTACATCTGCCTCTTGCTCCAGATGGTGCAATTTAGCTGCCTATGTTGGTTTTGGTTTTAAACAAATACTTAACCCATCAATTGTCATATGGAGAATTCTCCATTTCTCGCAGCGGAAGCCTAAACTGCATTGCTGCTTTAATTCTCAGAACAGGGAGTTTCCTGTCTCACAGGTCAAAAGTACAAGGAAAAAAAATATTTTTAATATTTCAGTGCAGCAGCCACACTTGTAAAATTGCCTGATACTGTTCCTTCCTGTTACTAGCAAAAAAAAATCAAGCAGCAAACTTAATCTAAAATTCCCACAAGGTCTGACAGTGTGCAGGCAGCAGGGCAGACTTGAGGCAACTTTTTTTTTTTTTTTTTCTGCTTTTCTCCCACATCACTTGATCACTGAGTTTAGATTTCTGTTCCAGCCCCTGGGAGAATCAGCTCCAGCTTGCAGCCAATCCTCCAACACAGCAACGCTGTGTCCTTGCCCTAAAATCTACCCAGGAGGAGGCAGTGAGCAGGATGCAGCTCTCTGCCAAGGACAGACAGGTGCTGGATGCTGTTTTCTTAGGAGAATCACAGTGGAGTGGCACAGCTGCTCCTGGGGAAACCAGAAAAAAAAAACACCCCAGTGTGTATGGGATGTCCTGTAGGAATATAAACAGCACAGCACGGATGGTTTGACAAGGTCCTAGCAAAGTTATGGCCCAGATCCACCACTTGAGGAGAGTTTGTAGAGATCTTTGGATGAGATTCACTTGTTTTCCGGCATGATGAGCAGACATATCCCTCTGCTGTGCCGTGCCGTGGCAGCAATTTTTGCCTTGAAGCTTTAACTGCCAAATGTCATATTTTGAAATAATGCTAAATTCTAAAGAATTATAGAGTTATTATTCTAAAAAGTTATAGAGTTATTTCACTTGGATTTTTTTAGAATTGTGTTCTTATAATACCAAATTCTTAGGCTGATTTTAAAAATTACAGTTGTCTTGAGACTTTCATAGTAAAATCAATGTGTAGTTGGAGTGAACTCATTATTAGCTAGATTAAAAAGAGAGTAAGTGAATGTTTATCCAATTATTATGTTAAAAAAAAGTGTTTGGAAATCTACGGTTTAAGAAGCTTGGGGGAAAAAAATGCTTTCTGCATTTCCACTATTTGAATGAAAAACTTAATTCTACTTCTCTCAGAGTAATTTTTGGAGTAAAATTCAAAAAATGCAGTAATTTCGGAGCCAGAAATAATTAGAAAGGTAAAATTTAAAAATTAAAGATAATTTTTTTATTTATTATTTCTTTGTAAGTTTCTTTACTATTGTTGAGGGTTTGGGGCTTTTTTGTAATTTCTTTTATTTTTATTTTTTTAAATTAAGATAAGAAAAACACTTGGAATAACTTAAACATGATTTGATTTACTTCTTCTTTAGCTAAACTGATGTATACTTTTATTATGAATCTTTCTCCAAAGACAAAAATATCTTTATTCTCATTTTTCCAGGAAAAACTGTGAGGAGGGTAGCTACAGCATCCTGATCTTGAGGTTTTGTGTGAAATATCCAGAATTTTTTACCATAGTGGACATTTGATCTGATTTCTGCTGCAGCTACTGGCAGAGGTGTTTCAAACAGGAGTAGTCCCATGATCCCTAAAACTACGGAATAAAAGCCACTGTAGGCAACCAGCGAGCCAGAGATTTGAGATCATATTTTAGATTTAGGTCTATTCTAAGTAATTTTCCTACAGGTAAAACATCTAACCAAAACTACTGATATGCCTTAGCAGAAATTCAGTAATTCCGTGGGCTGACAGCCAGATGAGAAGCAGTCCTGCTAAGCAGCTCCCTGTTTAAATGAGTAGTGCAAGGTAAGGAATAGTTCAGGAAACTCTTCCTGGCCACCTCGTATCGTTTTTTCCACCTTTTACAGGTGATTGGCTATAGGAATGTGTTTTTAAAAATGGAGAACTGGCACCTTTGTGGGTGTGAAATGGCAGGAAAGAACCCCTCCTTTGTCAGCTCAGAGGTGCCTGCCAGCTGTACAAGATCCTTTCTTGGAAAAGGGGCCTGGGTCTGACTAAGCACTAAGTCGCAGTCTGCACTGGAGGTGGTGGCAGAATTATTTGCTGTGCCTCTTTCCCTGGGATAATTAACTCAGAATGCCTAAACCCAAGTTGGTAGCCCTTGCAAAACCAGCTTAAATTAAAATCACACTCTCCCCAGGCTTTTCCTACAGCTTACAGAGAAATGCAGCCTGAGTGTTGCTGTATCTCTGTGAGATTGAATCATCATATCACCAAACCAGAACTACACTTAGCAAAGCACTGCCCTGCTTGGCTCAGTGTGCTCATGCAACATCAACCCATCACCATTCTGTTGATACACAGTTTTTATAGATCTGCTCAGCCATTGCTAAGCTGTCAGTTCACACTGTTTCCCCTAAAGCTCAAAGGCCCATGACCAAAAATTACGGGGTTTTTAACTCTCCATTTCCCAGCAGACTTTGACAGTGGGTCCCCATCATTCCTTTTTTCTGATGCAATTCAAGACCTTTTACAGATGATATCTGAAGATACTGTACAGTACCAAAATCTTCCCAGGTACAAATAGCCAATTATAAAATGCAGCTGAGAGTTGAATAAATTCTTCACTGACCCTGTAGGTAATAAAGTGATGGCCAAAGGTGGGGGGGGGTTCATCATCTGTACCATCATCACAGCTCATATGACTCCCATGTTAATGTCAGCAATTAGTTTGCTCTAAATTGTCCATGAGAAATTTTCTGTAGGAACCTGGCAAACTACATTCTGATCACTTTGTTCCAGCTATCCAAGACAGAGACATAAACATTGTGAATGACCATATATCTATTGATTAAGAGTTTGGACAGACTTAACACCCACACAATAATAAGACATGTCCAAATGAGCATTAGGGTCCAGGGCAGATCAAGCGTGCAGCAATTGTACCTCTCAGCCTCATTAGCTAACCCTGACCATCCTTCATGCTTCACAGAAGTGCTTTCTGCATTTTAAAATATCATTAATGGGGGAAAAACGTGTTTGGGATCTCAAATTATTGCTTCTGTGTAATGTTTTTCTAATGTGTTTCTATGAGCATTGGAACTAGCTGTTCATACATAATTTGGGTTGCCTTTCTAAGCCATCAGAACCACTCCTACACAGGACAGTGCTGTACCAGGTGTGCCTCATGCAAAAGAAAAAACACAACAGGGAGATGCCTAGAGGCAATTACCTTTGGAAGCAGCAGTTTTATAACTTCCACTGGTTGTCTTTGTACAGCAGAGGATGCCTTCCATTTATTCGTGTTCCCATGAACTTCCCAACATTAGCATCCCTCACAAGATGTGAAAGAGATGAATACTTTTCTTTAGTCCTTGTGCCTTTTTAACTGAGGGGCCACCAGGAGCAGATGGGGGTTACTGCATGTAGTTCATGAGCCTCGTTGGGAGTGAGAATAGAAAATGTTGTTATAACCGATCAAGAGACAGCAGGCACTTTTCTTTTTTAAATCCTAATTTTTTGACATCACACTGAAGTAAAAAATAAGCCTATCAAGAAAACGATACAAAATATTGAGGATGGGGTATATTCAAATACTTCCTT
This sequence comes from Sterrhoptilus dennistouni, assembly GCA_013397095.1. Classification (NCBI taxonomy): domain Eukaryota; kingdom Metazoa; phylum Chordata; class Aves; order Passeriformes; family Zosteropidae; genus Sterrhoptilus; species Sterrhoptilus dennistouni. Next base: position 657,070 of record VWZU01004853.1, read on the forward strand.
TTTTTTTTCTTTTAGGATGTATTTATGAAGATGACAGAATCCTGCTGTGCAGTACTCAGGATATTGTGTCCTGAAATGTACAGAAGTAGCATGTAAGGAAATGATTTTACTTTTTTTGTTGTTATTTCATATAACACACATACATATACATATAAAATACATACATTTATGTATGCATGCGTATATATATACGTACATATATATACATACACACACACACACACACATATATATATATTTATCCCCAGAATTTTTTTTCACCAGAGCAATAACTTGAGCATGTCTGTGCCTTACAGATCTCAGGCCAGTTGTTGCAGTTGCCAAGCTACAGATCACCAGAGTTCTTAACTTTCACTGTACCCATTCCAGCTCCTGAAAAACAATATACTGTAATGATGTGAAGGGGAACATTTTTCAACAAAATTTCAGCTGCCTTTAGCAGAATTGCTTCTGTATCTTTCTACATACTGCCATAAAATAACAGAACCTAAATACAATAGAAAGTGTTTTTCTGACATTACAAGACTGTAAACAGGACAGTGCAGCATAAAGAATGATGCACTAAACCAGAAGTCCGACTATTATTTTAGGTGTTGCACATGAAAGTATCCCTTCTGGTCTATCTCTGTCTGTAAAAATAAACCATTCCAACGCCTGCTTGCAACGTGTGATCCTGCCTTTGTGCCTATTTGAAGGTGTAATTTGGCAGGTCCTTTAAACTGAGATCCTAAGTGGCCATGCTTTATGAGTGCTCCCCTTGAGAGCCAGCTGCAAAAGGGAGAGCAGAGAGGAGCCTGTCAGTGAAAATAGAGTTATGGCTAAATCTGAGATACTCTGTGATGGAAGTTACTGAAAAATGAAAACAATCTCGCAGAACATCATTGTGCAGGCCAAATGAGCCATGAGAGAGTTGGTGGGTAGAATGAAAGGTAATACAGCACTGTAATAACTCCAACAGCTTAAGGACAACCTGTGAGCTGAGAGTGCACACCAACCTCAGTAAACACAAAGTTTGAATGTCAAGAGAGCTCTAACATGCAGTCCTTTGAAACAGAAGGTGTGCTTCATCTTTTAGTAAAAGTTTCATCTCCATTAGCAGACTTCAACTTTCAATACAGGACTGTTGCTGGTGGTGAAAAAAAAAAAAACCCGCATACATGTAGAAGTAAAAAAACACCCCAATTTTCCCCTTTCATTGCTGCTCAATATCTTCCACTATGAAAAACATCAGGATGCCTTTTTCTTGAGAAAGACTCATTGTTGACTCATTATCTTTACTTAATGTCTACCACACATGCCGAGAAACAGAATCCAAGTATTCATTTCAACAGAAAGAATAACATGGGCATATGCTGCCTACATCACCCCTCAAAAAAGTTACATTAAAAAATTATTAAAAAAAAACCAAACAAAAACAAACAAAAAACCAAAACAAACTGCACATTACTTGCTGGACAGTAAGGTGATGTTCCCAGTCTGCTACTCTTACCCCAAGCATGGAAAAAAGTAAAAATAGAGCATTTTCTAAAGCTCTGTTATAAATTAGGAGCTTCTAGACAGCTTAGAAGGCCTTGTTTGCAGGAACTCATCTCTCATAAAAGGCTTGTTGCAGCTCTAGGGAGGAGTAAAATAGCTACTGATGACATTCAAATCATGATCTGTCTTCTCAGTCATTAATTTTAAATATGATTCATACTCCATTATGCTCTGGAAACCAAAGAAATTATCCTTTATTGTGTCTAGCCATTTTTCATCACTATATACTCATAATGACCAATTTTGCTCTTCCCTTCTGGTGTGTGCTTGAAAATGTGCAAAAATTAAGCCAGATATTTACATTTGCCTTTAATTTAGCTTCATACGGATTTTCCAATGTAAATACATATTTATACAATAGAACAGAATTGTTAGCATTCAAAAATCTATAAACAACATTAGCCTTTAAATTGCTAAATATTAGGGTCCATAAATTAGAAACAAGTCCGGGTCAAACTTCAGGGAACAAGCACTATTGAGCTTTATCCTACTTAAACACAAATGCATGCAAAAATATACATTAGAATGACTGACTAAATCTGTGTGCATTTTAATAACCATTGAAGTTAATTCCAATAACTGAGGGGTTTGTAATATTCATACTCCATTGCAATATCAATGGCATTTTAGTTCTTGGTTTGATTTTTGAAAAATAGAACACAGAAAAAGATTTTGGCTTGCATTTTCAAAAATCACACTGCAATTCCTTGTTTCAGCTACGTGACTTTGGACAAATTATTCACTCTGTGACTCAAAATCTTGCGTGTAAGTTGGAAATTTTCATGATGCATTTCCATAGAAAACAGATATGCTGCATAAAGCTATAGCAATATTTCCTTCATGTTTAAGAGAGAGAGTGCATCCTTTACATCCTCCTATTTTCAGCCCAGTCCAGACAAAGTTCTCCCTCCAAAGCCTGTATGAGGCATTACTCTGCTGGAACTCTCATTGATCTTTATTTCCAAGGGGCACAGCAGTGGAATATTATTTTTAATGTGCCTCCCCCTCCTGCCCAGGTGCACATTCTCTGAGAAGCTGTAGCAGGGAAGCAGAGTAACTCTCCATCACTGCAGAATTACTCAAATAAATGAGATAAGATCACTGAGCTAAGTCTCACAGCACACAGTCCAGTCTGATAAATATCTGATGTATTAGGATGGAGGAGTAATCAATATTTATTAGCACAAGCTACTTATTAAATAGTATCAGAGCATCACAGAACATCCTGAGTTGGAAAGGACCTACAAGGAACATCGAGTCCAACTCCTGGCCTTGCACAGAACCATCCCCAAGAGTCACAACCTGTGCCTGAGAGTTTTGTCCAAACATTTTTGAACTCTGGCAGGCTTGGGGCTGTGATCACTGCCCCTGGGAGCCTGTAAGTAAGGCATGGCATGCAGAATCCACAAAGACAATGTCATTTTCATTTCTGCATGTACAGCATAGGAGTTCATGGGCATCAGAGGTTGCTGGTTTATTTTAAAAAAAATTAAAAAATAAAAGCCTCACTGCTCTTAAAAAAATGTTGATGGTTGCAGAACACAATAAAGCTTGTAAACTCCTAGATTTTTTTTTTTTTCTCAGAGTAAGGAGAATAAGGAATTACCTCTGCCGGTGAGGGATAGTAAATGATATTATGCAGCTCATACAGCTTGTCAGATGTGAAGCAAATCCCACACCTCCCACAAGTATGAGCTTCAAAGAGCACATTTTCAGCTTAATCACTGAGATTCGATGTTAAATTAGGTTATTGATGGATTGCAAGCAAATATGAGATTTGAAGTGGGGAAGGCAGCACTGCAGAACCTTAGAAGTGCTGCAAGAAAAGAGGGATGATGTATTTCAGTGTGGGGTGCCTGTGACAAGGAGTTGGCAGCCAGGGGGCTGCAGGGGTGATGTCTGGGAGAGAAGTCCAGGAGCTGCCCTGTCCTGGGCAGATCCACAATAGATCTGTGCCATGGGACATCAACCTAACAGGTGGCACTGCTGGGAAAACATAAAAAAAGGAAGGGGAGGAAATGCTGGACAGGGAGAAAAGGGACAAAAAAATAGTGTGAGAAACAGCCCTGTGAGCATCAAGGTGAGAGGAGGAGGAAGAGGAGGTGCCCCAGGTGCTGAAGCAGCCTGTGGAGCAGATAACCACGCTGCAGCCATGGCGGATATGATGGAGCAGCATCCCTCTGGAGGTGACCTGGAGGAACTGGGTTTTCCTGGAGATTTATCCCCACGGGCTGGGGCCTGTGGAAAGGACCCACACTGGAGCTGGGACAAACTGTGAGGAGTAAGGAGCAGCAGAGAGGAGTGATCATAGAACTACCGCATCCTCTGTTCCCCAATCCCCCAGTCTTGGAAGATCTACATAAATCTTGAGTGTGAAAAATACAGTGATACAGCATTAATCCAACCTGTGACATCTGTAGCGTCACAGGTAAGGGAGCTCATGAAAAAAAAGACAGGAATTCTTAAAACCATTACAAAAATAATTTAATTAGCCTTCTCTCTATTCAGCTTTTTTTCAAAATGTATTTGGCAAGATCTCTCTTTGGCAATTAAGTGATTCTAGGCCATTAATTGTTTCAAAGTTTCATTGCCAAGAGAAAGAGATAATAAAACATGACAAAGGAGATATTCTTGAGACAAAAGTATTAGTGGAATTGTGGAAAAGGCAGGAGTGGTGACAATATACCATTTGACATATTTTTAAATTCAAAATTACTCAATAAAGCAAGTTGTTTAATGATTCAGTTTAAATTTTGCCACCTCTTCACAACTGATGGATTCTGTCATTTAACCCTGATATCGTTTATTTTGAGAAATAGAAAACAAGCTATTGAAATAGCTTGAAATACTGAAATTATGAAGCAAAACTGAGTTACAATTTAATTCCAAGAGTGTTTCCTTACTATGGAGATTTTTCTCCTTGATTTTCCTTCTGGATGCATATTTGTTCCATCACAGATCTACTTAAATTCAACGCTGTAGCCTATCACTCGGGCTCAGGTAATTACAGTTCTTCCGATAATAACTTTAAGAACAGAAGGCTACTGTGTGAGGCTGCATGTTTGTTAGGAAATAAGAATTAGGACCAAAGAATTAGTTTAGGATAGTCACCAACACCAAAGGCAACATCCTGATAGCTGGAAGTGCAATAATGGCTGTAAGAAGCAACCAGAGATACGGAGAAGGAGAGCAGAAACAAACAGGCTGCATAACTTCAGCAAAGTTAAACCAACAGGCAGTTCTACAGAAAAGCTGAGTTTTGTTCAGCTCCCTCTGCATTATTATACTCATTTATATCAGGAGACAACTAATCCATACTGCATTTTCCTAATGGAAATGCAAAGCCATCAAATATTGGCTACCTGGGAAAGCAAAAGAAAGGTAAACTCATAAAATTTTCTGTGACAATTGTTCCCCTGAGTTTACATAATACAAGCCAGTCACAATAATTACTTCCCATATCCATTTTTCATTTAGCCTTGCCACATTCCTCACAATTTTCTTTTTGTTTTTAAAATGCATGTTTGCAGCATTTTAATGAAAATATCAAACTTGTTGAGTTTGTCTTGAGTAAATAATCCAGTTCCTCACTTGAAATTGTTCCCAGTTTGACCTCTGACTTGTCAGGGAATAACTGATAATCAGACAGGCCATCTGTGCTGCCCAAATAACTGGTTGGAACCTAAAAGTTCTTCATACTTTGTTCTTGTGTTGTGACATTTAATTTGCTTAAAGTCAAAAATCTTGACACTCCACCACCCCGCATATCTTGTGCATTAAATCAATTAAAACATGGCTAGAAGAACAAGCCACAAACTGTAGAAAAAAAAAAGACAATTAAATTGCTGAATAGAATTTATGAACTGGAAAATAATATGAAAATTTTATATAGCTGTGCTCACAATTCTTTCAAGAGGTAGATTTCGGATTGCAAAGCCACCAATGTATATACAGCCACTTTCTCTCCACCTTTTTTTTAATCTTGTCTCAAAATGAGTGAAGGAACACTGAAGCAACACGTCATGAACCAATACATGAAATTTAATGTCCTCAAGATATTCCAGCATGCCTGAACAAGAAAATGATTATTTAATTATAACACTTATGACCATTAAGTTATTTATGTTGTAGATATTTCCTGTGATTCTTTACAAAGCTTTAAACAACCTAAATTTAGTAATTTAAGTTTATTAACTTTGTAGCCTAAGAAATTATTTTTTTTAAATAACTGAGATGACTGATGCTAAGAAATTAAAATGAATTATATAGAAGTGAATGCATGATGCAATTCAGCTATTGAAATTGCTTTAGTATTGTTAGTAGTTAAAACCCACTTCTCCCAAGTGCTGACCATATATTTCCAGAATTATTTTGGGTACTATGGTCAGTTAAAAATAATGCAGAAATTTTTCTGTGAAGCAGCTCAGGAAAAGATATTTGGATGGTCATTTATTAAATGTAATCTAGGTTTCTGGCAGATTCGAAGACTACACGCTGCACAAATTTTGATGTACATAACCTGACATAAACAGGGCTCCAAATCCCAGGAAATGTAACCAGAGCCACATTTTGCACAGGTTCACATTCAGTAGATTATATAAGAAAAACATAGCACAGAATATGTATATGCAATATACTAAATAAACCTTTTACAAGTTTCTGGTATTTTATTCTTCCCTTTTATACTGATCTTCAATAATGAGCACTTTTGAAACAATATTTCATTTGTACAACTTCATAAAAAACATGCCACTAATTTGAAATGGTTTTAGATCAAACTTGTAAAGTAACTCTATTTCAACCTTGAGCTGGCCCTGGTCCTGTTCATTGTATACTCAGCTTTGGCTTAATCCTATCTACTTTTGCATTAGTGAAAATTCATCTGTGTCAACAAGGCAAAAGCAGAGCTTTAGTTCTTTTGCTTTACATGCCTTACTACCAAAAAAAAAAAAAAAAGAAAAAAAGAAAAAAAAAATCAAAAAACCCCAAACAAATCAAAACTCAAACAAACAAACCCCACCCAAATAAAGAAGCTGTCAAATTCTCTGCACCTATGGTATTACTCTTGTTCTTACTACTGGGTAGTGGACTTCTAAGCCATTGCAAGGATTCTCTCCCTTTAACAGCAAGTAGAAGGGTCAAAGCATAAAAAAATGATGATCAAGCTGTTTCTGTGAGTCTCCTGCAGGCACTGAGAAAGGAGAGTCATTTTCTGTGTATATTTGGGGTGTATATCCTGGCATTTTCTTACCAGGCTACTCAGCTTTAAAGGAGATATCAGTTAAGCAAAATTTTACTACTCATAAATGTGCATTTTGACCCATAAAAAGGAACCCTTACAAGTTTTGCTACACGACAGACTCTGAAGAACTAAATTTTCTGGGTTAGGTACTTGCCTGGCATCTTTGCTGTGCTGTGTGCCACAGATCCCATGGATCACTGTATCAGTCCCAACACCCATGCCAGTCTATTGCCTCCTGCTGGAAACAACTGGCATATCTTAAACATTTAAATACTGGTGTAAGTCCCACTCACCCTTCCTCCCCACACAAATAGACTCCTCTGCACCAGAATGAGAACATCATAAAGATATGTATATGCATAGATATGGATATAAATGTAATCTCTATAAAAGCAGTAAAGCATTTGCCTTTATTCGTCTTTAAGCAGAAATTCAATAATAAAGTTGCAAATATCTGCGTATTGCTCTTGGCAACACTAAAAATAAGTCATCTGGATTAAACATTTTCAAGTAGAACATTTTATAACTTAAATGATATTATTTTTATTCAAGATCCCATTTGGTTTAATGCAATTTGTCTGAGATCATGGACTAATTTCTGTTCCCAGGCATAGCCTTGGGAAGATAAAAATATTAAATACAATTCTTTGTGAGTTTTAAAGAATCATCTTGCCTTATTTAGATTATCAGCACCAGTGAGGCCTATGTACCAGTAGCATTCATGGTTATATGTATAAGAAAAATACCAAAAGTGTTATGCAACAAACCAGACTGTATTCTATATAGGTAGCTATTAAATTGTAGCCAGAAATATAAAATATTTTCAGGTTCTCATTTTCTTAACAGTTGGAGTCTCTTGGTCAAATAAATTGCTTTCTTACACCTAACAAAAAATCTATTCACTAAATGTCAAATCAAAAGTTTAATTTAAGTTGCTAAACTGAAAAGCTCTACTAATTGACAGTGTTAAATGCAGAATAGTCCAAAAGTATGAATGAGGAGTAAATTACAGATGAAAGGACTGACATGTAAGGAACTCATATGGATAGTTTGATATTTACAAATCGGATCTTAATATAATATGCAATTTTGCCTTCATTTTTATCTTTATTGCTTCCATGTGATGTGAAAGTAGTGACTGGATTCTCAGTCTTCCAAATTCAACCCAAATACCTTCTGCAGAATTTATTTTTGACAAATTTAAGCAAAACTGCTGAAAACTGGTCTCAAATTTCCACCTTCTGTTTAACACTCTGTTTAACATTTATAGCTCTCTAGTGAAACTTAACAACAAAAAGAGTATTGGTAACTCTTTCTGCTAGTCTATCAAAGTCTGGGTTTCCCCTACAAAATGAAAATACCAAAGTTTTTGCACAGTCTCCAAACATATTAAACTCCATGTCTTTTATGAGTGACCTGTTTGCTTCTGATTGGTAAAATGCCAAACTGATTTTTAATTGCAGCCTTGAAAATTAGAAATGGAAAGCAGAAAAATAAGTGAAACAAATCTGCCATTGAAGAAAGGTGAGGGCAGTTCTAAAGTTCAAGAAGCTTTTCAAAAAGGTGGAGTGAGTGTTATCTTTGTGAGAAATGTCTGTTCTGGGTATCTGCAGTTAATACAGGAGGAGTTTAGCTGGAAGAGTTGAGAGTCATATGCTCAGAAAATTGTAGGAAGAAAATAATATGGGAAAAGGTTAACATCTTGACATTAAATGATGAGCTTTAATAAAAATCATATTATATTTTTATACAATCAGGTATAATTGACTACTATGGCAGGTAGTTAAACAAAAATGAAAAGATTTGTCTCATCTGTCAGTACCTGGTTCAACCAGAGCTCTGCAAGAAACTTAATCATATGTGTGTTTGAACTGAGTTAAATTGCTGTGTGAAATAAACCAGGTTTGCTTTCAAAGTCTCTGTTCTATAGATAAAGGTATTGTATTCAGGCCAGTTTGCTTTGTTCAATGGTGTAGAAAAATTTAGTCCAAATTTCAGACTCACCCTGACCTTTTATGATCTCTTCTATTTTTTTTTTTAAATTCTGTACTTTCATTACTAAAATAATCAAACTCATTTATGATTACAAAAGTGCCCTTAAGTCACATAAATCAATCTTTCATGAGTTGTAGTTTAGATTACTCCTAATTTGGAAAAATAAGTTTCTATAATAATAATGCATTACTGTAGTCATTAACAGCAATTTTATAGATTTCTTTTGCTCAGTTTTTAAAAGATCCTTTTTTTTTAAAATTTTCTTTTTCCCCCTCCCAAAATTGACTAAATAGATGAAGCAAAAAGGAGCAAGGTATCTAACTTGGTAGAGATCCTTGAAAACCTCAGTCTCTTCAACACCATTAGATGCCTAAGGGATCCTTAAGGGATCTGAATAATACTTTCTAAAAACATCTATTACTTATTTGATGTCTTGGAAAAGTTTCAGTGCAATTTCTGTATAAAGTTGTTTTTATAAGCATGCTTGGCCAAAGCTCTGCCTGTCAAATCTCCTGCATTTTTAAAAGGCTCCTCGATTTTGTTGTTGCTGTGAAATTGTTAAAAAGAATCTTGTACTAGTGAAGCTCATTTTTCCATTGGCAGGGAAATCACCCTACACTGATATTAGGCATATTCATTCCACTGAGTAGATTTCCTATTTGTATTACTGAAGCCATTGTCAAGACCTTGGTTTTTAATAAATATTCAGAAAACCGGAATGAAAAAAAAATCTTTTCCTGNACATAAAGAAAAGTATAGTTTTCCTTTTCATTCCAGATCAGTCTACCAAATTCTGGTCTGTTGTTTTGTAACATTATGATATCATGAAGATTTTCACACAGGAAAAAAAAAATCAGAGCTGTTTGACTTTACAGGTATATTTGTAGCTTGTTGAAACATCTTTACCAATCCATTCCTAATGATCAAATGCATACTAATTATATTTTAACATTTTGATAATGGTATTATTACAATATATGCATTAAATATATATCCTTTATAGTATCACATATCATGTAGTCCTTACAGTAGGAATTAATTGTGAAATTGCAAAATATTTTTTAAAAAGCCCCAGTATTTTTATGCTTGCAAGATTTAGTTCAAATGACACTAGCCTTGGCTTTTATGAATGTTATTAGTAAATTCTGCTCTTTGAAGAATTGTCCAGCATTTTTCGATTGGACTTGACTCTCTTAAGGTTTGAAAGTCTCATCTTTTCTTCTAGCTGAAAAAAAATATGCTAAGGTTTAAAGAGCAGAACTCCAGGAAAGATGAAGAGGAAAGCAGAGATAGAAGCCAGTTGAATCCTTTTTCTCTGGATACAAACAAATATTGAAGGAGCTGTGTGAAACATCTCCAAACAAATGTGTCTGAAGGTCTGTTTCAGATTATCAAGTGCTCCACTCTGTTATTAGCTGTGGTGCTCTGAAAATACAGAAAAATGAAGAACTGGTGATGATGACAAGTATGTCCTGTGAATAAGTAGCTCTCTCAGAGCACTGCCAAGATCTAAAAATGGCCAGATTGTGGAAGCTGCAGGCTGTCTGCTCTGTAGATGACAGGTATCCTGAAGAGAACAAAGTCAAACACTGCACCACATGTAGGCCAGAGATATGACATTGCTGGAGATATTGTGCACACTTTGTGACTCTGACAACTGCAGTGATAGCAGACTGGAGAACAGAAATTGTGGATGCGTATGCACATTTGTTTTGGGGAAAATTTTCAGTAATATTCACTTAACAAGGTGATAATTCAACTTACTGTAGAGGTCTCTCTTCTCCATATTACAAATATCTCATGATTATATGTTTGCATAATTTTCTTACCAACTATATGACACCTAAATGTGAATTATTTATTTATACACTTTCGTTCAGTGGAACTAAAAAGTTTGAATTTTGCAGGCTCAAGAAATAACCCTCCCCCAAAGGAAAAATATTAAATCTCTTTATAAACTGTGGCATAAATGAATAATCTTTCTGACAGAAGGTATTTATAGCCAAAATACCTTTTGAAAAATAGTTTTGTTTAAAAAAATATAATGAAGTGATAGGACAGTGTAATCAAAATGCTGCTAGTCCTTTGTGTTCATACTGATTGAACAGAGGGGATGATCAGCATGCAAGAATCAGCAGAGGAAGCCAAAGAATAAAACAAGGACTTCTTATGCCCTTCTACTTTCACATTACTTATTGTTGGAATCAAAGAAAGGTAATCATAAATGGGCAGAACCCATTTTGAGTGACCTTCATTTTGCTAATGACATTAATCAGTAACAGAAATACATGATTTTGTTAAATTTGGAAATTTTCATGATGAATTTCCACACAAAATAGATATGCTGCATAAAGCTGAAGCAACTAAAAAAATGCACACCTGCTAATATTCCAGCTGTGTTTTTTTATAAACTCCAAGTCTCTTTTACTTATCTAGAAAATGCTAGGTGCTTTAGTAGTGACATCAAGCATAAGGTAATCTTAAGCAAAAAATTTAAATCCTTCAAAAACGAAATACTTTTGGCTGCACAAGCATGATCAACACTGACACCACAATAGCAATCTCCATTGCCTTCTCTCCTTTAGAGATATTTCTGGAACACCACAACAGTGAGGAACTTTTCTAGAGTGTACTGCTCTAACCAGGAAGGTCCTTCTAATAAATGGAAAAGAATTGTCACTGTTTTCTAGAGGTCTAAGGAGTGCAGACAAAGTGAACACATCAAAGGTGAAGCATGAACACATTTATATGGCAAATTCAGCAATAGCTTCAGTCTAAAAAGAAAATAATAGGGGGGCTGACTGAAATCAGATAGAAGAGTAAGGAAAAGGCCTTCAACCTCAACAGGAAGATCAAAAATCCAAGCCCGGAATACCCACTGGCATGTGGTGCATAGTTTTGAGGGAACACAAGGTATAAGCACAGACGTTTTGGAAGCATTGTATGACTTTCTGTTTTCAAAAGGATAAAAAGAGCTCACCCCAGTGTGAATTACATTTTTACTTCTGAATGTTGGTTGATCTCTCCTTACAATTGGAATAAGAACAGAGATTAAAAAAAGAGACACTTTTAATATCACAATTAAAGGGTGATACTAAATGCACGTAATAAGAACTGCAGAATAAAATGGTTATTTTGCATTCTAAAATTGTCAACAGGATTTTGTAGGCTGTTTATTCAAGTAATCAATAGGAAGCCAAACATTACCATGGAAACTATCATCTTACAGATGCAGTAGTTTTTATACTCTTTAAGTGGACTTTTTAATGGCCATTTAATTTAAAAGTCTCTTTGCTATTTTGTCCTCTCTCAAAAAAAACCTTAAAACAAGAAGTGAAAGCATTAATTTTATTAATATTTTATGCAGTTAAGGCTGCTATCTTGCTGGGGTGTACATCTACAAACCCAGACTCTAATGTTTACCTAATCTTTGGGTTAAAGAGTCAGAATTGAGTTGGACACAGCAGTGATCCCACAGCTCTGGACCACTGGCAGTGAAGTTTCTAGTCCTTTGGAACACCCTGGTCTTGTGAGAGGTTTCAAGGCATACACACAGTGGCTCACATGGTGTGAGTGAGACTGAGCCCATTCTGGCCCTTTTGAAGATGGCCTCACCTCATCTTCCATACCATAGAATCATAGAGTGTTTTGGGTTGGAAGAGACTTTAAAAGTCATTCAGTTCCAACTCCCTTGCCATGGGCAGGGACACCTTCCAGGAGACCAGGCTGCTCAGAACTCCACTCAACCAAATCAAAATGGGGCCCTACCTCTTTCTCTACAAGGTCTTTTAAGGATGAACTGTCCAATTAAGAAGTGACACCTACATTATTTTTTACTTTTAACCCAATAACCAACCACTCATGGCCTGCAATGTGGATATTTCTATCCAATTACAAAA
>VWZU01004853.1:669830-782432 GCA_013397095.1 Sterrhoptilus dennistouni
TATATATGTATTACTATATTCTAAACCCTTAAACTTTAAGTTTTCCACCACGTGATATTACACACTTCTATTCAAACTACACACCCCTAATCCCAGTGCTGTCATTCAATTTTGGAAGCCTTCTCCACAGCATCAGGTCAAATGCAGTATTTTGTTGGTGAGTCAGTGCCTGTTAGCACAGAAAGTCTAAAATTCTCAGTGATCAGGGTTCCAATAGGGGACAAGTTGCATTACCTTATATATAATCCAAAAGAGGAATACACAACTTGAAAAAAAACCCAAAACCCAAAACATCAGAATGGATGGCATGCAAGCTAAAAGCCATTCATGAAGAACCAGTGGATGATTTATACCAGGGATCTATCTGTGCCCCATCTAAACCAGCAGGAGAACTGTAATTGATATACAAAGGAAAGAGAAACAGTTCTGAGAATTATTCAAGTGTAATAAGGAAAAATTATAGCGTTTAAAAAAATCTCATTTTAATAAGAATGTGCAAAGTTCTGGAAACTGAATTGGGCTTTTGGCAGGGGAGTCAGCAGGCCAAATTTAAATGTTAATTTTGATCTGTAGTGCAGAATGCATTTGGTAATGAAGGTTAGATACAATTTTTTCTAGCAACTATCCAGTCAAATGGTGTGAATTATATTCTAATTAGTTTACAGCCCTGTAGCTAGTCCATCTTACAAACAATTAGCTGAGAGATTTTCTTAGCCTAGCATTTGATATGAGCACAATAATTTCTATCTTTTCTTCCTCCTGTCCCTTTCATCTCTTTCTCCATTTGCAGCTTAAGAACAAAACCTAAAGGGTAAAAACATCCTGAGTACTTAAATGCCATTAAAGAACACAACTTATGAAATGGTAGCATTTTTCTCCAAGCCAAGTTAGTACTATTATTTCTCAGGTTACAGCATCTGTGATTGATGCATGTTATACAAGTACATTTTGTGCAGGTATCAGTTAAATTTTATAGTGCTAATAATGGTAAAAATCTGATTCAGTACTTTGTGTAGGTCTGAGAGACATGAAGAATAGCATAATATCCTTTAAGATAAGTTAATCTCTTCCATTGTTCTATCATCAGTTATCTGTTGATATTTCAAATTCACAGAGTCTGTATTTTAATGGCATTGCACCGTGCTGTACAAGAGCTTTTGGGCATTATTTACAGAGAGAAACATTTCTGCAAACACATATAAGACATCACAAAATAAACTTTCAGAAGCAATTGCTTTAGGCTGAAATCTGACACAGGGAAATAAACTTACCCACAGTAAAACAAATTTAGTAGGCATTTCACTCAGGATAAATTTGGCCTTCTGTTTTAAGATCAGAGCAAGAGTTACTTTTAAAAATTAAATACAGCTCCTGACAGGATATTCTGAGTGAGAATACAGATGCTTTGTGATGACCTCTTTTGCCAAAGCAGACCCAAAAGAGGATGGGCACTGCCTGTGATGTGCCAACTGCTGATGCTGTAAGCAAAGACTAAGTACAAAGCAAGTCATAACCTTCCAGAGTCAAGGTCACAATTTAATTTGTGTTCAGAACTGACTGGCACCATCACAAGGACACACTCTCAAATCAAGCACTTTAAAAATATATTGTTCTGATCAAGAGGAAAAAGTAGTTAGAACAGAATTAACAAAACCATGGAAGGAGAATGTCTTTTAAAGCTAATGATAATTATTCAAATATATTTTGGGACAGAGATAAAAATAAAATTTGCAATTACAAAATTGCATCAGCGATTGTGAGCAAGTTCTTCATCTTTACCAGACTTTTCCTGATATATCCTGAGGTATCATTCAATGACATCCCATTAGCTACACACAATCAGCCCATATCAAAGTATGTCCTTTATGGGTGCAAACCATGTTAGTGAGTCAAGGCTGGCTACAAAACAGAAATTCCAGATTTAAACCAGTCCTCCTGCATGTTGGCTGTTGCCAACAATTGCACCAAAATATTTGTGATTGCGCTCAAAATAAAGAACAAACATCTTGTGGTTTCTCTAATTATCGGACTGATTTTGTGTCAATCCATTAATATATACAGTGAAACTCATTGTAGAGCTCTTAGCTGCAAAACGTTCTTGAGAAAATAATTCCCTCATCTTTACTTTCTTTTAGTGATCTCTCTCTTGAAAAGATAAGTGAGCCAATAGAGTTAAAATCTTAACAGATGAGTACTCTCATTTTTCCTTGTATTAGAATAAACTTTTGGAATCCTTAATTCAATTTTTTATACTCTTTGCAAAATATTGCAGGTTATAAATGGCCAATAAATTCCATCTACAACTACTCCATTTGCAACAACTCCAATTACTTGATACACTGTAGCAGCTTCCTTGGAATTCTGCAATCTGCAAAGTCAATAACTTCTAAATTAAGGTGCTTAATCTGATTAGGGGCAGATTAGGAAAGCACTGACATGACAAAATTAGTCTAGACTCTTAATTATCCATGGATTATGGCATTTGTCTTTCCAAATTAGAATTACAAGTGAAAGTGAATCTATTAAGGAAACAGGTAAGTACAATAAGAAGCAAAGTTGCTCTGCATGGACTGATCACCTCCAAGTATCCTTCTATGGAAGTAAAATAATGCTACAGGCACAGTCAAATCACTGTTAACCGGAGGGAAGGCACGTATGGTTAAACTAGGAATTTAAACAGAGCTTGGAGAAAGAGGCAGCACACAAGCCTTAGCAGCAGTGAAGTGACTCTAAGAAGCAATAACAGGAAGAATATGAGGTTTATCACACATTTTTCTCTATTTCTTTCTGCTCCCTTAAGGGCCTATTATGCCCTTTCCTACCCATCCTACCTCCCCAGGGGAAATGAAAGTGTTACAAGGGAAGTTCAGATCTTATGTTGTTATTTTGTGCCATCCTTCAAATCCAGAATTGGTTATCATGTACCTCTTTCCCAGATGCAAACCCAGTCAGAAGATGTTTTTTCTTAAGAAGGTAATCCCAGAAAACAGAACATTTAAAATGAAAGAATTCCCTGCTATAAATAACGCTTGTTAAACTGGAGCTCAGATTATCTCCCAGGTAGCAAAAGGGTTGTATTTGTAAAGTCCATAGTGTAAAATTAAGTGAAAGCCTGAAAAGAATTATTCATCTGTAAAGGGAGAATTCTTATTCCTATTCTACTTACCTAAGTCAGAACCATAAAGATTACAACAGTATGACCTTTTCTTACTTAAATTAATGAAAAATACAAAGTTATGAAATTTAACACAATTAATGTATCAGCATAAGTCATGATGTGGAGAAAGAAAGCAGTCTGTAACTAATTCTGCTCCTGCTTGGCCCAAGCATGCTCACTTATTTTTGACTATGAATAAATGTGCACTGGCAAGTGCTCCTCTTCTGCGAACTGAAAATCAAAAAGACAATTTCTACCCTGAAATAAAAATAAATTGTATATTCTATTCCAGGTTTGACAACCTTCCCCATAAAGAGACAAAAAAAATTGGGAGTTGCTTAAGACACATGCCACAAATCATCTTGCATGCTCAACTGTCAAGTTATATTTTACATAACTCACTGAATATCTGGATTTCATTGGTAGTGCTTTTCTCTGTTTGGATTTGTACCCCAAGTCCATGCACTTTTTCTTCTGCTACTTGAGAAACCTTCACCTTTTAAGCAAACTCTATGGGAAAATATATATTAAAAAAAAATCCCCACTCAAAAACTCCCACAATAAAAACCAAAACAAGCAAACTTAAAAAAAAAAAAAAAGGCAAAAAAAAAAAATATATCTAACCCCCCCCCCAAAAAAAAACACCAAAACCAAAACAAAAGCAAACTGAAAAACTCCATAGAAAGATTGTGAAGTAGCAAATTTGAGACAATTGTCTCATTTACAATTAGTGACACAATGTAGCTGCATGCTTAGTTGGACACCAGCTACTCCAGTGACAACTGATACAGAAACCTGGAAGACATCCATGTGTCCTCAAATACATGTGAAATGCAGACTCCAAGTTTGCAATATTTCACACTTCCCTCTTCCCTGAGTTTTTTAGCTAGTCTGATCCATCTTCCCACCTTGATATTGGCAAGACACCTCTTGTGGAATTGAAAAACTTGAGTTAATGTGAAGTCAGTTTCTCTCATTCCTTGATGTGGTTACACAGTGATACAGGAGTGGGAAGGCCTAGTACCAGACTGTCCCATTTTTGGGACCATTCTATGGTGTAATTCATGTGCCCAAAGCTGATACGTAGTCAGATATTTACGTAGTTCCATGTGAAGCCCACATTCCCCTCTTTTGCTGCTCCCAAAGGAACACGGGCATAGCAGAAAACGTAGGCTCGTATTTCCGTGCTTTTTTTGAATATAATCACTGGCAACATTTAAAATCTGTGACTATTTCTAGCTCGTCAGTAAAGCTTAAAAAATGATCTAGCCA
The DNA here is from genome assembly GCA_013397095.1 of Sterrhoptilus dennistouni. Classification (NCBI taxonomy): domain Eukaryota; kingdom Metazoa; phylum Chordata; class Aves; order Passeriformes; family Zosteropidae; genus Sterrhoptilus; species Sterrhoptilus dennistouni. The sequence goes on from VWZU01004853.1 coordinate 674,260, forward strand.
CCTCAGGAGAAGGCCTTTATTATGCTATCTCCTGAACCAAGCAGTTTCAGCTCATTGGGATTCAAGTAATTAAATGCTCGAGCGACCCCTGCAAGTCTGGACAGGAACGCCTGGATACACAGTCGAGTACAAAGTGAGCAAGGCAAATGCTGTTCCAACTTCTGCTCCTTGCCATCTGATAGTCAGTTTGGTCATCCTTTACTGCCCACTGGAGATGGTTACTGTTAAAGAGGGAAGGCTGATGAATCATCTTTACGTCTGGCAGTGCTGTTGGAATGGATCAGACACATCGTCATTATTTTTTGCCTCAGCAAACTTAATCCACAGCTCTGGGAAATACTGCTGAAGTCACCCTGGCAGAAGACAAAGCTTTTGGATCCTCCAATGGGTTGGCATCTGTGAATTATTTGCCACAGAAGGATAGATCTTGGCAGCATGACTCAATCTGAACTTTGAAGAGCAAGGATGGGAGTACACTTTCACAAGGCAGTGACACTTGTCCCTTAAAGGTGGAGATGTGATTCTAAGGCAGAAAAGAGAACATGACAATTTTACAAATGAGATTTTTCAGTAAACTCGTAATTTTCAGATGTTTCAAAACATAAATTTTTTCCCCAGTGAAAATCGTGAGACATACCACCATAAACAAATTTTATAGAAAATTCTCACAAAGGCTGTTGCATCATTTAAGAATCTGGGATATGAATTCCTTAAACTGGGCTACCAAAGGTCATTTTAAGGCATTTTTTTGCCTTGAAATGTGAAGAGCAGCCAGCCTCTGCACATGATTTGTTGTAGGTGCCTTGCACCACAGCAAAGCAGACAGATGCCTAATTACAGCCTAGGGAGCTCCTCTTTAGGTTACATCCTCAGCAAGCCTTGGCCTTTATCCCTTGCTGCAGGTGAGAAGTCTTGTCCTTGTCTATATTAGCTTGGAAATATTCACCCTTTCTCTTCCCACTTCTCCTTCTTAGATAAAAACATACTGGTGCCACTAGGTAAAGCAAATTGTCTTTTGTAAAATATATATGCTGTAGAAAAATAATATATGGCACATATATATTATTAATATTAGGTACCATGAGGATTATGTGCACACTGCAGCAGAATGTTTCAAGGGAAACCTGCCTTTTCTCATAGAGATTGTTACAGTGAAAGGAAATTGCAAAATATTCTTTCCCATATCCCAGGCTTCCCAACCACTAATCGGGAGACAAATTTAGGACAAATTGAGCCTCCATGAACAGCTGTCCTGATGCTGATTAACAAACACTTGCTCATCTAACATTTTGTAAATATCAAGAACACAATTTTTTGCACTACTGGTTTGGTGGTTTTTTTTTTTTTTTTGTTTTTTGTGGTTTTTTTTTTTTTTCTGTTTTCAAGGTGAAGTATCACTTCATTGGAATTCTGGGAATTCCCTTCCTTTCATCTATGACTCTAATTTCATCATGGATTTAGCAGGTGTTCCAATGTGTTTGCCATGATTTGCACAAAAATAACAGAAATAGAAGTTAAATGAAAAGAACTAGTTAATGTGAAAAGGCTAAATTTCTTCATTATGCCAGGGACTGTAAAATTATAGACTAGGAAGAAATGTTTAGGTAAAACAGCATTAAATTGACCCCTATGATCCTTATGCTGAATCACTCAGCCAGATCTGGCAAACTAAAACATAAACTTTACTAAGATAACAGATAAATGCAGATCCCCAAAGTTTAACACTTGTCAGTGTCTTTGTCCTTTTTGAACTTATTTGTATGCAAACACCCACAAAAATATATGACAATGTTCACCACGATTTATACTTAGCAAAGAAAAAAAGAATTTGCTTTAATCTTATTTTTCAATGATTTCAACAGATGTCCCCTACTTCCTGTATAACAATTAGGTATTGATACCTAAGCCCTTTTCCCCTCATTAATTGACTTTTTAGGCCATACCTCTACTTCAGCCACTTGTTTTCCTTGATAAATAATCCTATGAAGCCACTCCTGTTCTCCACATGCTGTTTTGAGCTCTGATGCTCCTTTTCTGAGATGGGGTAAGTGCAATTTCACAGCATTCAAATTCCTGTTGTGCAAGAAATACACAAAGTGGTGTAAATTGAGGATTTTTGACCCCTCAGAAAACTGAGGCCATCACAGCAGCACAGATGTCTCATGCATGATAGTCTATTTAGGGTTCATCAGGGCTGCAAATGCACTTATGCATACATGTAAAAAAAAATACACAAAAGTGGGAATATCTACTGCCTGAGGCTGTGTTGTCTAATTGTTCAGCACACAAGGCATCTTTGCAGCCTGCTTGGCATCACCATGTTTAACTTTCCAATTCATCCCTTTCTCCAAGGTGAAAATATGCTGCATATTAAAGAGTGTAAGTCCCAAACAGAGGACCTGGGGCCTCATCGATAATGACTTTCCATTATAAAACCTAGCCTCCTAATGATTTATCATCCAACAAAGACACCTCCTAATGATAATTTCCTGTTTTTCAGGAAGCCTTGTGTTTCAGGGCTAATTTACATAACTAGGTAAATGACACTGACTGTATCACCTGTGCCTGTCACATAGAGGGAGAAATCACTTCCCCTTACAAAAACCTATTGACTTTCATTTGCTGCATCATATTTATTCATGGATCTGCTAATTAATTCTCTTCATTTTACAGCTCCTACCAATTTTATTCTCATGGAAATCTGATTTATTTGTTTATATTAACTAAGACTGCTCTGGAGTTCTTTTTAGAAGTTTCTGTCATACTTAGCACTTTCTTTCCTTAGCTGCTAAGGATGATACAGTGAACATATTTCAAACCACAGTCAGCAGTTCACCAGCTTCATATTCATGGGTGAACGGCATCTGGCCCTGGCAATTTACTCCTATTCATTTTTAAAATTTGTTTTAAAACCTTTTTAGTGAAGTTTCACCTTGAGACAGTTCCTGTCCCCTTCCTCTGTGATGAGAGGTTCCTTCTGCTGTGGAGCTCCTGATCTGTGACACAGGCTGCTGTGAGCTGTGACAAGTATATTATCTATACATGGAGCAGAGGTTTCCCACTCAGCAGAACCTGGGAGCTGCTGCCTTCCTGAGGCTACATGTTGGGCAAAATCCTGATTTTGTACTGGGTTGATCCTGGCCAGCAGCTAAGCCTGCAACCACTCACTCACTTGTTCCCATGGGATGGGGGAAAGAATCAAAGAACAAATTATGAAAGCTCATAGGTTGAGATAAAGACAGTTTTGTAAGTGGAACATCACAGAGGCTGCTAAGGAGAAAATTAACTCCGTCCCATCCAGCCAAGGCACAGTTTTGTAAAAGAGGGCAACCCTTGGGTGCAGAAGAATTCAGGGACTTCTTGGATACAGCAAAGCTGGTGATGTCTCAAGGAAAACTTGGTTAAGGAAAGGCAGAACACAGTAGACAAAGGTAGCAAAAAAAAAAAAAAGATGTGAGAAGACAAGGAGGAAGTGCTTCAGATGCTGGAGCAGAGCTTTCTCTGCAGCCCTTGGAGAAATCATGCTGGAACACAGATATTCACCCTGCAGGCTGTGGGAGATGCCATGCTGGAGTGATGGATATCTCCTGAAGAAACTGTGGCCCATGAAGAGCCCACAGTGGAGCAGGTTTAGCCTTAAAGACTGCAGCCCATAGGAAGGGCCCATGCTGGAGCACGGGATAGGTGATGTTAAGAGAAAGAAAAAAGCAGAAAGGAGTTGTTATGGATTGAGCACAATCCCTCATTCTCCTACAGTGCAAGGGAGGGGGAAGAGATAGAGTGGGGAATGAAAGAGTGAAGTTGAACCTGGGAGAAAGGGAGAGGGTGAAGAAAAGATGTTTTAGTTTTTGTATTTGTTTCTCACTATCCAATTCTAATTTAATTAGAAATAAATTAATTTTCACTATTAACTAATCTCCTCATTAATTAATTAATACCAGAACTGTTTTGCCTGTGTCAGTAATTAGCAAGAGATCTTCCTCTCTTTACCTAAGCACATTAGCTCGCTCCACTTTTTCTGTTTTTTCCCCTTGTTCTTCTGAGCAGAGAGAGTCAGAGAGAATTTGGGTGGGTGCCTGGCAGCCAACCAAGACCAACTCACCCCTTGTGAAGAAATTTCAGCATGAGGAAGGTTCATCAATTCTTCCCTAAATGGCTAAATCCAGGGGTGACTTTTTACAAGAGTGGAGTCACAGTGGTTTATCCTCAATCCTCCAAGACATTCCAGCAGGTTTAGGATTAGTTTGGATATTTCCTCCTTTCTTTAGCCATCTTAAAAGCCTTAAAAAGTGTGGATGACCCAGAAGCACAAGTTGCTGAAGTTGCAGGTGGATGTGTTGACATGGGCATGGCCTCCAAAGGACACTGTGGCCACAACTTCTTCCTGTCACTGGGGAATGGTGGCTTGTAGCAGGAAAAAAACCAAATTATATCCCATGGTTACCTTCACAATCTGGAAACACAAACTGGTCTTGCTCCTGAGGACAAAAGGAAAGAGCAACAGGAACTGTGAGCTTCTACCTTGCACAGAGACAATGCAAACATTTGTTCTGGTGGCAGCAGCTTGTTTCACTTCTGTTGGAACTCAGACAGAGGAGGAGCTGGTGTTTGCTTCAAAAGTAACGGAGTCAAGCACAGCATCAGCAGCAAGAGACAAACTTCCACCTCTTTTTGTGTTCAGTATCATATTCTCACTCCACACACCTGTGGACTGACAAGATCTAGATTTTTATGCTCTTTGGTCATTCGTAACTCCTATTAAAAAAAATGGCAGCAAACAATAAAATCAGAATCCAAGCACTACCGCAGCAAACAAGTTAAGAAATACAATACATTTCTTACACAGCTATTGTTGACCCTCTCCCCTTGTAGCAGGGAAAAATCCAGCTTTCAAAGTTGTGATGAATATGTTGCCAATATAATGATTTTCTAACGTGCAAAAAAGAGGCCAGGAAGTGATTTAAAATGCCATAAACTTCCTCAGAACAGGTTTCTTGCTGATATGCCTTTCTCCCCGAAGTGCTCCCCATGCTCTTTCTGAAATATTCATTGCCCTAATGATTTCTTCAGGCACTGCTCCTGTACATAAAAATTAGTTCCTCCTATCAAGAGAGAAGCAATTCCAAGGGAACTGTTATGGGAGAAATCCACAGGATCCAGAAATGTATGCAAAAAATGTTTGCTTTTCTTCCTTTGCACCTAAGGAGTCGACTTCAACCTTTATTCTCACAAGTGTCACTGTTACTGTTATCCATGTGTTTACAAGTAGAAAAACATATTTCTCATTTTTTTCCCCTAGAGCTGTTATGCAACTCTGTTTTACCCATGATCTGCCTTATTTCAGGGGCTTGTATTGTGCCCTTGCCACACTGCAGGGCTAGACGAACCAGGATTCACAGGATCATTCGTTCTCTAGGCATTTCTGCAGCTCTCAAAGCAATTAAAAACATGTTTCATCTGTCACTTAAACCAAATCCTTTCCCCCTGCCCACCCTGAACATTTGCTTGCAAGTTCATTGTGGTTTTAGGAAGCAATTCCTTTACTCCTGACACCTCCAACACATGACAGCTGTTTTGTACTGCAGCCTGCTAGCAAAGAGAATATTTCAGGAAACCTCAAAGTGTCCAGTCTTGCGCCCACCATTCTGCAAGGAGGTTTTATTTTGCAAGAGGGTGAACCGTGGCTCAGGAGCACTCTGTTCAGCTGTGCACCCTGAAGGCTGATGCTACAGCTGAAACATTTCACTTCAGGGAGGTTTCTACTCTACGTGCAGCTGTTTAGACTTCTGCACAATAAATTTAAAGAAATGAAAATAAATAGGTGGCCCTTCATGAAGATCTGGTTCAAGCAATAGGGCGCCAAGTCTTGCCTTGCTCATTTGTGGGATGAAATGAGTGCAACAGAAAGCACAGAGAGGACAAGAATAATACCAGCCAGGGGGGATTTGACCTGGAAATCAGCAGTGAAGAGCACGATTACACTCACCTAGAAGAGAAAAAGTGACCTAAAGGAGAGACACACACGCACATCTCACTCACAATTGTTTCAGGGTACAATAACCAAACCAGGAATTAATCTGCTCCACAAAGGCTACAAATAGCTGGTGGTGGAAGGAATACCAGACAGATCTCTAATGCCAGGAGCACACAGGTACATCTAAATAATCTTGTCTTCCATATGTTTAGCAAAACAAGGGAATGGATATTCACCTGTTCCCACAATTTCTCCAGAGTTATTCTGCACCATTAGTAATCTTTTTGAGCGTCTGTTAAAAATCCACAAATCACAGAAGTTTCATAAAGGACCAGGGATCACACTCGGCTATTCTTAATTATTAGAAATGTGAAGAATAAATAAAAGCTAAAAACCCACTGATTTAATCTCAAATGATGACATCATATGCAACATAAACTGATAAGATTATGAACAAAAGGGCAGGTAAAAACTAAAAGATACCCAAACCCTGCAAATGACTGACACACTTCTCCTGCCCAGACTGGGCAGATTAATGCCATTAAAATTTTAATTAATTAAAACCTTTAATTCCCACTAGAAACACAGATATTTAATATTTGATCAACTTTTGTGTTTGATAAATATTGGCTACAAATTAATCCATTAGTCTGAAGATATATTTCACTTTGCTTTTTGCTAGTAACATAAAGTTACTAGTTCACTTTTTTTTTTGGCATAGTAACATAAAGTTAATTTTAAGCATTTAATTTTAAAAGACAATAAGCAAGTTTAGAGCCCTAGGTAAAAAAAAAAAACAACAAAAAAACCCAAAAAAACCAAACCAAACCAACAAACAAAAAAACCCAACCAGAAACTAAATTTATGACCAACAAGAAGGAAAGAAATATATATATATATATATATATGCTGTATAGTAGGAAAAGAAGAAAATATTTGATGATGAAATAGGCCATTATCAACCATAGACAGAAAAATAAGAAGTAGTGGTAAATAAATATACAGCTGACAATTGCAATCACACTTGAGACAAAGTAAGAGGATGTTTCCATATGAAATAAAATTTTATGGCAAGAAAAGAACAGCAAGTTTAACACAAGATTGGGGGAAAAAAAAGAAAGAAAATTATTAACATAATGAGCGAATATGATTTTGCATCAGAATCTATAATCTTTTAAAAATAATCTGTTTTGACCTGGCTGGAATGGATCTTTTCAAAAAGGCAGCTAGGGAGTTAATTCATGCCTGAAAATAAAGAGACCTTGGCTTAGATCAAGGGTTTGAATCAATCTGAGAAAGTGCTAAAAGATTTTAAAAGTCAAATCAAATTTTGATATCAGAAAATGTTTCTGATAATGAGATTGCTCGGAGTTCTAAACAAACACTGCCTTGATTCAGACTTTACACACAAATAAAATCTTGTTCACTTAAGGTTCTGTGGCATCAAAACCAGAAATTTAATGGTAGTCATGAGATGTGGGTCTTATTAAAGAATACAGGAGTGTTATCTCTTTCTGGATATGATCACATACCTATATTGGTATATTCCATATGGCAATGGAATATACCAACATTTCTTAAAAGTGCTTACCTTGCTTTACTTTCATCTTGGCAAGATTTTTAACAAAACAAAACAAAACAAAACAAAACAAAACAAAAAAAAAAAAAAAAAAAAAAAAAAAAAAAAAAAAAAAAAAAAAACCGGCACAATGGATGGAATAAGAGTTAAATAACTGGCAGATCTCTAAAAACCTTAATTGATTATAGAGTGTAAATGCATTATTAGCACAGTCCAGAAAGGATAAATCTATCTTCCAAAATTATTGAGTAATTTTATCAGCAGTCTGTTTGACACCTAGTGATGTTTACAGGTAGTGTGAAGGTTACAGTATAGTAATAATAATAGTAATAATAATAATTATAATAAAAATATCTACTATGCAAAGGTACAAATTTACAGATGGGGATGTTGTAGAACCAGTATCATGTATTCATATGACAAAACACAAGAAAATTCACTTGGTCATAAGGAGTAAAGATTTTACCCTTCAGGGCAACAGAATTTGGTCCAGAAAACACCAACCAAAGAAGGGCTGCTGAGTCTTTGCAGGGAGCAGCCTGAAAATGAGCTCTAGTGTGAGTGATGCAGGTAAATGGATTAGTTATTGGCTAATTTGGAATTTGGTGGAAAACTGCAGCACACATGAATTGTTTGGGAATTGCCTAATGCATGCGTTTTTGGAAATCTCACAGCCTACAAACCACTTTTTGTAAGTGGGGTTTGTATCTTTGTCTAGGGACAAATTTCACATTTTAGCTGTGAGGTTACTCTGCATCTTTTTGTTATTATGCACAGTGTGTTCCCCTGGAAAATGCTTCTTATTTCTGTACATGTGGTGGCTGTTGTGGCTTCCTGAATGCATCCTATGACCCACTTCCATTTGATGGCTGGAATTCTCCATTTAGAATTGGCTGACACATGCCCGAAAATCCTGGCCAAAAGAACAAATTCTCAAAATTGACAGGACAAGGTGTCCAGGTGGAAAGAGAATATATAACTGGAAGAACAAAATGAAAATCAATACCTTGCTTCCTTGCATCCAATAAGCTGCAGACCTGGGAGGCATAAAAAAGTGAAACAAAATTAGGAAGGTGTTTTTGCCTCTGGGGACAAGGTTTCTCCAGGTGGTGGAAGGATAACATGTACCACCACTTGGTGCTTGTGCATCAAGGAGAGATTTTAGTAGAGTTCTAAGAAGATTCCCCAAAATAACTCAGAGAGTCATGCCATCAATGCAATCTGTTCTGTTTACTATGGAGAAAACAATGTTAAAACTTTCCAGAGTGTGCAGTGTACTTATACTTTAAAGTAACCTGAAAATCTGCAGTATCAGAATTCATTCACAATACATGAGCTGAAGAAGCTAAAATTTTAGTAATTTCAGGATACAAATAAAGATCAGTTTCCATGTACTGAGAACTAATAATTTAGCCTGGAAAAGAGCAGACTCACTCTTGCTTGGAATACTTAAAGTAAGATTCAGTATATTTTAATGCATCTTTTGAAGATAACTGTGGGGTATTTGTATAAAGAAGCTTAGACTGCTCACAACTTTATTGGATTAAATAACTCAACTAGCATGTAAGATGAACCGTGCATTATCATAGAACCAAATTCAGAACTTTCCTGATGAAAAGCTCTGCTTCCAGTAATGACTTCTTTGTTGTTTTCTTAATATTTGAAGCATTCTGGGGCAGAAGGAAATCTAAACCAACCCTGAATTTAGAGGTAAAGGCACGCTTCAATTACCCCAGTAGATCTGGCAGCACTGAGGGTTGTGAACCATTCTCATTTTCATGACCATGATATTACAAAATCAAACCCCCTCACAGCTGACAAGTTAAAAGAGTGAATGGCAATAAACCACGATGCTGCTCAAAATGATGAGCTGGTTCTTCCACCGCAATAAATCAGCATTATTTCCTTGGCAAATGAAGCCTCAGATTTATTCCAGGTGAGGGTCTGACCAGCATGTAGTGTTTTGAAATCTGGAGAAACCATTTTTCTTGGTTGCAGTGTACCTCCTTCATCATAAAACCACAATAAAACATTCAGAAAGGTTACTTAATACATTGTCAAAGTAAATGCACCTCTGTAAATCAGAGTCAGCATGGCTATGTCTCTGGTGATACTAGTGTTGCTAAGGTAACTAGTAATTTCCACCCTAGAGTAAATATTACATAAAGCTGACAGCTTATTCAATTTTATATGTTAGACTTTGGGGCAGAGCATGTCTTTTATTTCTTCCTGTGATATTGACCCCGCTTCACTCGTGCACCCTCTTGGCTGCTTAAAATCCTTTATCCTTTAACCTTTATCACCTGCCAAAAAAAAAAGTATCAAGGTAACAGCCAGCAAATCTGATCCCTATGGTCTGCTGCTTTCTCACATGCTTTTCTTTTTATTTCGTGTCAGGTTATAAGTCAAATTTCTTGACTTGTACCCTGAAGCTTAGAAACAGCATCTCTAACACATCATTTAGCCAGTTTCCGAGACATACAGCTGCTATCAATGCAGTTTTCCCCACTTAATTTGAATGTCTGATAAGCAAACCCACTTGTCTTTCCCTTTTACACTTGTTGGAGTCATTGGTGCACAGCTGTGAGCAGCATCTTGTTGAACAAACACACAGCAGTACTTATGTGTTTGTAGGAACTCCTCTAAAGTTATCATTTCAAGTGTTTTCTGGCAATGGCACCTTAAACTACTCCTTCCCCTGTCTCATGGTGCACTTTGCTTTCTAGTATGCTGGCACAATCATTTGCTACTCTGTGCTACAGCTCTGATTAGGATTCTCTCTTAAAAATGAAAAAAAAGCCTTCCCTGACTGCTTTTTTTATTAGCACAAATCAATTCCTTGATTGGGTTGAAAGAAAGCCCTATAAAAAGGCATCCTAACATAACTGAGGATGTGTGTCTGCATGGCAACAGGAAAATGGGGATGTGAGGGGAGAAGGGTGAGGAAAATGAAATCTAAAATTTCAGTTTTCCTACACTCATACTTAGGCATCCCAAACCCACAATCTGTATCTTTGAATTCCACATTTACCATTTTCTTCCTCACTTAAGAAGAGGCTGGACTGCAGCTTTCTTATTTAGGTCTTGCCTCAGCTTTTGATGACAGGGTCTGAATATATCCAGAACACATTCTCAGAATGTGCTTATTCTGATAGAATGTACCTGTAGCTAAATTCAAACATACCCTTTGAATTCCATGGAATGACACTGGTTTACACCAGCAGAGAAACTAACTTAAGAAGACGCAACTGAACAGGGCAAGCACCACCTGCACACCTGTCAGGCCTGTTCAAAGAAATGCTGAATAGCCACTGGCCTGTAGCTCCTACATGAAATTACTTTTGAATAGAATCAGTTGATAAGAGGTTTAATCTCACTTGGAAATGCAGTGCAATGGAAAAAAAAAAAATCAATCCTGTGTTTACAATAAAACCCTTCCCATCTTGGGCAAAAAATAAGTTTATTTTACAAAATACCCACAAATTTGCACATACAGTGAGAAATAGGAAAAAGAAAAACTTCTTTTTTGTTTCTATTAGTGGAAAATGAAATAAGATAAATTTTCATCTATGGAAATAAGGTGGCCTAAATTCTTGAATTTCATACCTTTAAAAAGGCTGCATGAAAGAAGGCTTGAACTAGTTATTTATATGCTCACATCTATACATTCATCACATTTATGCTGCTTATTTTGAGAACAAAAGAACATAGGACATGTACTAAAAGATATGGCTTTGACAGCTTGCCAGATGTCTTGTTTTCCTCCGAAACAGGGAGCTAATCACTGCCTCACACTGAAGATGCAATCCTATAAACATTAAACTGCAGCAGTGGGAACGTGGGACTGAAAAACTTCTCCACGAGCTTCAGAAAATGTTTAAGTTCTATATCAGAAAATTATTGCTTTTGGGAGAGACAGATCCCCACTCCAACCTCGGTGATTGAATGCAACATCTTTATATTTGTGAGGAAATATCATGGACTCTCTCAAGGAAAACAGCCAGGCAAACTGCCTGTAGTTTGCTTATTGTTCCAGAGCGGCCGAGGTCTAGGAATCAATTAAGATTCCAGAAAGCTCCTGGGAGGAGTGTGGGCTGTGTGTGTATTTATTTGCACAACCCCTCTGCACTCGTTTTGTTTTTTTTGTCTGAATGGTTGTTTTCTATGCCTGTTTAGCCTTTGAAATCCAGACCAATAAGAGAGATGAATTTATTAAGCGGACAGATGCCCTTAACAAACCAGACTGGAATCATCATTGCCTTTGACGTAAATTTATGGAGCAGTTGTCAGATGGTAATGACTTTCAGTCATCACCATGTCTGAATCTGAGGCTGTGAATTGGGTAATAATAGACTTGGTGTTGCATTTCCAGTTTCCTGAGCCATGTAGTGCCCTGCATCCATCTTGGAAAGAATAGATCTCAATGTTCCGAACAAAATGTTAGAAAATTAAGATTCTCTTTTCAATGTCCATCTAACGTGCACAGACTGAGGGACCAATTAAGATTCCTGCAGTCATGCTTGACTTTTAAAGAGAGTCTCAACATAAACCCTCCTTCTTTGGTAATTTTTGTGATTATCACAGCTGAAACATCCCTTTAGAACAAAACCAAAATAAAAGCCCCAAAGTTTAGCCCAATGATTTTCATCTCTGCAAAGTGAATAGAATCAAGGACAAAAAAAGTCAGTTATTTTTTGTTATTTTGTTAAATATATTGTTATTTAAGCCTAAGGAAGGCTTAGGCTTCAAGCTATACTGTCACAAGAAAATGGACACAGATATTTTCATCTTGTCCTGAGTTTTCTCAAAAAAATATTCAAAGGAATAGATTTTTCCTTCTTAAATAAATTTAAAAGAACATATTTAAATCTAACTTCATTTTATAGTGCAAGCTAGTGTATGTACAGCAAACAATTTTATGCAACCCTGTCTAATTATACTTGTTCATTGGAATAAACAAGAAATTATTAATTTAACATCTTTTAAAATTAACCTATTTTGCAAGTGCACCTTGGTGTCCATGTCTCATGACACACCTTAAAGAGTGATGCTGAGGAACAAATGGCCATAAGTACCAAAATCACAATGATCCTCAGGGATCTGAACTCTGAATTTCCTACACCAGCCTACGACAAGAAAATCTCCATTAATGATGCGAGTAACATACAGGAGATCAGCATTAAGCCAGTTAGAAGATTAATGTGCATGAAAAGGTCAAAACTAAAATAGAGTTAGTCAAATGTGAGAAACCGGCTTTATCTGATCTAAGTCAGTGTGACTACATATTGGTTCATTACTACAGAGATCAAGAGTTGCTCCATTTTATCTCTAGGGATAACTGCTACCCTTGAAAGAAAGTATTTGGAAACACTTGCTAGCGTTCCAGGATGGAAAATTTGAGAAGTTTCTACCACGGGAGTCATACATAAGCTTGTGCAGTTTTCAGCCAGTAAATGAGTGGCTAATGCTTTGTATCCAAGTCCTTCCAAAAGTCTAGACTCCATTTTATCAGCAGGACATAAATTAGGGTGAGCTTCATCCTCAGTTGCTCGGCTGTATGTGTGCTGTGCTGCTTTGCTACGATTTCTCTTTCAGACAAAAAAGACAAAGACTTTTTATCAAAAAGACTCTCTGCAACAATCTGTGGAGTGCAATAATTGTGGTTGTTCCTGTTCTACATTCACACTAACAGGAAAGTGTGCCCAAGACCTTCTCTGGACCTGTATCAAACAATCATCTCTTTTTTTCCCCTTAGCAGACAATAGATGTGACCATCTAACAGGCCTTTTCTAACATGGTAAATCTGAGTCCTGGAATTCTGTGGTCACCAATTCTTCTTTTGTCATTAAATAAGTCAACTTAAAAAGACTTTGGGGGTTGTCTGTACCCAGCTCCCAACTCAGTGCAGGGATAATTTAAATTTAGCTGTCTCTGGAAATGGAGAATCCAAAACTCTGTGGGCAACCAGGTCTGGTGTTCAACCATCCTCACAGTGAAGAATTTTTTGTCTTCGATCTAATTACATTTTTTCCTTCCTGCAGCCTCTGTTCACTGCCTCTTGCCCTTTTGCTGTGAAACTCTGACAGAAGTCTAGCTCCATCTTCTCTATAAATCCTTTTTAAGAAGTTGAAAGTGACATTTAGATCTTCCCCTAGCCTTATGTTCTTCAGTCTGCCACTCCTGAGCTCCATGACATTTCTGTCAGCCCATTTCTTGGGGTTATTGAATTACCTCTGAATGACAGTCCTTCCCCCCAGCTCGTTTGTTGGTCCCAGCACTGGTGTCATCTGCAAAGCTGATGAGTATTTATCATCATTCCCACCACTCTGCTCATTAATAGAGACATTAATCAGTATTTGCCGCTGTATCAGCTGCTGAGGAATGCCACTAATAATCACAAGCCAGTTGGACTCCACACCACTGATCATATTTGGCAGCCTAGCAAGTTTTCCATCTGTCCAGCCTATTTTTACCACTTTGGCTGCAGAAATACTACTACGAGAGACCATGGCCAAAGCTCTGCTGCCATCAGAAAAAACAGCATGTTGTGCTCTCTCCTCTTCCACCAAGCCATTTGCGTCATCTCCAAATGCAACCAGAGGTTTGTAAGACAGAACTTTCCCTTAGGGAAGGCAAAGTAGATAACAAGTCAACATGTTGGGGGTATTTTGTCTCCCTGCAAACTGGAAATCAGTAGAATTTGCTCCATAGCCTCATTCAAGGCCAAAAGTGGATTGACTGGTCTATAATTATCTGAATATTTACCCTTGTCTTTTAATGACTGTAGACTGATTTGCCATTTTCTCATAATCTGTGACATTCTCAAATGGCCACAGCCTCTCCAAGATGACAGAAAGAGGCCTTGCAATGACTTCAGATTCTTCCCTCATCATCCTTGAACATTTCCAGTCTCATAGGCTTATGCTTCTCCCATTTCCTTAAGCTGTCCTGTTCCTGGTCCTCTCTACCATTAGCAGTCTACATTTCTGGGGGCTGACACTGGACATGGGACAGGTCAGAGGCATGAAATCCAACCTTGCCACGGTAAGGACTAATCCAAAGAAGTCAGAGTGTCTTTCCATATCCCTTGTGATTGCATTGCCTATCCCAAGACACTTGTTCATTCTTTACCTTCTAATAAATTGAGGGAAAACCAATTATATTTTTTGTTAATATCTTTAACCAAATAGCAGAAACATCTTTATTGTATTTACACACCAGCTGTGAATGAATCTGAATTGCTGTAGTAAACAACTTCACTGCGCAATTTTCATAGTATTTCAACATATATAATTAAACTTTTTTTGGTATCTCTTGTTTACTCTTTGCAACCTTGCAAAGTAACCCCCAACCTCTGGTAGTTTAGTAAGGCAGCCATTTTTTGATCCACTATGACTTTCAAATGTTTCTTTTTTCTGCATAAATATTTTATCCTATACATTTACTGTTCAGACTTAGCTAGAAACAAAACAAATTGCTCCAGGATTACTTAAACAGAAAGTTTTGAAGCTAAAGAGATCTATCCAGACAGCAAATCAACCCGTGATAAAATAGCAATTTTCTTATTCAGGCAGGTCAGTAATTTTGTGTGTACTGTGAGGCTGGGAATAACAGCTTCATACCAGGCATTAACCTTAGGTCTCTTTGCCAAGTTTTCTCCAAAGATCTGTAAGGCTAGCTGTTATTGTCAGAAAGTGTATTTATGAATCAGCACTGACACCATCATACTGTGTGAAAACAAAAATTCCTCTTTTAAAGGATATTAACATTTCAAAGTTAAACTTTTTCAAAAAAACAAAAACAACAAAACCAAAACAAACAAACAAACAAAACTCCAAACCAAAGCAACAACAACAGAAACAACAAATCAAAACCAACCTCGAAAAATGCCATTTGAAGTTGCTTTGGGAAGTTTAAATGGAAACTTTAAGATATGCTGTGGCTGTGCTTTCAGGCTGGGTTTAATCCTGTGATTTTCCTTTTCCCTACAATACTGGTGCCATTCAGAGCACACAATAGACACTTTACTCTTCCTAACAACTAGTCAATACTTTCTTTACTTCTTCTAAGGATACATCCCTTTGTTCAGGCTTTATTTACTATGCACTCTATAAATCTGCTCTGATTAGCATCACACAAGGACTCTGAGAGCGAGAGGAAGAGCAGTGCATTCTCCCTGGCACCTCTCAATAGCTTCAGAATCCAAGTCCTGCAAATACAAACCTTTTCACAATACATGTTCCAAATTATCCACATAAATGATACTGGAATACATAATTCTCTCCACACATAACCTCCCTTTCAAAAACCAGTTTATTTCCTGAACAAAAATTTCCACATTTTAATCTCTGAAAGAGGGACGGCGGGTGGTGGGAGGTAAGCAAGAACATACAACCATTTGTTCAACAAGGATAAAGAAAAAGGCAATACAAAATGCCAAGTGTCTCCTGAGCACAGTTATTTTGTTCACCTAAATCCAGGTATGCCGTCATGCCACATCCACACTGCACATCAGCTATGAGCCATCACATCCTCCTTGCCAGCAGAGGCAGATCTTGAAGCATGGAGATTATTCACTTTAGCAAGCTTTAAAGTGAGGGAAAAGGACATGACATATTCTCCAGCCTCATGCTTAAAAAAAATGCTGAAATCTGAAATCTTCACGTTTCCTTGCTTGCAAAGCCCTCAGCCTGGAGATGATGTGCTATAAGGTTATTTTTGTATTGCATGAAAACAGCCTTAGTCTCACCAGGCAGGTGACATGTACCACAGAACATTTTGGTGTAAGCTCTGATCCCACTGAATGGGGAGTTTTGCCATTGGCAGGAACAAAGAAGAGAATTTCCCTAGCCTCAGGCCAAAATTTAGAAGATATGCATTGGTTTAGAATATGCAATTGCCAGGAAAGGAATTTGACCCTTTGTCTGGATTTGGATATTGTGCAAGACATTTTGGCAGGAAAAGTGGTAAGCACCACAAGCAATAAATTATTAATTATAAAGTACCTACTCTTTATTTATTAATATAACCATATATATATATAAATATCATACAGCTTATCTACATAGATGTATATTACTTTATATGTATTATGTATTTAGGTTATACATGCTCCACGTATACAATTACAGTCTACAAGAATAAGAAAGCATTTCTTATACATTCAGTTTCTGTCAGTTCCGGTCATTATTTTCCCACTCTTTCCTGAACTCTATATACAAGGTAGGTCCTCTGCAATCTGGAATTCTGTCTCCTTCAAGATTTTGGAGGGAAGGGGAAATCATTTTTGTTTCTTCAGCTGAAACCTCTTATGGGAAGAAACTGGTATAAGTCTTTATAACACAAGGTGTCCTTATCCCATCTTATTGTTGGGGGAGATGGACTCACTCACTGTTATATGTAGTGAAAATTATTGCATTCCCAGGACAACAAAGTCAAGATGTCTTCCAGATGTTGTTTGGGAAGGAACTAGCAAATGAAATTTCCCTGTGGCCAGAATCACAGATTGCAACAGAAGTTAAAATTTGAGCCACAGAGTCCTCAAGTAGAACCTGACATTTGACCAAAGAGCTGCACTGAGAAGGTCTCAATATCCTAAACCAGCAGACACCTCCTGAAATGCTTTGAGTGCAATGGAAGTAAATAAATCCCTTTCCTGCTACCTGTGTTGCTTGGTCTTTGTCAGCCTCATTATTGCAAATAGGGGCCTTTTGCCTCCTGACAATCCATCACACATGAAGACTGACCAGGAGAATGATTTTTTTTACTTATCAAGGAACACAGAGAGAGAGCTACCAAAAGATGAGAAAATGATGTAGCCATTGGAGGAAAGACAGTTGTAAGATTGGAGGAAAGAGAGTTGTAAGATGCTGTGGACTAGCTCAGTCATTCCATAATAAAAGAGTTCAAAAGAGAGAAAAAAGGTAATAGAGCAATGACCGCACCCTCCAAAGCATCGCCTGTGCATTCATTTTCAGCACTCTGGTTCCTCTATTTTTACCAGAGTTATCCAATTATTACAAGTGAGTTCACCAGGTGTATCTCCCAGTCTGTGTGGATAGAGCTGCATGAGGCAGAATCCATGGGTCACACCATCTTCTGGGGGATCCCTCTTTTCCAGGCATGAAGATAATCCAGGGATAGAAAATGGCTTCCAAATTGCTTGAGAGAGGTTCAGGTAAATAAGTAGAGTATCTTTCCAGTATACTGCAGTATTAAAGGGCTGCAAGGTGTACTGTAGGTTAGCTTAGGAGAAAAAAAAATGCATTGCCTAAAAATATTGCTCTCCTTTCACATGTTGCTGGTTTTAGATACAGTAAGTGATATTGATCTAGTTGATAAATCATTTGTTCCATTCATCCATGCTTGGAAACATTCAATCCATTTATAATCTCTAGTGGAGACAGAGGCATCTCAAAATTCTACTTATTTTAGTTTCCTCAATATTATTGAGGTATTTTTACTATTAAGAGTATTATTTAAAAATAAAATAAACCTCAGAAATAATTTTATACCAAAAAAGATACAATGAAAGGAACATCTCTTTAAATAAGCTAGTTTCCAAGCTCATTCATGTTTTAAATGAAGGAGGAATATTTTCCTGGATCCAAATTTTCAGATATTTATTTCCCCAGACATGTACATAGAAGGTGGTTAAGTCTATTTTGATTATGTAGTGCAAATATTGACTTGTTCACTTGTTACTTAAATGTGGTACTTGTCTGACATTTCCTTTCTGCTCTGGATTTTATTATAAACTAAAACATAATTCTCTTCCATTTTTCCTCAAATGTTCTATGTTGGAGTTAACAGTGTGGAGTTAACAATCTTACCATTACAAATTTTAGGAAGTGTCTCTATCTGATTTGCTCCTGTTTCATGAACACTTTTAATTTCTTTTTTTAGAAGGCATGATAAAATACATTACAGGATATTTGACAATATGACCTTTGTGGACTACAGATTTTTTTTTTTAATTTCTAATGGCACATTGCCTAAATTAATATAAAATCTTTTTATTCCTTGTAGGAATTAAAAAGTATATTAAAAGATCAACATAGATTTAATAATTTCATGTGCTATAATGGAATTATTGCTTTTAATGAAATAAAGTGTTTTCAGAACTGGATTACCATCTATATTTTTATTAATATAAAAGTCAAGTTATTGATGCATGAAAAAAATCAAAACCTATGATATTTGGAAACCCAGATTGTTAGTGATTAATAAATATTAGTTCCCTAAGCACTTGGGATAGACTATCAACAATGATATTAGATTTCTTCCCCTCATAATTAGGATAAATTTGAGCTTCCAAGTTTTAAAAATTCTCCTTTGTCATACTTGTGCTATATTCAGGAAATGTTAATTCTATATTTTCATCTCATACATGATTTTCTCCTTAATCAACTAAAGGAAATATAACCCTTAAGCAATGAACTTCAAGAGCTTTAGAACTGCAAACATTATCAGCAGATTAACTGTTACATAGATAAAGGGATTAATATATTTTTTGCATATATGAACGCAAATAACTGAATTCAGATGTGATATATATATAGATATACAGTGGGTACCCTCAAATAAGCATCTGATAGAACATTTTTTTTTCAGGAAGGTCTACCTGAAGCATCTAAAGGAAAAGGAAATACAGGCAACAGGGACATTGTTGCAGAATGGGTTAAAATTGTATGAAATGTCATGCTGCCTGCCAGAGATAAGGTCTAGAAGCTGACCAGAGGCCACAAAGAGCCCTAATAGAAATGGGTCTGCTGATGAGTTTGTATATTGAGATAAAAAAATGATTATTTTGTTGGCATGACTCAAAGATGGATGTGCCAGGTGAAGGGCTGAAATACATTATGGTGAGTAGATAATGTAAAGTGATATTTTTACATCCAGAGATGAAGATCAAGACATGCAAGACAAAAATAATTTGGAATATTTTGAAATGTTCCACCAGCAGAAAAGACATTATTCAAAAGAGAGATTTACTTGAGTAAATAGGTACTGTACTTGTGTAAGGATCCAGATATAAATTAAACCCAAATGTGAGTTATTTGAGACACACAGAGGTTGAGCTCCAAAAAGAATAGCTTTACATTTTGAGCTAAAATATTCTGAAGTTAAAGAAATAAACAGTAGGAATGATGAAAATGAAATTTAAGATGTCTGAGTTTCTATAGGAGATCTGAAACACAGTATGAGAAACAAATGCTATTTTTTTAAATAATGCAGTATCATCTAATAGTGTTTCTCTTTCTTGCAGCTCATGTGTGATGGTCACTTCTCTTTTGTCCCCATTAATTTAAAGCAAACTCTGGTTCAGAGAAAAATATGCAATAACACATCTAAGTCCATACAGCAGGCAACACTTCTCCATACTGTGCATTCTATTTCACTGTTTCCATATCAAAATCCTGAGCCCAGTTCTCAGGTCCTTCTGGTTTTCTTCCTGCTCACAATTTATTTACCTACAGATCACCCCATGAGCTCCTTTGACAACCCTACTCTCATTGGGATGAAAGGCCCAGGGGTTTCACTCTTGATAGGCTGCTCACTTTCCCCCCAGATTATGCTAGTCATCATTTTCTCTCTCCTTTTTTGCCTTTCTGTGGCTGCCCAGCAGGCCAGTGTGTATTTCAAAACCCTTTCCTAGGTTCCCATCCTGAGCTCCCCAACCAGGTGGCTTCACTTCTCCACCTCCTGTTTTTCTGCCTTCACCTCCTCTCATGCTGCACTAATTCTGGCACTGCTCCACTCACATCAAGTTAAAATCATCACCAGTAATTTTTTTACTTTGCTGCTATAAGGCTGTCTAGGAGTCACCAGAGGAGTGGGGAAGATTGCAGATTCCTAAAATTTTAGATGCAGTTATGAGGAAATCATTGCATATCCTTGAGCTCTGACACTAGCACACATTGTTAATTCCTGTCTGTCAGCCTGAACACAAAAGGAAACAGAATTCCAGTCAGAAAAAGTTACATGAATCCAACTCCCCGACTGAGATGATGCCATCTCTTATTATTCTGCCTTCATCACCCTGCAGTGAGCACAGAGAAAGCAGAATGCTATTACCCATGTCCTGGGTAATTCTGGCCTGCCTGTTCCCAAGGCCGTGACCTTTCTGCCTCCCCACTTACCCACTTCATGCTTTGGTGTGTGCTGTCAGACTTGATGAGCAGAAACCCACTGGCTTTACTTTCTTCTGTCCACTTTCTCCTACTCCCTTATCTGTACACGCTTGTAAATCTGACAGAAAAATATGGCTCCACGTAAGACTTTGGAAAACATCTTCCTTGGTTTATAAGTCTTCTCATTACCAGGTACACAAAGATAGCAACAAAATTCACAGAGGAGAAGGGAAGTAATTGTAATTCTATCAAGGCTTCTAATTCAAACTGCTTCAAATGTTAATAGATTTCCAACGCAGCACCAGCTAATCCCACACTGTCAATTTTTGCAGTGGGAGAATCACCTGCCCTGACATGTTTAATGTGCTTTTTGTAACCGAGCACCTTGAGCCGCGATCTCATCTGTTCTCATTAAGGGAGCGAAGTGGAGGCAGGTCAGTCCGTGGATGGGAATCCTCTGGGGGCAGCTCCCACCAGGAAATGTGTTCAGCCATTACCAAAATCACAGTGGAGCAGCCCCTGCCATCCCATTCTGCCACTGACTGCCCATGACATCCGGCAAATCTCTGCACTTTCCTCTCTTCTCCGTGTCCCCCTGCCCTGCTCAGGGGGCAGATGTGGCCATGGTGACTTGCCCCAGGAGGTGACACTGTTCCCTACGGGCCCATATTAAACCAACATTGCAGTGAGTGGCAGGAGGCACTCTGCTAATAGAGGTTTTGTCCTCGGGGATGAGAAATAAAATGTTCTCTGACTCGCAGTCGTTAAAAATCCCACGGCGCTTTTCACCAGGCTGGGGTTCAGCACCTGATTCCCCATCATATCCCTGCACAGGTAATTGCACTTTACCTGCTTAAATTCTCCTGGTGGACCAGCTGAGTTCTCCTGTTCACCTCCTGAGCTGAAATCAGTAGCACCAGCAACATAAAGGTTGCTGCTGCACCCTGCCCTGCTGATGGCTGTGTTTTAGCAGGCAGCATCACTCCCTACATACAGAGCATCCCAAATCCTTTGCAGAGCATCTTGATGCATGTGGATGGTGCTGTACATACACACAAAATAACCAGTCAATAACGGGAAAATTGCGCAGTATTAAAGGATCTCAAAAGAAATTAGGCTACTTTCTCCACAAATCATTAGCTCAAAAAAAACCCAAAAAAAACCAAAAAAAAAAACAACCCCAAACAAATCAGAAACATGGCATCTAGAAATTAATATCTTGGTCAGGTAAAGAAGTAAACATTTCTCTAATATAACTGAGAGTATAGATATTGATTTCTGAGCAGATAGGGTACTGCAGCCTCTAGCAATCCTATGATTAAATCACTAGCTTCAGCTCTGGCAGCACTGTTTCCTGCAGTTAAAAAAAAAATAAAATAAAAAATATATGCAGAGGATATCTCCAGGTCCCCAGAGCTGTTCCTCTGAGTAAACTGGCAAAATGTAAATATTTCCCTGAGGGATTCTGATCTAGTGCAAGATTACCTGACTGAAGTTGATCATTTTAGTAGTACTTTGAACAGGAGGTAGTTCCTGCCTTTCAGACTTGATTTGTTAAAGCTCTGAATGGAAACAGATTAAAAACTGCAGCCAGCCTCTATGACAGGGCTTTCTGAGCACTCTGTGGGCAAACAGATTTGGTGTTCTCACAGGTTCTGACCTCAGTCTCTCCAGGAATTTAACACCACTCTTTCTTTGCCTTTACTGGATTTAAACCAAGGCTTCCCACTTGGAGGCAGCAGGCACTGCTGAGATACAACGCTCCCACTGCCAGAAATGGAGGGTTTCATATAACCCAGCAACAGTAGCCACAACTGTGAAAAAGCAAAGGTCTTTTAAACCCTGTAACTTATCACAAGAGCAATCTGTGCCATAAACCGTGAAAGCAGAGATCTGATTTAAAAAAAAATAAAAAAACACTGAAGCTGGTAGGCTGGGTTGATTTAGAGGAAAGCAAAACCTAGAAATGCCTTGGCTAAGCAAAATTTTATTATTGATCATCATATTTCTTACAGATTCGACATCCAGTTCAAGAAAGTTTATCATCTTACGAGTCTTTTCCCCTTTATCTGATGGAAAAACACAGAAAAAGAGCATTTTGTAAAAAGATTTTTTTAAAGCTGCTTAAATGGCTCAGGTTTTCAGTGGTATACAAAGGTATGTATTTTTCCACTTTAATTTAAAACAATGAGAAACTAGAACATTAAACTGATAGAATTTTTTATATTTAAATTAAATGAGTAACTTAAATGACAAGGCCAAGAACAAAGCACCACTGAAAGAGCAGCCCCCAGCAGAATGGTCTGCTAAAAAGGGTGAGACAAGAAATTCTCTAAATATTAATAAAAAAAGAGAAGTTACTGGAAATTGTGCATCTTAATTGAACACCATTTATTCCTTATAAATATTTTCTATTTAAGGCCTAATATGCATTAAATATTTATGAAATCTTTATTAAAGGGATTTCACAGTGGTGCAATAACTTTTGAATTGCTGAAACGAAAGGGCAAAGAAGTCTAAAGTTGGCAGATTTGCTTTTTAGGGAATTAACAGTTCGTAGGGGGCTCCTCCCAGACCTATGGACCCAAAAAATTTATGCCCCGTGTCCTGGTCACTCCTGGACACAGGGGAGGGTTGTACTATGAGAACATGGAAAGGGTCACAGATGATGCTGCCTGGACCTGTTTGCCTTGTGTGATTCCTGTCAAGACATGTTTGGTCACTCCAGGAACCCAAAATCTATAAGTGCAATTACAATGAGCACTCTGCTATAGTAAACAGGCTGTAGAATAAAAAATGTACACTATAGGGAGCTTGTGCTACATCAAGACTCTCCTCCTTGGCAATAATATTTCATCAGGAAAATATTATTTGTACCACCCCTCCCTCTTTGCTTCATTTAAGGAGGTAGCTGTAGTTATGAAATGTGTAAATGCACTTTTATTTTACATCTTTCTCTTTGTTCCTTCCACTTCCCCTTCCTTCCTAACATGTTTTTATATCTCTTCATGACAGTGATACTGTCCCAAAGGGAGCATGTTTTGCTAGTGTTCGTTGTTGTTACTATCAATATGTTCAGCCAATCATTTTATTCTTCAACTCAGGAGTAATTTTCTTAAATAATGAAAAAAATGTATAGTATTTTTCTTATACAAGTATGATGTAAGTTATTTTAATTTTTTTCTGAGCTTTAATAATCAACATTTTATTCTGTTTCAAAGCTCATAGAATGGTTTGGTTACTCCTAAATGCCTGTAAGCACTTCTTAAGCCTCTTTCAAGCAAACATGAAATCATATCCAACTGAAGTGGTGGAAAGAATGTCAAATCTGGAATTTCTAGTAAGATTTTTTTCCTTATGAACAGAGAGACATAGGCAGAATAATGTGTGTCAGTATTCATTAGTGTGTTTTTGCCTGGTGGACTTTGCAGTGGAGTAATGCAACAGATCTTAGCAAATGCTCAAATCACTTCTGCTATTGACCCTGTGCTGCTATCATCCATCACAGGGAAAGATCTCTTTTGATGTACATATCATAAGCTTATTTTCAATTCTCAGTAATATATTGAGGAAATGAAGGAAACAGAGGAATAACACCAAATACAACACTATTATTTTTCCCCTTTTGAAATTTCCTGAACTGCCCTTTCCTTTTGAAGCCTCAAGCTTTCTGGGCATATTTTTTAGAAAATACCAGAAGATTCATTACTCCTGGCTCCAGAAGCAGGTTTTCCTGGCTTTGTGCTGGCCTTAACAAAGGTGAGGGCTGGGTTTTTACCCTGGCTCAGCAATCCCCTTTCTCCTGCAGCTCCAGGATTATGGAATTTGCACAGGGGGAAGCAGATCCTCATCACCTCTCGTGGATGGGGGAACATTTTGCTGCAGCTATGGGCTTGAAGTGTGTTTTGTCCTGCCTAGGTGACAGTGCTCCCTGTGTCAAAGCATCTCAGTTTGGGAAAAGGAGGTGAGCCTCACCAGCTCCACTCCCCTTTCTTACAATTTCTCCTCTCAGGGAGAAAGAAGATATTCACTGGATTCAGCTGTTTGTAACTACCAGTGAAAAATACTTTTCCTGACAATGTCAAACTCTTTCTGAAAGCAAAAGCTGCTATTCTTCTGACCCAAAGAGGCTCCACACTTTAGGCAAACCCCACATTTAGTAGTACAGGGTAGAATTTTAAATTTCAACAAACTATTTTTCAGTCCTTAGGCTCTCATCTCCATGGCAACCAGGGACATTTGGGAAAATCTTGAAACTATGGAGTAGACACACACTTTATATTTTATTAATGCAATATTTCCTAAAGGAAAGTCCAGGTGACTGTGAATTCCTTCTTTTCTCTATACTTATCTTGGCCTCATTTTCTAATGTTTTCTTGTTATTGCCCAGCTCTCCTTCAGCCTCAGCACAATTCAAACAGAGCCCTCTCACTTTTCCTTCCCTAGAGATCTTCCTGTTAGTCTGGTCTCAGATTCAGGAAAACCTTAACTTTTCTCCTGCTGAGCTACACAATTTTTAATCTTTTTTTCAGCTGTCCATCCATATAATCTCATGCAATATAATCAATATAATCTAGTACTTAAAGGTTCTTCAGGCACTTGAGCTGTCCAGAATGAGAGGAGAAATGAGTTTTCATCCAAGTCTTCATCCTTGTATGTCTCAGCTGCTGCAGTTTCCACCCCTGTGGCCTAAATGCCATATGTCTTCACTTCTATCTGCTCAAATTTTCCTGCCAAAATAACTGTTTTGGCTCATAGATTCCTGGCATCAACTTCCTCATTTATCTCAGCAAGCTCCTTACTGAGCATAAGATATTTTATGGGTTTGCCATTTTATAGCTAACATAGTCAGCAGTATAGGGCTGAAGGGTGGATGGTAAAAGTGACTCTGAACAATATGAAGGAGAACAGCAGCACCATTTTTTAATGCATACAACCCTATTCACTATTCCTGTTTTGCTCAGAATCAAGATGCAGCTGCAGGTGTTGCTTTTCACCCTTTTCTCCTTTTAGACCTGTGAACACCTCAAAGGTATAAAGGAGATTACATGCCATTGCCCCAGATTTAAATTCCTTTTCCTTTTCAGAATGAACTCCCAGTTTACTCTTCCTTCCTTACTTTGAAATATCAATTACCTCTCACAGTATCTAAATTGGAAGCTCTGCAGAACAGAAATGTTTTTCTATGTTTTTGTAGGATAATTTTGCAGAACATGATGCAGCAGTAAAGCTTGAACCTTTAGGTGTTAATACAAGATAAATAAACTAAATCTCTAACCAAGAGAAAAGGGACATTTGCATCACTTAGGACTTGTGCTAGGGAAATGATGCAGTCAAACTAAAGCAGATCAACAGAGATGGATCCCACAAGATAAAATTTTGGATCATTTATCCTGTTGCTCCCTGGTGTTCCAGAAACCCCAGAATAGCTGTTGGTTTTTAACTGATGTAATTCTTTGAGTTTTGTTTTGGTTTTTTTCTCCTCTGTATATTTGATTTCCTTACTGAGGACAAGGAATCATGGCTGGGAATACATATTCCGCTTTTTAACCCATTCATTATACAACGAGTGAAAAAAAAAGAAAATTAAAACATTGACTTAGAAATAAAGAAAATTACAGGAATGCTGGATCATAAACATCCTATTTTTTCGTAATATATTACATTCAAACTTAGAATGCAGCTCTGCAATACTGCTTGGGGCTTTCAGTAACTGATGTTTCATGTGATTGCATTAGTTATCTTTTTTTTTAATAAAGTTTAATATATTTTTGTTAGTGCACCATCAGATAGCTAATAAGGTATAAAAAATGTCATTAGCTTAACCTCAGAAAGATATCTTAACTAGTGAACTATAAAATTCTGAGCTCTTTTAAGCATCACCTGGAGAACTGGGAGGCATCTTGTCTCTCCTTAATTCACAAATCTGAAATTGAATATCCTGCAATACTTGAATAAGCAAATAATGAGTGCTGCTTATGCAGTTAGCTCATAGATATGGTCACTGCCAGAAAGGGCAAGAAAGAAGGAGCAGATGTGGGGGAAAAAGTGAAAAGATATTAATGTGATTTCAAATGCAAAGGGAAAAGTCATCACACACTTAAAGTAAAACTATGGAACTCGGGCTTTTTTAATTTCTCTTTTTTTAGTCTAATATCATCTAAAGATGATTTATGTAAGGAACTGTGTCATCTCAATAGATAACTCCAGCCAAGAAATTTGACCTGCACAGATGAACATGTATATCCAAAGAGACCTCCAAGGAAGCCCATGGGATTCCATAGAGGTTTTACAGGAAGAAATGACAACTTACATGACATTACATGACAACTTAATTAAGTTTTGGTTATATTTTGTATATCTTTATACTTAATACTGTTTGTGAACCCTCTCCATCTCTACATACAGGTACATACACAACCACAAAGATAAAGGCTGGTGGTTTACAATGGTTACCCTCGGCTAAATATTGAAAAAAAATCAAATGTTAAATATTGAAAAAAAAATCAAATGCTAAGACCAAGCGCAGAGTTAAAATGCTTTGAATACAGATTATTTTAAGAAGAAACTTGCTCCAAAATCCACCAAGAATCAAGATTCCACTCTATGCAGTTCAACTTAATCTCCCTTGTTTAATATGAACCACCACATGAAAAGTTACAGAGAGAGACAGAGGATGAACCATATATTGCAAGATAACAAACCTTTAGACACAGCTGACATTAAAATATAAAGTAAAAATGTATTTTCAAAACTTTGACTTGGTCTATCAGAATTTCAAATTTAGTGAAAATATGGAATAAATTATGCCAGATGGGGATTAATATTTGCTTGAATTTGGCCCTGTGTTTCTGTATCTTCATCTCTATAATTTACAACAATTCTTTCTTCATTATTTAGGCAAAGATATATCAGAGATGGAGGGGGAAAAAGTGTATAAAATTTTTTGTCACTTTTACTACAGCAAATCTGTATCATATTTAACAGCCCTTATGCAAATATAGGCAAGTTTCTTCTACTTCTTGAATAAGAGTAGGAATAAGGCCAGCTCTTTTATTTCCTCTGTTCTCCAATAATCCATTGCTTTCTTGTCCATTTTAGCATTACATTTCAGGTGAAATCTCTATTTATTCTACATGCTCCTAACCCATTTTCTGCCAATGCAATTATCTCTCAAATTACATTATATGTACAAATAAAGCATTTAGAGAGTGAATTCTTATGAAAAGATGACACAACAAGAAAAAATCATAATCTGTGAGCCAGATCCTCCACAGCTACCTCACAGCAGAGCTGTAGAATTAAATAATAGCAATGCTGTACAATGGGCAGCACCTTTCCCGTTTCCTTATGTTTTCATCAACATCAAGGATATTAAAAGTAGTTTTTACTGAAAATTGAGAAAAAGAAACCCTCCAATCCTATGCAATTCATTAAAATAAGATACAAATTTAAAAAAACCACCAAAACCCAAAACAAACAAACAAAAACAATAAACAAACAAACCCACCAAACCCACCTGTCTCTCTGGATATGGATACAGTTAAACAAGTTATTCCTACTTCTTCCTTTGGACATAGTCACACATTCTATGTGCTCCTATGACCAGAGTGCTGTTTGGTTATAGGCACAAAGTGACTTATAAAGGGAGGATGTATTTAAACTCTGTGACTTCACAGCCCTGGGTACATGTCCAAATGTATGCAGTCATCCCCTGTCTCACATCTTTTGGCTTTTCTGCTTTTTACAGGTTTACATCACTTGACCATCACCGCTCGATGAATTGCATTTCAGCTTCTGGAATCTCAGATGGGTAAGAACCACCTTTCTTATTTTTGGAATCTCAGCTTAAGTATTTGAATACATTAAGATCAACGCATTTAGTGCTGACACTTTTTTATCACTCCCAGCTAAGAAAAAGTTCAGCTGGAAAAGCCCTTCTGCTGTAAGAAGGGCTGTTAGGTGTCGTAATTGAGACACAAAACAAAATCTCTCTACTCTCTGGGGCAGGGACTAGCAGGTTTGCACATCAATAAGGTGGAAAAAGAAGAAATAAAAGCCTTCTGTTCATAAATGATTGTGGGACTCCACTCTTCTGTCTTTGGCAAAAGTATCCTGGAGTGAGTTTGCTGTGCTTGATGATGAGAACTTGGCCATACCATCTGCTTGGTGTGTTTGCCAGCTTGATGTGTTTGACTCCAGCCAAACACAGACCTGTGCAGGTGAAGAATATGAGCAACTTGATCCATCCAGCTTCAGTGAGCAGTGCTGCAAAGCCATCTGTTGGTATTTTGCTGAAGACCTGGATGTGTGCACCTACCCCATGGCTTGTGATTTTTGCCCCCCACAGGGAAAGCATCACCTCTCTTGACCTGCTGGCAATGCTCTGCTTCGTGCAGCCCAGGACAGCACTGACAGGACATGGTCAGCCTGGTGCTCACCAGTGACCCCAGCTTGTCTTCTGACCATCTGATTTTCATCCAGTCAGCCCTCTGTCTTTATTTCTGTTTCAGTTTATTCTTGTCCAGGTGTGGCACTATGAATTTCCTTTTGCTTGAAATTTTCCTCTCACTTCCTTCACAGTAATGCAGTAAACTGCTAAATTAATTTTTACCACAATGGCCTGTGTACAAATGATGAACTGAACATAAGAAACAGTATCACAGCAATGCAGGAGGAAAAAGAAAGAATTTTTGGAATAGCTTTGCAAAATGACAGCAAAGAATGTGGTAATGTTACTCAAAACCAATGACAACATATTCTTCATTCAGCTTGTAACCTTCTATCACAAAATAACGCATGTGCCAAAGAAATTGTAGGACACAGGCCCGCAATATTCTTTTTACTTTGCAAATTTCATTCTTGAAGTATGCTCAGATTATAATTATTGCTCAGATTATAATTATATAATGCTCAGATTATATATTATTTTTAAAAAATGGGTACTTATAAAATGTTCACTTCACCAACTAAGTGTTCATTCATATATCACAGTCATTGTAAGCAGAGCTGACAACAGCAGCTAGAAGTAGAATCTATGAGTCACTTTCTGTGACAGGACTCTCTCTTCAGCTGACTCTAGTCATAAGACTTTTAGCCCCAAGGCTCAACTTCTTTCTTTAATTTTTTTATTTCTCTTTCCTATGTCACTTAACATATTTCTGCTTCTTCCAAGAAATAAACTCATTTTGACAAAGGTTTCATCCTGATATAAGAGTATTCAAATTGTTCTCTGAAAGAATATCTCTTCCTACTCTGCTTCAAGAATCTCAGTTCACAGGTAACAATGTGTTAGAATTTGGATAATCTCTAGCGTTAGATACTGCTCAAAGATATTCCCTGAAATTAATCTTCTTAGATATGATGACTCCTTTGCTACAGAGTCTCAGAAGTG
Organism: Sterrhoptilus dennistouni; assembly: GCA_013397095.1. NCBI lineage: Eukaryota > Metazoa > Chordata > Aves > Passeriformes > Zosteropidae > Sterrhoptilus > Sterrhoptilus dennistouni. The sequence continues at coordinate 704,340 of VWZU01004853.1, forward strand.
AGAACAGGGACCATGGCAACACAAGAGAGAATGAAACCATTTTTCTGGAGTATAACAAAGAAAAATATTTTATCTCAGACATCATCCCTTAAAATAATCATGTAAACTTAAAAAGAGTCCTCCTTCCTGTCTTTGTATCAGGAGTAAGCAGATAAAAGATATCTGCAGTCATTAAAGAAGTATTTTTGCCCATTTGCTGTAGTCACACCTCTGGGCATTTAAGTGTATTCTGGGATAAATCAGAATGAATGTCAGTTGACACCAAGCTCTACAGAGTAAGGTCCATTACAGGACCCTACTGTAAAGAATCCCATATTGACTCACGGTACAAAAGCAGAATCATCAACCACTGGTTTATAAGTCAGTTATCCAGACAGTAAATATAGAAATGCCAAGCATTGCCAGGTCAACATGAAACTTATCTACACAGGGACATACAGGGATTTAAAAACAAGAGCAGCAACAAAAGAAAGAGCCCAAACCAAACCAAACAATAATATCAACAAAGCATTTGCAGATTCTCTTATGAAAACCTACAAAACATTTACCCTTCAGAAAGTTTGAGCCCTAAATGTTCAAAGACTTTGGCCTGCACTGGGTTCCAGCAAACGCTGAATTTCTCAATGGATCAAAAGCTACCAAAGTATTCCATTATGGCAGCCAATCCCATTGGCAAGCTCTAAGGAGACAGAACCACAGCAGATGCAGTATTTTTGCCCTTGAAGACAAGTTCACTAATTCCCTTTGTGATTAGAAGGCAATAAAAGAGGTGAGATAGAATTATAGCTAGATATAGTTTAAGTTACAGTTTAAGAGCACTTTTAGTGTCAGCTCACTTAAAAATAAGAATATCGATTAAAAATATCCCACAGGAATCATGCTGAAGTTCTAATGCACATGACTGAAGGAAAAGCAAGTAGCAACTTCAACATAGTTAACGTAAAATTAAGTTTAACTTAGTAAAACTAAGTTAAAGTTAACTTTAACATAATTAAAGTGCCCATTACCACAACTATCTGTAGGGGAGTTTAAATTACAAGCTTCTACCTAAAAAGTAGAGCTGGCCCTCTAAATCACTCCCAGTTCCACACAATACACAGTGACATGGCAAATATGTCTCAATATGTTTCCTGGAGATGATTCAAATGAGACTACAGCATGTATTTCAGGAGGCACAGAACCAAAGAGAATAGATTCAGAGTGCTCCAAACAGTATTTCCCTCTGAACTCCCTCCCTGCATTTTCCTCTAAAGTCTGTAATGCTCTGCATTAATATTAGAGTGTTGGTGGTTCAGAGCATCCGGAGAAACAATGGCGCGTGTCTTAATGTGAAACATTACCTATCAACCAAGGCAACCCCCAAATTCACCAGGTATAAAATATAATTCATTAGGGAAGGGGCCATATATTCAAACAGCAGTGTTAAATTTTCTAAAGAAGCAAAAATAGAGTAATTATAATGGGTCAGAGCAAAAGAATCAGGCAATTGAATTTTCTTCTCTATCTTGCTGGTTTTTGCATCTTCAGCTTAGTTTTGCTAATAATTGTTTTGCCAGTAAAACAGAGTGATTCATCTGGATGGCACAGATTAGGAAATTGTTCACCTAGAAGAAAGGCTGTTATCCTGTGAAACACACTCACAGAATTTCCAGGAACACTTCCACTGCATTCAGTGAAGCCATTCTTTGTGTTTTCTTTTCCTTATTTTCTTTTAAATCATTTTCAGTCCAAGAATTTTCAGGGCAACATAATCTTGAAATTTCATGAAATCATTTAGAAAGAAGTTTCTTGTCAGAACTCTTTTCAAAGTACTACATTGGTGAAAAACAAAACACCATCTCAATTGAGTCAAGATATGAAGCCAAAAGTAGTTTTCAGCCTCAGGAAAAAAAGAAGAAAAAAAAAAACCACATAAACTGTGAAATGTAGCAAGTAGTTGGAGTAGAGAAATAATGATAAAAAAATCCATCTTTAGTTTGTATCCAACAGTTGTCTCCATATAGATCCACCTAGATACCTAATGCAACTGAAGCATCTGGAAAAAAAGTTTTGCCTGAGAAGGGAGATTGAGCTTTTCTGGTAAGAACTTTCCAAATAATGGACAAGCAAGATAAGCAACAACTTATCTTCAGTTCAAGCAGCAGAGAAAGATTTGATCTCTGCTAAAGTCTGAGTTTTGGCTTCTCCACTGTGAGTATGTTGGCACAAGAAAAGACAAGGATCTTTTCTTATAGGAGACTGTTGAGGCCCTTGAAGGGCTTCTTGCCGAGTTACCAGCATGACTGAGCAAGCAAAACAAGCCTGGGGACTAATTCCTTGTTGAGATCTGGGAACAGGACCTAAGGAGAATCACGGATTACCAACCATGATGTGGATATCAAAATAAATATTGTTGTATCTAGGCACTCATTCCAAGGTCCCAATGACTTAGCAAAAACTGCTGCAGCTTCAAGAACCTCAGGGACTATAGCAGCAAAGGGAATTAATATCTCCAAACTCATAGCAATGGTCTAAAATTTCTAGGAAAATCCCACATTTCCGGAATTGGCCTCTGAGAAATTTTAAATATGACAGATAAGGGTAGAGTAAGTATTTCAGTGATTGAGATTCCCCAGAAAGATCAAAATCTAGAAGGAGTACATGAGAATGATTTAAAAGGTACAGCCATTAAAAAATAGGGGGGTTTTTTATTATTTATTTATAGTCTTTGCTACAATAAATCTACTTTATCTGCTGAGTTACAAAGACGTTCTATAGGCTAAAGGTCTGAGATTCCAAAGAAATCAAGAAGAGCTTCACTTTTTGTCTGTGGCCAGAATTTCACTCACTGGGTTGCAAGGAGGAATTCCCAGAATGCACTGTAGTGTAACTGAGTCAGGCAGCCACATCTTCTCACTCCTCTGCCACTCATTTCTCACATTATCACTGATATTTCCATTAAAAGTTTTCCTGAATCAAAGTTTCCCCTAACAGCATGACCCTTCCTGAGTATGAAACACATCTAAATAAGATGACATATTTAGATGGTAGGTAAATCCTTAATGCCAACACCAACAGCTTCAGAGAAGGGAAGATGTCGTTTTATTCTTAAAAGGAGACCAAAATACCATCTGATAAACTGGTCAAACAGGGCTGGATCACAATTTATTTCTGACCTTTTAACGTCTTCAGTTCTCAATGATTTTCTGTCATTTCTGCCTAGCCTGAACCCAAGATCTGTCCCAGAGGTGTTTAGCTTTATGTGGCTACTTAACTTTCAACCTCCATTTCCAAGATTTGAGGATAGGTAACTAATTGTTGCTGAGATACCCTGGAGTTTATCAGCTGTCCAGATCTACCAGGCTGCAGAAAGCCTTGCATCTAGAAATTTTGTTGAACTCATCCTGCATGAGACAGAGTTTTAAATGATAACTTGGTTATTCCCTCCTGCTTCTGCTGTCGTTATCAAAGGCCAGGACAATCCTGGTGCTCTGCTAGGCAGCCCCCAAATCTCTTTCATTTTAAACTTACCACTCCATGTTGAAATGAAGCAGAATAGACTCATTTCAAAACCCACTAAATACACAAAAGTAGGAACTTCCATATTATTACATTCCTCTAGAAGTTTGACTGGTTGTCATCTGAAAAATACATTTTGTTCCTGTGAGCCCACCTAATGCACACACAAATGCTGGTAGTGCATGGAAAATTCCTCCACTGATGTTTATGCTGCCAAGTGTTTTATCTCGTATCACTTTGCTTTTTTATTTTTCTATATAACATCTGACAAAGCACAGATGCTGCAGGAAAGTAAAAAGAACTATTTGAAACAGAATTCTACATTTTTATGTGCTTTAAAACAGCCATTTATAAGGAAGCATTAAACACTGCTGAGAAAAATGTCTCTTTGAAAGACAGACTGAAGCCCATACAGGTACAGGTGTGTACAAGGATTACACCAAGATAACAACAAAATGCTTCAACAGTATGCCCACAGTTTAGAAAAAGGAAAAAAAGAAAAAGAAAAAAGCCACACATCCATCAAGCCTGTTGTTTATCCAAAGCAGTTATTGCCCTTGAGTTACATTTCTAGACCTTATTGAAGAACAAGCGATACATTGTTAACGTTTAGATCAATAAACAATTATTGTTCTTTGTGAGATGCTGAAAGGGGATTTAGAGACTTTACAGGTAAGAGGCAGAATTTACCAGCGGCTGTCAAACAACTGCACAACGTTCTTTCTCCTTCTCCCTTTGTCTTGCTCTGGCAGAGGCCCCATGTCTGATCCCAGCCAGCTCCTTGCCCCGTGGTGTGAATTCCCATGGGATCAGCAGGAGGCTCAGCTCCTTCCAGGGCAAGTCTGGCTGTGTGTGGCAGGGGCTTTGAATGTTTGATGGGTTTTTTTTCCTGCAGCTCCCCAACAGCCATGATTCACCTCAACTATTGCTCCATCAGTTTGTAATGATTTCAGCTTTTAAATAAAATAAGGAGATCAACAGACAAGTTTGTCTCCTTGCAAACACATAAATAATGCTGCATAATAAAGAGCTTCTTCTCAACTGAAAAGTAGAACAAGCCCTCCACTTTCTTTAGAAGTGAAGTAATTAACGCTGCCAGGCACAAGCATTTTGCAAATAATGAATGGCCAGAAATCCCAAACACTGTGTCTGTTCCCCCAGTGCACCCCCACAAGCTCCCATTTTCTTGCTGGCCCACTTACAATGATGTTTGTACAAAAGGCTCCGAGGGTGGGACATTTTAGCCTCTGCTGATAATAAGGTTATCGATCAGCTGGGTTTGCTAACCAGCATAGTGTCATCCTGTTCCTTTCTCATTTTCTCACTTGCTTGAAGAATCTTCTGAAAGGCATCCCCTCCCTCTGCCTTGTTACTGCCTTTGCAAGGCTTAGTTTGATCAATTGCATCAGGAATGAAGCTTAGACTCATGAGCATGGTAGGATCTATGAAACAGATCATAAATTGCTTCTGAGGGAGCTTAGTAATGAGAGTTTGCTAACACCTTCTACTCTCTTGTCTGATTTTTAGAACCACAAGAACAACTGAATCCCAGAAAACCTTAATAACACTGTGTCACCAAAACCAGCTATTGTGAGCTTAGAGTATGAGACTAATTGATGCTCTCTGCAGATCACTGGTGCTACTAAGATAGCAGCCAGTGCGCCCAGACCAGATTCTGCTTCCCCTTGTGATACATCCCTTTGGTTGTACTCAGGTGCTCCAGGGCAAGCTCATGCAAACAAACCAGTATTTTGCAGAGATGCAGCAAATTTCACTTGAAACTCTGATATCAAAGTGCTCTACAAGCATTAAAATCCCAGTAAATGGTATGTTGTGTGACTAAGGGAACAGAAGATCAGGAAGCTCATGTTTGGCTGTTGGAAATGATTTTGCAAAAGCTCTGGATGAAAACCAAGGAAGCCTTGATAATATGACCCCAACCTCTGAACATGGAGTGACAACTGCTACATCCTCCATTGCTAGCTAAGAATTATTTACCCTGCATCAGTCTAAATACAAGAATGTTTTCTCTTATACCCCATCTTGTGAGACTAAACACATTTCCTATGTGTTGTATATGTGTAGGTAACCTTGGGCTCTTTTTTTCCTCACCTTGTTTCATGGGCAGTGAAATGTGGAGCTATCAGATCTGCCATATCAATACTGAATATCTTTCACAGAAATGTACATGAAACAATAAAGAGCAGCACACTCTTTACTACACAAGCAATAAACTTGTGGTGGTAATCTTAATTATCTTAATAAATAAATATGGAACAGAATATGAACAGAATTTTCCCCCATATATGTTTTCAAATTTATCACAGGTTGGCATCAACTTCCTCATCTTGCTATCACTGTCCTACAACAATCAGTTAGATTGACAAGATTAAAAGAAATTTAAAAAAAATATTAAGATGGATTAAATTCTACATTTTCTACATTGAGGCTTTAGAACCCTTCCTTGGATGATTTTAGAGCTTCAGAAAAAAAACCCAATAAGAACTCAAATGATGCAATTTCTCTAATGGTTGTGAGTGCTCCTCATGCAGTCACTGGAACTGGTGAGTGAAGTTAAAAAACAAACAAACGAACAAACAAACAAACAAAAAAAAAACAACACCAAAGTATTGTTAGATTTGATAAGAGATCTCAGGTGTTACTAACACCACACCACAGAGTTCTGTCTGAGCAGGCTATATCTGTTATCACAATGCTGTAGATTTGAAACAATATTGATGATACATAGAGTGGGAAGAGACCCAACCTTACTCCTTTGCTAAACCACACATGCACCAACCTTCTGCAGGGAGGTTTTCCCCTAACAAGAATGCACCACAAAATTGGAGATCAAAGAGCAGCTTTCATTCCTCTTCCACTTCAATTTGCTCTGAGTCATCAGCTTTCCAATCCATTCCTTTTCCATATCAAAGAAGAGCCAGAGGTATTTTGAAAATATCCTTGTGGTGGATTCAAAGAAAGGAGAAAGGATAAACCAAGGTACATTACTTGAGAAATTCTGAAGAGACTAATAATCTCAGTAGTGGAGTTACCCCACACAATTACTCAAATCAACTCAGGATAGCATTATAAAATGAAGCAAGACAAAAAATTAAAAAAAAAAACCCACCCAAATTTAAGACAGAACACAGAGAAGACCTACGTAGCATTCTCTGAGGCACTATGCTTTTACTTAATAATTTACTTATGAATTCAATTTGTTTTCAAAATACTTTCTACATTTCTGTAGAAATGCAGCAAATCCTTGCACTTTGTCATCTTATCTTCCCTACTGAAATTTTCCTTCCTAATTGATCTGTAATAATCACTTCAGAATACCTTGGTGAGTGATAGCCTATCACCCAGACATTAATTCATTTGAAATATCACTATTGAGCTCTAAGATGCTTTTTGGAGCATGAAAGTAACACAAATGGGAAAACGATCACTGAGAAGCACATTCAGCTCTAGGTTATGACACAGGATTTGTTTCTGAACAGTCACAGGGAAATTGTTTCCAAACAAGCCTGAGACTTGCAACATCTCCTGTATACATCAGAAAACAACTGAACTGAAAGAGAGCATTTAGTTTTGGGCAGATTAAGGGGTTCTTTTTCAGAATTTGGCGTGTATTTCACATACGCTGTAAATGTAGCTCAGAGCAGATTTGGAAGTGTATTTCTGCTTCTTCTAGTAAGGCAATCCTTTAAAACTTTTAACAGCCATGCTTGCTGTTGTGATTGCTGTCAAGTATTTGGTTTTCTATCAACTAAGCAGAGCATCAAGTCAAGTTTCCTTGCTTCACAAGGCTCTGTATCATTTATACTCCATTTAATGTCTTTTCTACTTGTCAATACGATAAGTGGGACAAGAGTGAATGTGTGAGAGTGAATGTGTGTCTGACGTTTGTTGCAATGGATAATTCAGAGTATCTTAAACATTTTAGGTGTATCAAGTGTAACTTGACACGCTGCAACAGAAAGAGAAGTCAGCAACTCAAAGATGCTTCACTAGTGTAAAAATATCTATGACTTCTAAATGGTAAACTTTGTATTTTTGTATAGAGGACTTTTGGAAACATATTCTTCAATCCTTTCTTTTTATTTTTTCCATTTTAAGTGGGCTTAGGAAAGCATGACTGTTGATTGTACTTTATTTACTGCAGGCATAACTGACTGCACCATTTCCTCCTGCCTAAACAGAAATCCTATGGTACCAACTTCATATTTCCATTTTCAGAAAGAACAACTATTTCAACACACAGACTTTGAACTTATGATTTTTTTGGGTTTGCTATGCTGTCTCACTTAACATGAGAACTGTTGAAAGAATAATCACTAAATAGTTCTTGCACGTTGCTTTAGCATGGAACACTTGTAGTAAGTGTTTTTTAATTACCTTCCTTTCGAACTTTGGACTGAGAACCTTTCCAGCTGCCACCTGCCTGTGATGTGTCACCAGCAGGGGACACCGGAGGGAGAGCAAAATGCCAGCTCTGCTGAAATCACTGCCATCAGCTTTAACAAGGGTGCAACATAAGGTCGTCTCAAATAGCTGTCACAGCTGCCCTTTTCCTACTCCCAGGCACGTGTAAGGGCATGAACTGTCCTGATAAAATCCCTGCTGTTTCAAATGAGGGCGAGAATGTAAGTTTCTTCCAACTTATCCAAGAAATTCTTTTCGCTGAGGTCTTTGGTTTGCTACTTTGTCTTTTTCATTCTCATTTCTCAGATTTCTTCCCTCATAGCAAGACTCATTGTAACAAAAAACCTGACACCATTACAGCTGCTAAGAGGTCTGTGACATTTCCTTTTCTCTACTGGGCTGAGTTAAGGGAGCTTCAAGGTCGTTTTCATGATAAACCTGATCTTCCCCTACTTATCATTAACAGGGATGATAACTGGTTGTGACAGCGAGGTGACTGTGATAACCCCCTGCAAGATAAAATGCCCACCATGTATTTCTTGATGGTATGACATCACAAAGATATCCCTACAATGAAATATGCATTATAAAATTTAAACAATGACTACTACTACTATATCTGCTCTCTGTTTAGATCAATGTCACAAATTTAAACAACAGCAGTAGGGGCAGGATTCCCCAAAGAATTGCTTATAAATTATGCTCATAGGAAACAAAGGTTGCCCTTCTGTCTTTCTGTTTCTCACTTTGAAAGGAAAAATAGCTTTAGTTGCTGTTGTGAAAATATCCACTGTTTGTAATACCTACAGTTGATGAGATGTTCATTTCTCTGACTTGGAAAATTGTGTCTTTCTGTTGCTGGTTGTTTCCATTGTAGGTGAACAGTTGTGCATTCATCAGTAGACCCATCATACCCTTATTTCATGGAGCAGTGGAGACACACTTGCCTGACCTTAAACTTAAAGAAATGGTGCATTTTTTCCTTGTGCACTGAGATTAGGCAAGAAGATAAACGAAAAGCATCAAAATGTCCATCAATGCAGTGAGAAAAGTACTGGAATAAGATTGAGTTCCCAAGGTTTAGGCCTGTTCTTGTTGCACCTCAAATTGATATAAGTCTTTTCAAAGAAATAAGAACTGCTGCTAGAAAAAGTATTTTTTTCTCTTTAAGAGCACAGATAAGAATTCAGATAGATGTTTTGACATTTATTTAAAAATCAGTGGTAGCCTCCCAGACCAGGTTTCTTTATAGTTACACACTGGCAGAAGTCCTCTGATGGTAGAAATCTAAATCAAATGACAATATGTTCTATTATGATGAATACAAACTGTAATTGCAGCCTATGGCAAAAGAAAAAATTCATAAAATCATTTTCTAAAAATGAATAAAAAGTTCACTTTTCCCACCACTCTTTTGGGATGTGCACTTGAGCTCTTCATCTGGAATTTCTTTAAAGGAAATTGCAAGATCAAGGGATGTGATTGACCTTGACTTAGGGCAGGCATCTAAAATAAATCAGACTAATCACAGTCTGCTTCTCTCTAGCATCCAAATAGGCAATCAAGGCAACCAGCTAACAGAATTAACTGATATATTTCAAGCAATCGAGAGAAAGTAATTTCACTGAGTCTTGGGAGTACAGCCTTTTCAACTCAGTAGTGGTATCAGTCACAGTTTGGGCAGACATTCAAACATATTTCTCAACTTTTCATGCCTAGAAGTAAGCACAAGAAGCCTCAAGCCTCTCCACTACAATATTACTGTGCTGCAAAAAAATATATTTTAAAATATTGAGATTGATATCTGACTGTTTTGAGTCCTTCTTACAAGAATGAAGGCAAAGTGTGCTGACTGATAAATTGAGTCTGCTGCAAAACAGAATTTTTTGTTGTCATTGAAAAATTAATGATAATTTCTAATTAATCATTGATTTTCAACACTCGGAGACAACCAGCTGGTGAAACAGTCAGCAGCCATACAATGGCTCACTCACAACATCTAAAAGTTGGTATATTCTCCCTGACACATAAGATCCATAAAATACTTTGGGTTGGAAGGGACTTTAATATCTTCTACTTCCAACCCCTTACCTTCTACCAAAACAGCAGAGTGCTTGCAACTTGCTCTAAGCTTAAAAGTGACTCTCAGAAGACAAACAGGACATTTTGGCAGATGGGGATTAGAGCTCTAAAATCCTTGCAGCAGGGTATGTGCTCACATTATGGATGCTATGCCACATTTATTTAGGTTTTTTTCCATATTTCATAAATTAATTCTAATTTCTCTGAATTCTCTGTGTCATCTGTATTAGCTACTCTTTCCTTCTGCATGGTCGTCTGGATCCCACTTTTATAAACTAAAAATGGATATTTGATCTCTGTTTTGTTTCATGGCAAATTTTTGGTTACATTACAGCAATATGTTGGTGGGTTTATTTACTTATTTATCAAAAAAATCACCTCCCTGGGAAGCTCTGTCTGTTGCTGCTGAACTGTAGCTCATCTCCCCAGTGCCACAAACTAATGAAGACACCAAAATCTCTCTTCCACTCTCCACATGAGAAATAATTGAGATGAAAAGTATAATTGCTCTGAATGTTTAACAGCCTAAAGGTGTGAAAAATTGTCCCCCAAATTCCAGAGTGCAAACCAATGGCGGACAGGCCCTGCTGGCTGAGACAACCTGAGCTAAGCTGAAAAGTTTTCTAAGGAGACAAGAAATCCTGGATGAAGAAAGTACTATTTTTCCCTTGAAGCACCAAGTACATTTTTATGACCTCAAACATACTAACAGAAATACAGACCAACGTGTGCAAATTAAAAAAGCCTAAGTCCTAATCAAAACATAACACTTCACTGCCCATACCTCTTCCTCTGAGGAGACAATGAGATAACAGGCAGCATCTGACACATACCCAGTCACATTGTGTGATGTGTAAAGTCCAGCAATAGAAAAGTACAGAAATAGGGGTGGTGTAAAAAGAGCAAGGCAGATATTACAGCTATTTCTCTAAAATGGGCATCCAGGGGGAAAGAGTGAGGAGAGGGAAAGAAATTACTTGCAGCAAAAAGTTTTGTAAAATTACAGATTTTCTAAAAAAAAAANATTAAAGTTTTTAAAAAAAAAAAAAAAAAAAAAAAAGAAAAAAGAATAATAATGCCTTTTGACCTGCAGTTAACAATGAACAAATGATTATATAACTTTGAAAACGTTATGCTTTTCTTTAGAGGACTTTCTACCATGAAAGACACAGTAAAAGAAAAACCTACAAAAACAAAACAACCTCTCCAGTTCATTTCCAAAATTACTTGCCCTTAAATAAACTTGGGCACTAAAAGGCATTAAAGCTTTTACAAGCTCTCTCTCTTGCATTTTTGCTTCTGCAAATTGGAGATGTAAAATTGAGGTAAGATGTTTTTACCTTCACAACAGGATTTTCCTCCAAATTACAGTTTGTTAATTGTAATCAGCTCTGTAAGATAGACACAAGACCAAAGATAAATCAATCTTCGCTAAAAACTATTTTATACACTTCTCTCTCAGTCCTGGGCAATTACAGACACTGATATTTAAAATATATACAACTTTAAGTACAAAGCAAACAGCATTTCCTCACATAAGACTGAGCTGACCAAGGCAGCAGGAAGGGATTTTTGGCCAGATGGGATTTTTTGTAAGGGAAGGATCCATTGAAGACCATCCTTCCCTTGCCTTGGCTGCTCTCTGCAGCACAGGGGAATGGGATTCTGTCCCAAAGGACAAGAGGTTCAACTGAAGACGCATTTTAGGGGAAGGCAGACAGAGACAGGAGGGTACAAAGCCGCAGAAATTTCCTTCTCCCTCCCCTTCCTCATGGCCAACAGGAAGAAATTATTTCTGGCAAGAAGAAAGGTCTGCTCTTGCTGGGCTGTTTCCAACACATGAGTGTTTGCAATGCAGATGAGAACAGTTAAATTCACTGTTTGGAAAGAGACTCCTTTTCCAGGTAAGATAATCTCATTTTTACTGCTAATTGCCAGAGTCATGGTGAACAGTGTGAAATTGCCCATCAATACCCAGTTTTCCTCCCTCATGGTTTATTTTACTGCTACTGCACTGCAGTTTTATTAACACAATTATTGTAATACTGGACACATCATTGTCACAACATTTTAAACCTGTGTTAAACAAACACACTGAAGACCTGTTGATTCCCAATACAATCCAGTCATTAATTTAAGCTGAAAACTCAAAAAGAAAAAAAAATAAAGCAATCACATATTTTTGAGGCAGGACCTATATTTCTGTTTTGCTGTACCAATAACAAGGATGAAGTGCTTATCTAGACTAAGGGGATCCGAATTTTGCAGCCTTTGGAATATATGACTGTATTTTTGATTTTTCAAGACAAAATCATTGCTGTTACAAAGTGTCAGCAATGAAATATATGAAGAAAATTGACATGGCAAAAGGGACATGGCTGCCAGGAATTACAACACAGAGCCAAGGGTCCTGTTTGACTTAACTGTTTTTAATTAGAAATAAGGTGGTGTGAAGTGTCCATGAATTCAGAATTCGTAAAATTAAAATCAAAGAAAAAAATAAATAAAATGGCAGTTGCTTCTTTAGGGGAGCAGTCTGAACCTTTTCCAGGGGTGTATTTCATATTCAGTACAATGCTATGAAGTAGCTGAGCCTAGCAACTTACAAACAGCAGAAATTACTCTCCTCTATATTCAGGGTTTTTTTTAAAAAAAGGTTGTCTATATAAATGCTGCTCCTCATTATCACGAGGGTGATAGCTATTTTAAAAACAAACGGAAAAATCCCCATGTGGGCATCTTACACGCTTATTTAAAACATTCAGAATGTAAGGTATTAAAGAAATCTCAGTGAGCACCGCTAAAATTAAAACAAGAATATTAAATTCTGGAGCTAAATGGTTCTGTGAGATATTTCTTTGACATTTCAGTTTTGGCAAAGAAAATACGAGTGCCCCTGAAGAAGCACCTTATTTATGACAATTCATTCATGGAATTAAACAAATAATCCCTGGAAGTACCACTCCCATGTGCAGTGATACAGTATACAATGAAATCATAAATCTGATTTAGAAAGTCTGTACTTTCCCTTAGATGACGAGCACGTATCAGCTTTTTCTTGACCACACAGCATGTCAGAAAGCACAATGGTAGCAAAAGAAAATGAAAGAAATCTGTCATGGTGGTTGCAAGTCATGCAAGAGTGAAGCCAGATGGATGTGAGCCAGTCTCTTCTCAATGACCCTTCCCCAGACCCTTCTGCCACCACTGCTGATGTAACTGTATGCTGTCCCAAGATAAATGATTGCCACTGATAAGATGAAATAACTAGACAATCAGCTACCTGATTGAAATTCCTGATTGAAATTCCCTCTACTTTTCTTGTTTCTTCCTTTTTTTTTTTTTTTCTTTCCTTGTTTGGTAGCACTGTTTAATCACTGATTGATGGACTGATTTGAAAGCAGGGTCAGTTTCTGTCTTTGCTTGGGGTTATCTTCCTGACAATGTGGCCTCAACCATAGCTGGAAGCATCTGAGATCTTCTGACCTGTATTAAGATTTGAGAGCCTTGCATTCCTGATTCTCATAGTAATGAGATAGTTAGATACAAACAATGCTCATTTTCTGTACAGATAGATACACTCCACCCTCATTATAAAACTATTTTCAAAAGCCAAGCATACTGAATGCTGTAACAGCAATGCCAGCTCTCATGGTTTAATCATGAGGCACACGAGTTTTTTTGTCTAAATTTGATGTTCTCATGATCTCAATATTTTTCATGCAAATCTTGTTATTTCTGCATCCTTTCACACTCCAGCTTAAATTGCTTGTCAATTGTATCGCTCTCCTTGAGTGCAGTGCTTCCGAGATTCAGTGGCATGATTCTATACATCTATTTATAACTATTAGTTTAGCTTTTTAACTCTTAAAAAAGATGTAATACATCATTCAGAATCTCTTAACTGAGCCAGATGAGTTGGAAGCAATATTTTGGCTTTGTTTTGGGGAACACTAATGCAGAAAGAGTTTAATTATCAGTATTGAAATGAGCCCAACTGCAGGACTCAGAAGAACTGGTAGAAACAGACAAAACAGAGAGACAACACATAGGAAGATAATAAGAGTGTTGTGTTTCGAATAGATCTCAGAGAGGAAAATGCATTTTTTTCTTTACTACATCTCAAAGCAGAAGGGTCTCTGGTGCTTAAATTAGCAGTAACTCTTGCTCCTGTTTTTGGAAATCCTCTCTCCCTACCCACCCATCCTGCTGGGTTGGTTCCTTTACTCTGAAACATCACAGTCTTTCATGTCTGTGAGACTAAGACCACAGCCCATATTCCCAAGTCATGGCAATATTTTTCCCTCTCTAAGCAAGGAGTCATTAAAGGACTCTGAGAATCTGCCAGTTAACTAGAGCTGACCAGGATGGCTCCAAGAACTCGTTCTCGCAGGAAAGACTGGCAGTCAGCACAACTCTAGATTAACAAAAAAAAAATCTCACCAAAAGAGAAACAGAAGTTTGATATATCCACACTCATATACACAGAACTCCCAACAATAAATCATCCTCTCTCACAGGGCAAACCATTTTTTTATTAGAAGTGCTCCAAATGAATTAAATCATTGATGAAAAAGGGGACAGAGCAGAACTAAAAAAAACCAGTAAAATTGCTGAGTGTCAACAAGAGGTAAAATATGACCCGTTTACATATGGGCCAGAACAATTATTCCATAGGCTGCTTTTGGGCTTGTCTAAGCACATTCTTTGTACAGATAGCCAGAAAGAGAAATAGAATATTAAATCAAAGCACATATCATATTTTTGTTTAGGGGCAGATTGTCCACTGGATAAGGTAGCAAAAGTTAAGTACATCAGGAAAAATCTTTGTCTTTCACTGCAGTTTTGGAAATAATGAAGGTTAGAAATTGTAAACCTAAACCAGTCAGAGAGCTGCTCGATTTCTTCCTGAGAGGAAGGAAAAGTCTCAAAGTCTGAACACATTTACTTATTTTGAATTACTTCCATCAAAATAAGTTGTTTGGAATAAAGTCACCAAAAAATAAAGACTCTCCCAGGGTTTGCCATATGGGCAAGCAAAAAAAGATTTTTATTGTGGCACACCCAGGGCACACAGCCCAGACTTGGGATAGGGCTTTTTCCCCATGAGAAAGGGTGATTTAGAAGGAAAGAGCTGAGGTTAACCAAAAACCAGGAGAAAGCCTATTAAGTGTGAGGATATTTGCTCCTTTCACCACCTGAGCTACAAAGGGGTAAGAGGGGTGATGGCCCTGCCTCTCCTTTCCTCAGGCCCCTTTCTTTTTGTCAATGCCAGCAGTGCTGGGAGCCCAAGGTGATGCTGCTCTGGCCTCTGACACCTTTGCTAAGGGCCCTGGATGTGTGGCTCTCCTCTGGAGGAGAAAGGGAGGTGAAAACCCAGCTGCCTTCATCATCCAGGGAAGAAATAGGACAAAAGCAGAGCAATGTAGCGTGACGAAGAAGGGGCGCCTGCTCAGTGAGCTGGGACAAAGGCTTGTAGAAATCTGTCAGAAATATCATAAGGAAAAGTATAGAGTTATTACCATTTCTATAGCCCTCAGGATCCTCTGGTGGCAGAACATTTTCAGTGATTGTTTCTGTTTGGTGGAATCAATTATCTCCTGATAGATTCTCCTTCCAAGCTTAAGATTGCGTTTAAAAACTCATCTGCTCTCTGAATTCTAATTGGGGATGTTTTGAACTGTAGTTTTTTTGGGGTGAATATTTTGCTTATGAATCTCTTTATATTTCAAAGTGGTTGCCAAGCCCATTTACGTGCCTGCATGGTAAAAGCTGTTCTACACGTAGTACACAATTTAACTTGGATATCTGCTTTATTAAGCATGGTTTGAGATGCTATCAAAGTGAGAAACAAAAAGACAAAGCTGAGAAAAATGAAGATCATTAATGTTTATGTATTTTAAAGTCACACTTGTGCCTCAGAACCTTGATTTATTATTTTGATAGGCATTGAGACATGCTATAAATGGTATTATTATTAATTTTATTTCAGACAACAAAGTGAAAATGGAGGGGGAAAACTGGGCAATGAAGAATAAAATTGCCCTGTTTATTTTTTCATTGTTGAATCAAGCAGTCCTATACATGGCTGATATGTGCATAATACAATTCCTTCTGGAGGATGCTTAAATGCTTCATAAAATAAGTATAAATCCCAAATGACATACTAATGCCTTCCTCAGTCAAGCAAATCACTTTGAAAGTCAGTGGGCATTTTTTTTTACTAATTAGAGAAAGAAGCCAGCTGATCAGGACCTTATTCTGGATGAGGACACCAGGCTTGGCCTGTTGGTGCAGGTGTGGCTGACAGGAGATGCTGTCACACTCCAGTGAGGTGTGCCTGCCAAAGATCTCCGCCTGAGAGGAGCCCAGGTGCAGCTGCAGTTGTGGACAAAGCCTTCCCACCATCTTCAAACAAAAAAAAAAGCTGATTGCCTTTCTCAGCTTCCTCTCTTCAGTGGCTCTGCTGATCCCCAGAGAATAACAAGAGCTACATCTGTGTGAGTCTTCCTGTGAAGGCAGCCTTGGAGCTGGAGTGGATTTAAGTTGAGGCATTCAGAGGGTCTGTTGGTCTCATCTGCAAGGAATGCAGCATGGGGAACAGTCAATCCCTAATTAATGCTGTAGGGGCATTTATTTCACAGCTGCCCAATTTGTGCAAGGATTGAGGTACTTTCAAGTGGGGAAAGTGTAGAAGGGAAAAATTAACATGAAGATGGAAAGCAGGGTTGGGATTTACAATAGTGGGCTGAGGACATTGTGGGGCTTATTTTTTCCATTTCTGTTGGTGCAATTGTCCCCTGGGCCACCTGAACTCAGATTTTTCTGTGATGTACTGCCAGTAAGCCTTTGAAGAATTTCAGAAAGATCAGTCCTAGTTGCAATCACTGTTCTCTGTAATTATGGGCATTGGTACCAATTCTGCTTCCAGGCCTTCCTCCCACTGGCATTTCCATGATGCTGCCTGTCCCCAAAAAACCCCATCCATCCTAGAGGACCACAGCCAGCACTCCAGCCCCTCCAGGGAGGGCTGGTTTGTGTGGGCAAACTCATTCCTATTTGGGTCAACTTCTCTATTACTAGAGTTACAGCATTTAGAAACATCTCTTGCAAGCTTCTCTTTTTTTGTAATAATATTTTCTCCGTGTAAATATTAAGTTGTGAGGGGTAGATTATTTGCAAAAAGCAAATACGAAAGGGAATAAACCAGAGCTAAGGAAATTATTTTACATGAGTTTTCTCTGGAATGGCATGTTGTTTTCCTTTCTATTACCTGTCTCTCTCATAGAAACCTTTCCATGGTCCATACTTCAGAATGTTGTGATCTAACACAAGAATTGCAACACTTTATTAAGGGATGGAGTGGTTAGTTTGGTTTTTTAGGTGTGAGATTTGAATTGGAAGATTTGTTTCCAAATTCTTCAATTTCCATAGGTGGTGGACTCTTCATAAAACTTCTAGGTGAAGTACACTTAGCAAAATTCCTGTAAATCCATGGCAGCTTTAACTTCAAAAAACAATCTGACATTACAGAGAAAAAAAGAAAAATTTGGATTTTAGGAAGAAAAAATACTCCCTATTTGGAACCCTAATCTGCTCTAATTTACCAATCTAATTTATTATGTGCTGTGCACATTTACATTACTTAATCTCAAAATAACCAACAGCATTGATAACATTTTCTAGCAAACATCTGATGGAGGAAAAATAATAATTCTCTTCATGCAACAAAGCACTAGAATATTTGACTCGAAAAATTTAATTTAAAATTAACATCCGAAAACTTAAAAAAAAAAAAAATTAAAAAAATCAATACTCCAAGCATATCAGAAGGTCAGAAAATATTTTTTTGCCTTTGAATGAAACCTTGTCCCTTTAGGTACTCAACCCCTCAGACCCAAGGACGTGCCCTGACCACTCACTGCCTCCTCTTCAGTGCTCAGGACAAAATTGCACCTAAAGGAAATGACAGAGCAGCTGTTTGCCAATTATGAGGTACTCTGGCACATCTCAAGATGAGATGAAAATCTTCCAGTCCACCTGAATAAGGGTTTTATTATTTCCCAGCTTTTCCTCTATAGCATAATGAGAATAAAAGCTCCCGAGATGCACTGATTTTACCTAAGATGACATAATGCAGAAAAAAGTGCCCCTCTTTCTTCGACAAAGAACCCAAAGATTTCACAAAAAAAGCCAAACCAAAAAACACATGGAGAAAGGAACTAATATTAGACAAAGGAAACTATTTTCTTTGATCAAAAAGAAAACCCCAAAAATCTGAGTTTGAGGCCACAACAGATTTCAGGCTTGAAGAATGCACATATCTGGTGAGATGGGGAACATCTAAGGTTCTTCATTATTGGCATTTAAAGCTACTTTCAAGCAACACCTGGACATGAGTAAGCACAGTGATCAATATTAGCAGTGGTAGGTAGTTTTACAGAAAAAAAAAAAGACACAACAATTTAAAGCCACAAACTGCATTATCATCAAATCAGCAGCAATATCCTAAGTACCCCAAAATACGTATTATTAATTCTAGAGCTCTTCTACAGATATCAAATGCTCATTCCGTCTGATTCCAGCTAAAGTTTCTGTTCTTTAATTATCAAATATCATTAACAGCTTCACCATTCATTATTTTAAATAAGCTTCTCTATATGCTCCTCTTTGTCTTGCAGGATTTTCTAAAAATGCTTATGCCAACACTTTCTACAAGTCACAATTTCCCTCCACCAATAATGTGAGTCCCAAGGTGCAGTCATTTGTCTCATGCATTAAATTTGAGGATGAAACACTTTGTTTGCTTTCCCATTTGGATTACTGTTTGAAAAGCCTGACTATTCTGCAGTGTTGCTGAGACTGTGAAGTCACTGCCAAAACTCAAAGAAGCTGTAAGGTTTTCTATTTTCCATGTAGCCAGATATACCTGAAAACCCATTTATTCCCATATAGCTGTCATTATGCCCAGGAAGAACTTGCACTGATCTAATTAATATCTCTGCTTCCATATACTGATGCTGAAACAGAGATTAAAACTGCTTAAAGATGAGTATTAATGCTATTTCACAGATGGGGCGGGGGGGAAATTATTTGATTAATTGGTTTGCAGAAGACTTTGCAAAGAGAAGGAAAGATCAAATTTGTCTGATTCAGATCCCAGTTATTTTTATATTACTATCATATTTTTCCTGTAAATAAATCTATGCATATACATTACACACACACATATACACATGTATCTCTTAGGATCATTTAAGCTAAAAAATGTGTTCCAGAAAAAATACTGCTCTTAAAGCGACTAATATTCACAAATATATCTTGTGCCTCAAACTGTGGGAGTAACAAGTGTTATTTTGGAATCTAAATATCATAGAATGGCTTGGGTTGGAGGAGACCTTAAAGCTCATCCAGTTGCAACCTCCCTGCCTTGTACAGGGACACCTCTAGCTAGGCCAGATTGTTCAAAACCCCATCCAAGACCCCATGCAGTACCAGGCCTTATCTCATGAAGAAAAAATAAGGTCATGGCAAAAAAGAAATCCAGTCCTGTGAGAAATTCCACTCCCCATTCCACCAGCCTCAAGTTCCTGTTGTGCACCATGTATCTAGACTATATTCTGAAATACAGGTACACAGAGGTAAAGGTAGGGATAAAAGAAGGAAAAGGTGCAGTCCAAAGTTACCTTTTCCAAGATAAAGAATTGAAGAACATCTTCAGGACAGAGATAAATTCCTCCAGAAGGAAGGAGGATAGTGCATGTGGCTTTGTACACATAAACACATATTACTGCAAGTATATGGAATGACAGAAGAGCCAGTTTATTCATATTGGCATAATCACTTTGGTACCAGGAATCACCTATTAATTGTTTTCATGCTTTATATGACAGTAGAAGCGGAGCAATTTTCTGTGTAACCTACATTGCAAAAAAATTAAAAACAACAAAAAACTTTCAGAAAACTGAACAGATCTCCAACATATTTTAGGAGATAAAAAAACTTTTCTAATCCAACCATATGATGGGGACAAGCATAATTTGTGCAATCTGGGGAAGGGTCTGGAGCACACCTCTGATGATGAGCAGCTGAGGTTGTTTAGCCTGGAGAGAAGGAGGCTCAGGGGGGACTTTTTAATTGTCTAAACTACAACAGGTGGTTGTACTGAGGTGGGATCAAGTCTCTTCTCACAGGTAACAACTGACAGGACAAGGGGAAATGGCCTCAAATTGCAGCAAGGGAAGGTTAGATTGGAGAGCAGAAGAAAATATTCCACCAAAAGGGTGGTCAGGCTTTGGAACAGGCTGCCCAGGGTTTGAAAAAGGTGAAGATGTGTCTCTTGGGGGTATGGTTTAATGGCAGTGTTAGGCTGGTGAGCTTAGAGGCCTCTTCCAATCTAAATGATTCCATGATCCTGTCCAAAGCTGCCCATCATCTGTTTCACAGACAGAGTGAAAAGAAAAAACAACAAACAAAAAACTAACCTCTTACCAGTCAAAAAATCTTTACATATAGAACAATATCCAACATATAAGAAATAAGATGGAAAAAAGGAAACAAAAAACCAAAAACACAATCAAACAGAGCAAACAAACAAACAACTCCCCCCAAACAACAACAAAAATGCTGAGTAGCTTCAGAGACAAAATTTAATTTCCCATCTATGTGGCTGCTGAGCTGATGCATCTTTTCTCTCACATAACAGTTTGTTTGCCCACAGCTTCCAAACATTGCTTCATTTATTAGTCAATTTGTCGACTTGGGTCAAGTTCAGACATAAATCTGTGTCCTATACTCACATTGCTAATATGCTTAAAGGAAAGTAATGAATGCTGCACTTCCAGATAAGTATAATGGATACAAAACCCCACAAAACAGCTGGATGTGTGTGTACTTGGTGAGAAAATAATGCTCTGAGACACAATAATCTTTCCTGTTGGTAACTTATTCCACAAACCTACTGAATTTTGAGTTGTCCTTATATTTCAGTGTCTTCTCATGTGCAACATACAGACAATTTCACACTTGAATTCCAGATGGACATCCAAATCATCTGATATATTTAAGCCATAATTTTGAGTTTCCTAAACAAGGCGTTCCTCACTGAGGATTTTTTTTTTTTTTGCAGCATTACTTAAGCCTTGCAATAAACTCCAGAATGTATTTTCTAAATCCAGAATTTAAGTTGATCTCACAGAATGTTCTTATAAGACTTAGCACACACAAAATAAATTTGTGTACTACCTTTTTTTTGTCGATACAAACATGTATTTTGTGCACATAGAAAATCATTACTTCATAATTTGTAGGGCAATTTTCAGATATCACATCAAAAAGTTACCAGTTTACTTAATTGCAGCCTATCCTTCAGTTAATGAATCCCAACCTCTATCATTCCCGTTTATTAAAATGAGTCAATATATTCTTGAAGCCACACCTGTAGCAAAAGCTGGCATAACTCAATGTACTGAAATACTTGCAATATTATGTTGCAGCCATCACATTTCAGCCCTTTGTGCCTATCACAGAGTTTCCTGATTTAGGGCTCAAGCTGGAAGACGTGTCACTGCTGTCTAACTGAAACATCCTCCTCCCAGATGGTGCAGTCACCCAGACCCTGTCAGCACCAATTAGGAAACCCCCAGAGCAATGATGGTGAAGTGCAGTGTCACAGCACCCATGAGATGCACAGTGAAGGGAGAGGTGGGCCTGGAGATTTTTGTCTTGTTTTACCAAAATGCTTTGATGCAGTAGAGTGATGAGCTAAAGGAATCATTACTTTTGAATGCAAGTGTCTGGCCCTTAAAAAGGGAAGACAGAGAAATGAATGTGGATGGCAAATCTGCCTCCTGCTAAAGCAAAAGAGATACTTGAGATTCATCTACAACATGTAGTCTGAGGTCCTGGTTTTTATGTTCCTAATTCAGCATGAGAGAGTCTCAGACTGTCCCCAAGTCTGCTCCTTCTGCCATAATCAGACCAGTGCACTAAAGAGCTTTGCTCTCTGTGAAGGAGTTCATGTTTGTCCCTACAGATCTTCAACCCCTCTGCACTCTGGTCATGTAACTGGTGAACTGGAACCTATAACTGTTTCAACAGAGGCTGCATAACAGGACTGAGCAAGAAGCAATGTTTGAGCTGTCAGGGAACTAAAGGGAGGCTGAATACTACACTGGGATTAGACTACAATTTCAATATATATATATTTTAAAAAAGGGATAAATTGAGCATCAAGGGATGAAAAAAAACCCTACAAACAAACAAACAAACAAACAAACAAACCCAACACTTTTTTTCTTTAATTTTGCTTTAAATGGAGAAACAAAGAAGTCCTGATTGGACATTTAATCCATCACCTTATTTATAAGTAATTTGCATCTTAGACTGAAACCACGGCTTTGGTACTCTTTGGAATAAACATGTTTCCCAAAATGGTGCTTGGTGGTTTGTTCTCTGTATCTCTAGAACACAAAACTTACTCAAGTCCTTACTTCAGGCAGATTGGAAATGTCAATCTTGTATTTTAGCATTCTATTTTAACACACAATCCCTTTGTCTTTTAAATAAATACCTCTTTTCCTAGCATGAATCCACAAAAAAAGCACAAAAACAGCCAACCATAAAAACACCATCAAGACATGAAGTCATTCTTCACTTTGCTCCTACACACACTGCCTCTTAATTGTTCCTCTTGCACCTTAGTTAAAACTCCATGGGATCAGGTCAGACACTGGTTTTGTATTTCTTCTCACCTTGGCACCACTGGCGTCAATTGCTCATTTTGCACTGTTATAATCTTCCACTGGCTAAAGATCTGTAACTCAAAGATGCAATCACTAATCTTCTGCATTGTGACACTCTGCATTTCTGCATCTAGAGAAAGGTATTGCCCTTAACCATCTTATGAATCCTTCATTTTTTTGAGCACAGGGCAGAAAGTCAATGTCACTTCTGCTTTGGTCTTTTGATGTAAAGGGGCTCAGAAAATATTTTCACTACTGATATTCCCATATGTACTTCTGAGGACACCCAGAGGTGCTGAGTGGTCTGGATAGGTCTCAGAGAAAGCACAGCATGTATTTATACCCTGAACTTACATTAGATTGATATATAAAATCCTGATAGGAGACTTCTTTGGTTGAAATTTTTCAGAAAGGCGTCCACAGGCTTTTCTTCCTTTGCTGCTAAACCTTCTAGTATTTTGCTTCAAACACTACAATGAAAACCTGAATACTCTGTTGGGTTTGCAGAAGTCCACTAGAACCAATGACTGCAGTAGTTGCAGCATTGTGGTCTCCCTTTCAGAGTCTACTTTGGAAAAGGCACTCATTACAATTTCTAGCATAAAAAAAGACTCAAAAAAACAAAAGTAAACCAGAATTAAATTCTCAGGCAGAAAGGTGTGCTGTTGAAGCCTTGTTGTGTGCATCACTTACAGTCAGGATGTAAGATTATCAGCCTGGTCTGTGAATGAGAATGGGAACAGCTCAATCTGATTACATTCCTGTCTTGTGATGTTAAAAACATCTATTAGAGAGCATCATCAGAGAGTTTTCATACTGTTATAAAGACTGTAGAGTACAAGGAAAGCTTTCATTTACATCCCTGTGCACATTCAGCATCTTTCATACTCTGACCATCGTTCTACAATTCATGTGTCTTGCCCAATTAACTGTGTGCATACACTGCCATAGCTGTGTCTGGTGTTTCATGGACAAAAGTGATAGTTCTTTGTGTCCTTGTCTACCCAGATAATCTTGTGCAAAACAGCTGCAAAGCACTTTCAACAGAGAATGGTATATTTTTAGGCTGTCTGTAAGAAATAGGAAGGCATAAAACATTAGAACACCTAGCACAACTTTGTTTTTTCTGCTCTGGAAAACACCAGCAGTTTCCAAGTCAGCAATATGGTAACAGAAAACCTGAGCTGGAAAAGAGGTCTCATTGTTTTCATTTAGATTATAACACTAATTAGAATTCCATATTACGCCAATTTACATTGATTAGTTATGCACATCTACTATAGGCAACAAACTTTTTCTAATTAAGTACTCTGCAAGCACTTACTGAGTAAAGAAAACTCGAAAAGACTGTCAAGTTGGACAATAAATTATTTTGCTGAGCCAAGAAGAAAAAATGAGGAAGATGCTAAAGGCAGGAAGAAAAGATCCAAGAGGTGTGAGAGAGAGAGGGAACATGAGAGTCATGGCAGCTGGAAAAGAAGAGGAAGCAAACAACAGTCAGAATGAGGAAGAGGAAGAGGAAAAGCAAGTACAGAAGTTTCTCACAGCATTAGGAGAGCAACAGTGTAAGAAGGGAAGAATTGTGCATTTGAATTAAGCACTTCTAACCCGAAGCCATTTTTCCTCAGTGACTGTAGGGGCACCAGAGGCTTAAATGTCATGCCCAGAGGAGCTCTGGCATTAAAAAAAATTAAAAATGGTGCACTCCTCCAGAGCCCTGCAAAGTAAGCAGCCACTTAACTATAATGATTCTGCTGACTGAGACATTACTCCTAAATAAATGAATTAACAAGTTACTTTATTTTAACAACAACAACAACAAAAAATAGTCTATGGATCCAAGAATCTTTTGTTTTTAAAGGGTTTCCCAAATTACCAGCCCTGTACACAACTGGTCGAAATATCTTCCTAGGTCAAGTCCTTAAATGACCTTTTCTCTTTTGAGAGAAAAGCAGCAACAGCAAGGCATGATGTTTAAACATCTGCTGCATTCCACATAATTATACTGGTGATTTCATGAAAAACTGGTGTCTTATTCTCCCTCCAAAATTTCTCTTGCCTTTGGCTGATTTGGTCTCTGTTCAGCTGGTGTATGAGATGGGCCATTACAAAGATCTTTGCTGTGGGGCTTTTCAAAACTCAGCAAACTATTTCCATCTTTATGACAGTTGCCTCTCAAAGAGTCATCAGTTTTCTGCAACTCTTTTAAAAACAGAATTTTTCCTCCCTAAAACTTATGGGTGAAACAAACTTTTCTTTTCCCCCTCTCCAATTGACATCTTCAGTTTTCTTTTATACAGTAATTTTATTTTCCACTTAAATACAGTGTTCTCTAAAGCCACTTATAGATTTGGTAGGAAGCCTGCCAATTCGATTTTTCTGGAAACTCAAACCAGCAGTGAATATTGCAACAAGACTAAAAAAAAAAAAATGCAGTAAGCATCCATTCCTGTCAGACCAATTCTGCCATTCCTTTCCCTTTCCCCAGACAATTACCAGTTTACATTTGACAAGTTTGCAGCAAGAGCAGACACAATCAGCCAAATATCTCATTCTATCACCAGACAAGGCAGGGAAACATACTAAGGGCTACCTATGACAACCTAAATATTATATATAATCTGTTATCCTGCTTACATATTTTACAAATAGTTCACTGCAATTGCTTAGAGGCCAAGAAGAACTTGGAGAAGGCTGTAGATACAGAGAGCTAAACTGGTCTTCCAGTTTTCTTCTGCAGGTGAATAGTCCACATCAACCACAGAGTAACCAAAAACTTGCACAAACCAGTATCTAATCTAGTTGTCCTGTGAGAACTAAAGAAATTTTGTCCCTACTTTGTACATGTGAGAGATCCCACATCATGAACTTGTGACACCCATCCTAGTCTCAAAAAGAAAACTGAGCTATTGCAAGCTGGGCCGCTGTCTAAGCTTCATTTCTCAAACAACTGGATATATCTGATGTTTCTGAAGGCTGAGTTGAAGATAGTGTTATAACCTTGCAAGTGTTTCTGAGCTCCAGTTCCAATTTACATTCCACAGATAACATTAACATCTCCTCTTCTCTCATTGTTAGTAACACTTGTGTTTTCAAACAGGATCTCACCCAAGCAAAGCTTTGTGCTTCGGGAGCTGGGAGCTTCATGTCAGCTCTTAGATTAGGTCACTTCAAGGGGCACAAATTTGCAGAGCTGGAGTTACAAAGGA
Source organism: Sterrhoptilus dennistouni (assembly GCA_013397095.1). Classification (NCBI taxonomy): domain Eukaryota; kingdom Metazoa; phylum Chordata; class Aves; order Passeriformes; family Zosteropidae; genus Sterrhoptilus; species Sterrhoptilus dennistouni. Next base: position 730,297 of record VWZU01004853.1, read on the forward strand.
AAGTCAGGAAAACAGGAGACAGGTACAGTTCAGGAAACAAAAAAAAAAAAAACCACAACAAAGAAAACCTACAGAGAGGATTAATAGCAGCTTTCTCCTCACAGCCTTGAAAGTATCATCACATGGCAAAAACATACAGTCGTGGTATATTATGTACTGATGCTTTGGATATAAGAAAAAAATGACCTCTAAATACTATAAATACTACACACCCCCCCACCCCACCCCAAGCTGTTACAAAAATATCTGCAAAACATAAACTGATAGAAATATTTCCCAGTAATACATACATTAATGTCTAACATTCACAATGCCTGTGTTTATTTTCCTATACCACTTCCATTCTTGCTCTACTAGTAATTATCAACAAGTTTTCTTCTATTTATTCTGGCAATGTTGCCACCTCTTTATCCTCTCAGATGCTGAGCAGCCACTCCCAATCTCCTCTTTCTTTTACTGGCACACTTTGGTAGCAGTTATTCCTGTCTTCACTGATGATAATAGGAATAGTGCTGTTAGCAAGCTGGCTATGAGTTAGAGAGGCAGAAATAACACCCTTAATACCAGAAGTCTGTTCACTTCTGTCCCACCCCAGATCCCTGACATGCAGTATCTAGGGTCACTATATGGACAAGACCACAATCCCATAAAATACAGCAGTGGTTAAACACACAAAGGGAATGGAAGAAACAAAAAATGACAGCTCACTGTCTGGAGGTGGCTGCTGGATCTCAGTGTTTCAGGCTGCTCCAGATGGGGAGACTTCTGCCTTTTTGAAGTCACATCACTGCAGTGATTCCCCAAATATGCGTCCTTGACAGGTATAGTTTAACAAATTTATTTATCTAGTCCTGAGTGGTTTTATTAATGACTACAGAGAATTGCAAGAGAAACACTCTTTCTTTACCATTGTGCCATGAAATAAATACATTCCAGATTAAACCACATGGTCTTACTTCAGGAAAAGAACTGCACACTGCAAAATCTGTCACTTATTTAGTAGACAGAGTCTGCAAAGTACCCATTGCAAAAAAAAAAAAGTATAAAAAACAAGCACAATCTACTATTTTATGGCCCTTAATCCTTGTTTGAGTTCATTTGCTACAGGCCTGCTTCACACTAATGGGGACTCCTACAAATGAGCAGATTCTCTGAATTCAAGAGTAATTAATCTAATGGGACTCCTAGTGTTGGTATTAGAGCAGTAGCAATACAAGATTTGCACATAAGCAGTACATTTCCCTGCCATTCTATGAGCTACTTGTTCCCAAATGAAAACTCTTGGTAGTCTGTGTTTATTTTTGTTTTGAAGTACTTCATAATTTGTTTCATTACTGACACAAAAGCTTCCCTAGAAAGCAAAAACATTTGTTTATTTTAATTGACCCTGCTTTGAAATAATTTTAGGATTTGTTTGTTGGCCAAAAACATTTCAACAATGCGTCTGATTACAAAGCTAGCTGAAAACATGGATCTGAGAGCTTTTTCTCCAAGGAAACCATTTTTATTTTAAAAAAGCAAACTCCTATCCTCCATCTTTCAAGTTCAAGATCTTTGAAAATTTTATTTGGGCCCCCAAAACTGTTGCTTAGTAAAGCAAGCTGTTTAATTCATGGTGCACAAAATAGTTTTCCAATATTAAGGACGTGGAGAGTACACGTGCTAGCTATGGGTGTGGAAGTGAGACACAAAACAAAACAAACCCCACATCTTACCAAATAGACTCAAATCAAATCCACCAAATAGACTCATCACTATTAATTGGCTCTGCTGTGCATGTAGCAAGTTACCCAACTCTGTGCTACTGCTCTGTAGGGGCTGTTTGTATATGGTGACACACTGAAATACTCTGCTGGAAAAGAAGTCTGAAACAAGAGCAAAGCCCAGTCTCAGCAGCCAGCTCTTGTCTGCCTTTGTTAGCCTCAGGGAACTCTAAGAAGGACTGACACCTTTATGTGATGCAGAGAATTAGGACCAAAATGGTCCCTCCACAACCTGACATGGTTTTACACTCTGAAGTACATTGACCCTTTTACATTTGTTTACCATTCTGACCTTTCTAAATTAAGCCCCTGCTATTCTCTGCTATTCTTTCCTTTTCTGTGGACAGTAAAGCCCAGGAAAAAAAAAAAAAAAAAAGTGAACTAGGTACAAATTGATCAAAGATTCATTAAGAGCAAGACAAATAACATATCAAGTTAAATGCACTATACCATTAGAGGATTTAAACAGCTGCTCCAGTAAATTGTACTTTAAACTGTAAAAGCAAGACTTAATAGATAGAACTACCTCCCTAATAAGTCAGAGCATGCAAGGTTTTGTATAGCTGATATTTCTGCTTTTCAGACATTTCAAACTAATGTAATGCTTTAATATCTAAAACACACAATGCCATTTTAAGGCTATAAGAATAGAAAGAAAAAAAAAAAGAAGGTAAAGAATGAGACATTTGTTTAAGAGAGGAAATAAGGTCAGAGTTGTGTAATATTGTTACTAGTCACTACATTACCCAGGTAAATATGTAGAAATAAAGTCACAGTTTCACAAAACGTGTCTGCAACAGTCAGTGGAGATCAGCAAGAAAGGGCTGCTATCTATGGTGTTTTTCCTGCTCTAGGAAGTGAGAAGCCAGGTGCCAGCATCAGCTTCCTGCACTCTGTATGCATTGATGGAAGCAATCAGGAATTAGAGTTCAATAATTTAAGACACCAAAAGCAGGACTGTAGGGTCAAAGAAAGATCCCACCATCTGTTTGCCAATGCAAAGTAGAAGACCAATTCAGTAGTAGAGGCACCATCTCAAGACCATTGTCCCCAACTCCCTTTGCCAATATTTAAACAGCAAGACTTGGACAGGCCCAGTCCTGGGATATCCCCATCAGACAAACCAACACAGAGCACACAATCCTCAAGGCACCATTTATTGAAATGCAATCAAGAAGGTACAAAATGCAATGAGGTAAATCCATTTGAAATGCTGCTCCAGCCCCTTGAAGATTAAATCAGTCTAAATTTGAGGAATTATAATGGATATATGGGGTCATGGTCAACCATTTATCTAAACCATGTCTGCTTTCAGTGTGGGAGTTGATCCAGAAGAGCTCCAAAGCTCCTTCCCATCTAAATTAGTCTATTTGTCACCATTTATGCCTCATCCAACACTGCAAATAGAGTATCAGACCTGCTCCATTTTCCTGTGCCATATTTGAACTTAATCTGCTACATCTGCTCCCTATACCACTTTAAAGATTCAGGTCATCCTTGAGAATTTTTTCACAAGCTTCTTAATTTCCCATCCAAAACTCAAAATGCAGTAAAGCAGGAACTGTAGCATGAAATTTTCACAGACAATTTGAAAAAAAAAAAAAAAGTCCTCACCATGCTTAAATGCTGAGAGTTTCTAATTAAAAAAAAAAAAAAAAGAGATGGAAACAGCATTTCTTAATAAGATGGACAATGACAATTTCAATGGGCTTTGCATTCATGAGTCAATGATTATAGTGTGTCAGAGACTGGCATGGCTTTATCTGATTGCTCTTATTTCTATCAATGCAATTTTCCCTCATGACTTTGTACAGGAATGATAATAATTTGGACGCAAATAGGCTTGAAACAGGAGGCTCACACTGCTCTCCTCCCTGCTAGGACAACTTCAAAAAAACCTTGCACTCTCCTATGAATTTGGCTGTGCTGGATTTGCCAGCAGAGGATCACACTCCCTAAATTTCCTGTCACTGGCTTCTTTGATAATGTGGTGTCTGCAGCATATCCTCATGGTCATGATTTCCTCAGTGTGACACATTTCCAGCAGCTTTTTAGGTGCAGGATCCCCGCAGTCCAAAGGCTCAACCACTCCTTATTGTACAGGCTGTGCATTTGAGTGGTCACACAGTACAGAAATGAAATGTTCTGTGGCTGAGATGCCCTTGGAATTGAAAGAGGAAGCCCTGCTCAGAAGTAGAGCTTATTGAGTCGGGTGAAATGCCATTCTAGCATGGTTATCACACTTCCTGGAGTGGAGCAGGCACTGCCACATACTCCTGTGTGTGAGTGTGAGCACACATATTCCAAACCTTTGGAAGTAGCCCAAGACTGCTTTTTTAGTTCTTTAGTATACACTATAAGAACACTATAAGCCACTTCAGAAAAACATGATTTCTCGAGATGTTAACCTTTAACTTTTTAAATGTAATTCAATCATAGCAAAATATCAGGCAGCATGATATTTCACTAGTATAAATAAAAATTTTATGAACGAAGGCACTGTTTCTTTTAGGAAAAGACTGACAGGGAAAAAAACCCAACAAAACAACACAAAACCAAACAAAACTTGTAATAGGCATTGACTCACATTCCTTTGAATGAAATGTTGTTAACTGTATTGATACTAACCTTTCTTTTAGATAAGGATTCACCTTAGAGAGACAAACAATGCCACTTAAGTCATCCAAGATTTACAAAGTTATGAGATCAATATCAATGAAAGATAAAGGTTTCTAGTAGTAACATCACTCAGAGTGAGACTTTGACAAAAGCAATGTCCAGCACAAGATAACAACTGCAGTCAGAGCAGAAGGAAGAAAAAAGAAGAAACCTGACTGAAGTAAGTAAGCCATGAGATTTGTGAAGGTATTTTTAAAAGAGGAGGCACTGGAACAGATTGCCAAGAGAAACTGTAGATTCTCCATCCTGGAAGTTTTCAAGTTCAGGCTTGACTGGGCTTTGAGCAACCTGGTCTAGCAGAAGGTGTCCCTGCCCTTGGAAATGAGATAATTTTTAACGTGCCTTCCAACCCAAACCTTTCTGTGATTCTCTTACAGCTGCATAATATCCAGTCACTGATAGAATCACTTTACTCACTTTCCCAATGAGAGCAGCAGGTTTGGTGGATGTGCCAGCAAAGTGGCATGAGGACAAACAGCAAGATGGATGTGTAAAATTTCAACTGGAGAACTGTAGAAATGTTACTTTCCTCCCTCCAGGTGTGCATTAATAAAATGCATATTGCCATTGCATTCAGTACTTTAAAATCTCTTTTAAGCATTTATAAGAATTTTAAACCTTCATAATTTATTTTAATGGATATAAGTAAAATATTACATGTACAATCAGATCAGGTTATTCCAAAGCCTCCTCAGCTTTAAACCATGGATCCAGCACACTCCATTTGACACCTGTTGTGTGACATCCTGTTTAATCCTGCTGGGCTGAGAAATTGCCACTTCTGCTACTCTTAAACCATCAGAAATGCAGATCTGGGGACTTCCATGAAGCCCTTGGGAAGAGATGATTTCCTTCTGGTTTGTTTCTGCTTAGCAATGACCATTCAGAATGAAGCCCTCAGAATATCCCACACTATTTCCAGATCCAAGTTCAGCATCTATTTAGATGAGAATCTTAAAAAAAAGGGGATTGCCTGCAATGAACAACAAAGTCCAGCTCCTCAGATGAGTGAATGATATGAACATTAAGTATCAAGAATGACATATTAATTTTGCACCAATGAAAGAGAAATAAGGGAAATACCTGGAAAACACCTGTCAATTTCCATCCTTGACTATCATATCTGTTCTGAGTTATGATAATTCCACCCCCTGTATTGTGATCATAAAAGTCCATCCCAACCATGTGTGGGGTCAAGCAACACATTGGGATGGAAATCCTTAAGAGTCACTATATCTGTTATTTCATTTTTAATGAGAAATATTTGTTTCATTGTGGTGTCAGGGTTATATCAGGAGCAAATCCTCAATAATTCTTTGATTTTGAGCCTTTTCAAACACAGGAGAATTGCAGTAGTTTTTATGCACTAAATACCACAAGAATCATAATGGCCTTGGCTCATATTTTGGTAGCAAGGGCAAATTTCCTTTAAAGAAAGAACTAATTACTTCTATTTTAGATTCCAAACTCCCTCCAGGTTGCATTGTAATGAGATTCAAAAGACACGCCAGAAGTGAGTTGAAAGCACATTTGGCATTTTGAAATATGCATTCAGATAAACTTGATAAATCTGTTGATACACTGCTATCTATTGCTCTATACAATACCCTGACATGTTATTCTTTACAGAAAATCTGCCATTAAACACCCTGCTTTTTTAGTAAAAAAAATGCAAAGTGTTCATCAGGGACTAACAATATATGAATGTTATGAGAGGCTTTTTCTCTACAGCAAAAGAAAAGTAAAATAAAGAGCAAAAGTACAAAAGAGAATTAAAAAAAAAACCAAAACAACAAAGCTCAAATGAAAATGCAAAAGAGGTAATAAGTAATGACTTCCATATTGTGTGGATTGAAGCCTCACCTGTTGTGAGGACATGACAGCATTAAAGGCTGGGTTTAAAAGAGGAAAGGAAGACAAACATTCTTAGAGAAGCATTGAGGCTCTCTTGATTGTATAAATATGTACTTCTATGCTGAAAGCACTCTTTGTGGCAATGGCATCTTTATATTCAGCAGGGTTGCATCGCCATTCACATCACAGAGTGTTTTACTGGATTTTGTTCTCATTAGCTCTCTGCAAACAACTGAACTAAGAGCGGGAACGCTGAATCCTATTCTTTCTTGAGCATTGTTTACCAGATCTCTCACTAACTTCCAATCAGTTCCACCTCTGCAATTTTATTGAAGGCAATGAGTTTCCACAGGTATTGTCATATACCATAATTAGAAAGCAGTCTCAGTTCAGTGAGGCTTTATTGGCTTGACAAGCCATACAGAGCTTATAAGTGTGTACGAGGAGAGAGAACATTGCCAGCTCTGTCAGAAATCAAGTAACACCCATCTAGGAGAAAGAGACTTTTTTGAGCCTGAGCTTTGAATTCCTGTGCTGTCTGTCAATATCTGCAGTGCATGAGAATTAGACAATCTCCCCTCATATGTTTGTGATCACTTAGAAAGCTTCATATTTGTGCTTCATGTATCAGATCCCAGCTAAAAGAATAATAAGTTCTAGTTTCATACTCCTTAAGCACATTTAATACATGTGACTTTTATTTTTTAAGAAACAGTGTGCATTCTATTCTCTAAAATTCTTTTGTTGCTTTGTAATAACCTTTATGAGCAGTGATAACACACACAAAATTGTTGTATTTTGGTTAGCAAAGCAGATAATCTCAGCAACCTGCCTGAAAGTTTGCTGTTGCACTCCAGTACTCCCCTAATGTCAGTGACAAGCCTGGGGCTCTTGGGAGGAAATTTAACATCTCAGTTAGATTATCTGCAGGGATTTTTAGGAGCTCCTCAGTACCAGGTATCTCTTTCCTGTTGTTAAGGAAACTTCCCAGAGAGATCAATCCCGAGGCTCTCTGGCAGCCACACTCCCAATGTCACAGACTGTCACTGCTGGCACCAAGGCCCCTCCACAGTCTCACACCCTTCACTGGTGGCTCCAGTGACTCAGTGGGTCCCTGCCTGACTCCCTGCATGCCCCACCCACAGTCAGACCAGATTTCCTCACCAGCTCAGTCCCAGGATTTCCATAGCAGAGTCTCAGACATCTCACCCATAAAGCCATTTATCCACAGTGCAGTAACACAGAAACAGCCTGAGCTGGTGCCTACAAGGAGGGACGCTGAGCAAAGGAACCCCTGGGCTTTTATCCTTTCCGAGTCCAAGTCTCACCCTTCCTCCCCAGCTGTGGGCTCCTGCCATGTGTCTCAATGTCCCTCACCTGGCTGTGCCACAGGTCCATGTGCCCTTTGCTGTGCAGAGGGTGGCAGTTCACAGCCTCTTGTCTCAGGTTCTCACACAGAGCTACCTCGAGTTGTTCCCCGCACAATGAAGTCCTGCCCTTGCTGTTACAGTTGCCCCACATATTTTTGACTGATTTAGATCCTTCTGGGAATGTGGATTTCATCAACAGTTCCTTGATGAGACTTGGCAATGGCATCATTGTGAAACATGTTGCCACTTAAATCCTCAGTTTTGCTACTGACATATGTCCCCCTGTACCCATTTTCCATATGAAATGAACCCAGATTTAAGTAATTCCAGTCCCTTGTTTCTTGGCTTGTTGAGTCAAACCCATTAAATGTTCTATCATTATTAACATCATGAAATACCATATATTATTACCTCCCAGCTATATCCTTGCTGTCCCACTGAACTTTTTCCCTCCTGGGCAACCTTGTGGACAGTTGCCTTCTAAATCCTTTAAGTAACCCAGCCACTCCTTCCCATGGGTACTTCTGACATTGTAATCAAATGGAAGGACCATAATCTCCTTCCTCACATTTACCCATTCAGCTGCCTAAAATGAGGTTCCTTTGTCAATTTCCTCCTACAGCATCATTGCCTCAAGTAGTCTCCTTGCTCCCATAATTTCTTCTGAATAAAAGAATCTCATCAGTGTTTTCACCTTTGCCACCATCTTTGCACTTTCTTTATTTCTATTTCTCTTGATTTCTTTTTTTCCCCAGCTGCAATAATCTCCAGATGATTAGCTTTAGTTAAAGGCCTATCAAAAGTTGTGTTTCACTACTGGTACCTGCGTTTATCGCATTCATTTACATTCAGTTAAAAATATTTAAACACATATGCATTAAAACCCTGGAGACTGCTAAGCAGGCTAAGTCCATACATCAGATATTATGGCTCTGCATCAAAATATAGGCACAGAGGCCTCCACTAGGTTTCACAGAACTCTGAATTTCCTAGAGTCATACTCACCATTATAATACTATAGACTTTGTCTATGGATGAAGGGGACACTGACTTTCAGCAAGGTAAACTTTATTTTTAGAGCCAGGTAGAGCTGGAATAGTTTCTGGTTCAGTGCTCATGAATTCAAATGCAGGTTCCAATAGTTACCTCTCTAAAGCCCTAGAAAAGTAATTTTACCTGTTTATTTCTTTATGAGGCTATTACTCCATTTTCATACTGAAAGAATTAGGTGTTTTAAAACATTCCCTTACCATGGAATTTCCTTAGTTCTAGAAAATGATGGTGTAACCTCTCTCACCTCCTTCTACCCCTTCCCCAAAATCTCCAAGCCCCGTATGTATCAAAATGCAGGAGAAAAGTGAATGGATGTGCAGAGATTTACCAGTCCATCAAAACAGAAGAATAGAAACCTGTCAAAACAAAAGTCAGGAAGGAAAGAGTCGAACAGGTAATTTACCCTTATAATAAAAAAACAAAACAAAACAACCAACCAAACAAAAAATCACGGTCATGAATAATTCAAGGAAAACCCCCAAACTCTCCCTTTCCATAGGGAATGTATTCATGAACCTTAAAAAAAAAAATAAAATCAAAGTTATTGCCTACAAACTCACCTCAACAACAACAACAACAAGTTCATTAATAGCTCATTAATAATATAAGTCAAGAAAACAAACCAAGACAACTTACTTCCTTCACCTACTTCTTCTTGCAGGTTTTCTGACCCATCCAGCTGCCAATCTACTCTGAACACCCATAGCTCTGGGACCCTCCTGCATCCCAGGAAGCAGCCAAAACCTGGCAGCTCTGAGGGAAACAGACTCTGATACAACCTTTTCCCACTCCAACAGCTGCTGCCAGTCTACATCATCACAGGCATGTGAGGAATTGAAAATATCAGTTCAGTTTGACCCTTGGAGGTGCAGATAAAGCATTTACAAAGTTCTCTCTAAGAAAGTATTTTCTCACAATAAATGCTGTTAAAAGTTTCTTTAAAGAGAAGGCAGGATTGAAAAAGAAGAAAAATAATATTTGGTCAAGTTAATTTAAAAAATCAACAAAGAAGTGGTGTTTCTTTCATGAAATGACAGAAAGTTGATATTGTTTCTCAAGGGCTTCACTTTTTTTTTCCTTTCAAAGTGGGTTGAGATGCAAAAATAACAAAAAAATTATGTAAGATGAAAACCAGAGGAAATTCTTCCACAAAGATCTAGTAATTTCCTACGATCTGCCCACTTAAGAACCTGAACCTTGTTTTATATGTAACTTTTATGTCCTCAGAATACCTTTTTCTCCTTATAAAAGTCAATCACTTCTCTAATGTAAAATATACTTAGGTACAGCAGATTGTTGCTTAAAGTAACACCGAGTAAGCCAATATATTAAAATGGTTAGCTAGAATTTTCTGCTGAAATTTACAGAAAAAATAATATTGGTAACATGAAAACCCTTAGCTACATATTATGAAATCCCATATTTCAGAGTAATTCAGATCTGGGATTTTAACTTTTCATTCCTCATTAAGCTTCTTGTCTATTGAAAGATGACCTGTTCTTCACTGATCCTGGGAACAATTATCCACATGCTAAAGTTAATATGCTGTAAGTAATCATTGCAATGACCCTCAGTGCATATAAAATTAAGTATGCATGTATATCCTGGCAAGTTTCAGGCCACAGTTTATTTTATCACACAATTTCTTTTACAGTCAGTTTGTTTAGATTGGAAATGATGAACAGTAAGAGAGGCCTTTGTGAAACTGGGGGAAATCAGGGACAACAACAAATTGTGTGAGTCACCTGCATGACCTGTCTCTTTCTACAATGTCTAAGCAAATAGTGAGTATTAAAATTTCTTCAATGTCTAAAAAATTTTTCATCTAAAATGCTGCTCTAAGAAGTGTCTCCAGCCACTTCTTCACAAAAAGAATTCTCCAGGCCAAGTCTTTTGTGCTTTATCAGGAACTCACCCAATTCTGTCAGTCTCTGAAGACATAGGGATCTCCTTGGATGAAACTTGTTGGACACAGCCTGAGCAGAACCTTTGGAAGAAATATGGTTCTGTCTCTCCTTGTAGCTTCACCAGAAAAAGACCTGAAGGCTTGGCTTCAACTTCCTGAGATAGATGGCAGTGAAGAGACCAGCTTGCAGCTTTCTGGTTTGGTGAATATTTGGAAGCTTGGATCCTGCCAGAAGGGAGGTTCATCACAGGGAAGTCTATGGTGCTCTGCAGCACAAACACTTTTAGTGGGAGAACTTAGGTGTCAGGAATGCAAATTAAAATACCTATCCTCTACAACAGCTCTCAGGTAACAAGAAATAGTGTTATAAAGGAAAAAAAAATGTGACAAAGAAAAAGAGCAAGAAATATCTCCCAGAAACTTTTGTAAAGAGGAAATAATGCTGTTCCCCCTCACTGAAGGACATAATGGTGGCTGGAGAGACTGCGAGACACAACAAGGGACAAAAAGGAAGATAAAAGAAGCAATGCAAAGGAGTTACAAACTTAGTTTTCCAGTTTTGAAAGGCACTGAAGTGTGGCCCTTTTAGCTTATTTGCAAAGCCTGTAGCAAACACAACTAAACAGGGTGGAAGTTTAGCTGTGACTCATTGTATGTAGATTGGACAAGGACTTGATCTTCTTGAAGCAGCAAGGTAAAAAGCAACACTTCTATGAAAACAGGTAGCTTTGCATCTGTGTCATTTTACTTAAGTATCCCATCAAGTCTTCCATAAACTTGCGCAAACAGAATAGATACTGTAAAAAATAACAGGCATCAGAATTGAGTGTCAGTTCTTGAAATGAAAAAAATTCTTAAAATCATGGTTCATTGAATGCAAGACTCTCAAAGGCTCCTTAAAGACTCAAGTATGTCTTCCTTACAGTCCAATCAGAAAAATAAAAAAAAATACAAGTCTTCTCCATTTTCCTGTTATTTACCCTTTAGAACTAAGAAAAACTGTCTCTGTTTCACCAAAGGAGAGGGTGAAATTGTGTGTACTTTTGCATGATCAAAGTATGGGGCTAGAACTCCTCAGGCTCCATAAGAACCCTCAATGATGGGGCCATTCCAGATCACCCCCTCACAGTTCCCTGCTGTGAGCCTCCCTCCAAACTCACCTGTGCCTTTTTTATAACAACATATATTTCTGTGCCTAGAAAGTCTGGCCTCCCCATCTTAGGATCCTCATCTTCCTGTCTTCCTCATTTCCCCCAAGGCAAGTCCCTTTTTACAGGAAGTAAATAGTTAATGATACTTCCCTGTCTTCTCCTCACAGCCTCCTTTGTCATCCAAAGGCTTGGAAGCATATCCTACAAGTGGCAGCAGCTAAGTATAGTCTAATTTAATGTGTGAATTTCAGCTCATTCTTATTCAACAACAGCACTCGAGCATATGTGAGCAATTCAGCTTGTGGGTAGGTTCTCCTGAAGTCAGCAGGGTTGCAAACACGACTTTTATGTCTTGCTGGATCATATTTACTTCAGTGTGATCTCCTCTAGTGCCTGGCCATGGTGTGAGCAGCAGGAATCGGTTCAGTTCTGAGCAGAAATTTCCCACATGAATTGAAGAGGGGTTTACATGTATATGCGTATATGCCTGTGTACACACATGCACAGATATAGGTATATTTAGGATTCATATCCATCCCACACGCATTGCTTCTGACAAGGCATGAACAGTGTAGCTCTTCTTCCAAAGTCCCAGAGAGTTTTATATTGAGATACCATCGCACTGACTCAGATGGAAAAAATGCCACCAAAAAATGCCACCAAAAGCTTTCAAAGTCTAGCCTAATCCACCAGGCTTGTTCCAAAGGCTTTGGCCTCAGACGTAAGATCTTGATTCGGATGCTGACAGACTTTCTGATAGACACCTGATAGGGACACTGATAGACTTTACAGTCAGTCTAGTCTTTCCAAGGCAAGTTGTTGTGTCCTTCGAGCATCTCTACCAGCTAGACTTTGTTGTCCTGTCAGGGCCAGGAGCCTGCCATCTCCAGACTTGGCTGGCAGCCTGGCTGCCTCCTGCTGCTGCCTGGGAGCCTTGAGGCAGCCTGTGCTCACCAGCTGCCTATGCTCCCTGCCAAAGTTCTCGAGGGAACCACGGGCTGCCTGCCACCCCTGCCCCATCCCAGTGACCCTCCACCCTCAGAGAGCTGCCATGAGGTCTGCTTCACCAGAGCTTCCTCTGCCAAAGCCTCCCCAAGCCCTGCCCTCCCTTCATCCTGTCCCTGAGACCTTGGACAGCCCCGTGCCAGCAGCCTCTGCTGCTCTGGTTGCACTGGGCACTGTGGAGTGGCTGTCCCTTGTCTCTTCCAAGCAGCTCTACCATCTACCCTTCTCCTGCAGCTGAGCTACTCCTGCTCACCTCTCCCTTGCCTTGGGTCTCACCCTGCATGCTGGGTTAGAGTGAGTGACCCTCAAGTCCACTTTGTCCACTCTGCCTCCCCTGTTCCTCTCCCAGGGACAAGGGAATGGCTGTTGCTGCTCATTTTTGCTGGGATTGAGGAAAACCTCCACCTCCCATCACTGCTGCATTCCTCTTCTGCTTTCTTGCCCTAGAAATGCCACATTTCCCAGGTGTTTAGTCCATTCCTTCACATGCTTTGGGGTCTTAGAACATAAAGGAAGGGCAAATCTGTCAAAGGAAGGGCAGTCACTGCTATTGTCCCATGACATTTATAGTTTCAAGCCTTGCCATCTTGCCAGATGTTGCAGAAATACTCAAACAGCTTCTATAACAGTAAGAAAAATTTTTAAAAAGTTTTAAATCTGTTCCACATGATTACTCATAGCACCAGAGTTATTTATTCTAATAAACTGTACTTGTATTTAATGCCATGCAGAAATAGAGTCTGCATATTGAAACGCTCGGGGTGATCTCTTGTTTTCTAGACAGTGCAGGAAAGTGCTACAGTAATAACAGTAATAATTTCTCCTTTTTAAAGAGAAGATGTTTCTAACCATAGATGCCCTGAGATCTAGATTCACCAGGTTTATGTAGCCGACATTCCCTGGGAGATGAGCATTTCTCACTGTTCCCATGGTGTGAGATGCCTGTGAAGGCTTCTGCAAACTTGTCCCTTGTGCCTCATCCCTGCACTGGAGATCCAGAAGGAGGGATTTGCACTCAGCTGTTAACATTGCTTCTCAAATTTTTAACCCGAAGCAAATGTTTAATGAAATATGAAAGGGATGCAAGAGCAGAGGTTAATGCAAAATTAATTTGCCTGAAGAGGATCAGAGATGCCAGGCTCAACTATAAGGCTAGCCATGAAAAAGGTAATTTCAAAATAAAAAAAAAAACTGAGACAGGAGAAAGAAGTGTGTAGAGGAAGGAGGAAATAACATAAGAAACAAACAAAGGGAGAGACATATTTGTCCTGAATAGTCTTTATCTATTTCTATTATTTCTCGTGCTCTTGAGTTCTAAGCCAAGATCAATTGGGATTAATCAGTTGTATAGAAAACACTGAGAATTCATTGCAGGCTTTTAGAGTCTAAATTTGTTTATTGAGCACAATTTGGTTAGCATCAGGTGCTGAAGTTACAGACACCAACACTAGCATAGAAATTACTTTATTTAGCTCTCAGTTGGAAGTTTCTATAGCAACTGGGTCCTATAACAGAAAGCTGAGTTTCTGGCACACGGATACTGCTGCTGCTAGAGATTGTTAATACTGTATTTTTGGAGCACTCAGCTGTTCCTTAATTCTTTCTAAGCCCCAACCCCCTTTTTCTGAGGTCTTTCTTCAGCATAAATCTGCCTGCTTAGTCATACTTGCAATTGTACCTTTTTACTCTTAACCTTCCTTCTTTGGTTGTAACAGAAACTTTTTATTTCAGTCCACATTCAGCTTCCTTGGAAGGAAAGCAGAGTGCCCTGTCCTGCATTCTGGGCAGAGCTGGAGGGAAAGGACTGGGATGCTGAAGCTGTCAGGAGTGTCCAGATTAGGATACCTCTCTTGGACCTACTACTGCTTGTGAAATTTATACTTAGGGCAAATTCTGTGGATGCAGCTCATGTCCCAGATTCACAACACAATCACACCTTAACCTGAAAACAGCTCGTGCTTGTAGGTAGGGTCAGAGTAAAGCTGTTTACACTTGGCTTGCAAAGATCAGAGACCTCGTTGAAATTCCTCTGTGTATTGGAAACTCATGGCTGAGTACAACCCTCAGACATTGAATTCCAACAATCAAACTCCTCAATGCACCTTCTGTCTTATCCCTACATTAGTGAGCTGTAGCAGTTGTAGGAGGGCTCCATATAGAGAATTGCATTACTGCAGAGTGAGCAGATGTTTCTTTTACCTGTAAGAATCTTTTTTTATACACCTCTCACAACTGTGAATCAATAGCCTTTCTTACCTACTAGATTTATTTTGAGAGGACACACTCAAACCTTTGCATGAGGTGTTGGATGGAGATGTAAAACATTGTTAGGAACAGAAGTAGGTGTTTAGTTGGCTCAGCAGTTAGCAGTCATTTTGTGATTCCTTTCTTGGTGTGTGGGTTGAGGTTTTTGGGGGTTGTTTTTGTTTTGGTATTTTTTAAATTGCTTCTCATGTTGTCATTTACGGACAAAACAATGGCAGTTTGAATCATTAGATGTTTATAATCTCTAGTACAGTTTTTAACTTGTGTGGTTAATTCCCTCTACATCAAAGAGAAATATGTTCTCTGCTCTGGAGATGTCCCTTATGCTGTCCTGGAGACCTCTGACCCATGAGAAAAAGTGCCAGCTATCTCAAAGCCACAGAAAACAAATCTCATATCCACGAAATGCTAATTTAAATTTGGTGTCTCTGGCACAGCATAGAACATATAGTTTGGGTATCTCTATGCAGATGTCCACCACAACCACAATTAATCCTTGTGGTTCTTCCCACATGTCAGAGCTTCATTTCACAACTCAGGCAGCAGCTCCAAGAGGGCAGAGAAAGTGAACCTGGCTGTGCACTTTAGGAAAGCTGTAAGAGGGTAAGGACTGTGTGGACTTTGGAGTTTTATTTCTGCAGAAGGAAGGAATACAACAAACCTGCAGCTGACTACTACCAGGTCTGTGTTGGGGAGGTGTAGATGGCTGGGATATTGGCTTTCTCCTTCGGTTATCTTCCCATGCTTTTCACTTTGGCTGTCTCTTATCATTCCTAATAGGGGCTTTTGATTTTCCATCTGACCTTAATAAAGTGGGATCATCCTTGCTAAGGTTTATAGGATTGCTGTTTTAAGTGCTGGCAGTTTGAGAATACCCGGTTTCCCTGACCTAGGATATTGATCTGAGGCCATGTGTGGGATGCTGCAGCCTGTCAGGGTTGTCCCATCAATCCAGGCACATTCTGTCTCTGCCAGCTGTGGTCATTTCATGCCACTTGCAGATCTCTTCCAGGCAATTTACATCTTGTCCTCTAAATTCTTAACATCTCACTGCTGAGCTGCTGGGAGGGCCTGTTTTGGAAAAGGAAACCAGAACCCCAGAGAAACCTGTGTTTCCACACAGTGCTGAAGATGAGCAGAGTCTCTGGGAGACTGGTGGGAAGATTAAAATGCTGGAATCTGTTGCCTTGGAATCATTCTTCTCGTCTCCAATGAATCATCCAGCATCACACACAATTTCAGCATGACCTTCTGCTGCTCCTTGTGCCCAGGGAGCCACACAAACTCAGTAGAGGATGTTCTGCCACCATCTTTTGGCAAAAAACACTTCTCCCTGCAGCACTAAAGGTTTTAATTTTCGTCTGTTTTGCCATCCCAGGTTTCTGGCTTCTCTCTTAACAACCTTTGAAGAGGTTTTTTGGGTTTTATTATTTTTTTTTTTTCAAAACGGCACCTGCAAAGGTCATCTCTTTTTCTGTTTCTTGCTTGCTTGGAAACAGGAATCGTGCTTTAGAATAGAGATGCAAGGCAGCTTTCCAGAGCATGAAAATCCAGTAACTTAACACATTGTGTCCAGCCTGCAAAAACAAACAAAACACAACAAAACAAAACAAAACCACAAAAAAACCCAAAAAACCCAAACTAACCCAACCAACCAACCAACCAAAAAACCAAAAAAAACCCAACCAAACAAAAAAAACCCTCCCAAAAAATCAAACCAAACAAAAAAAAAAAAAAAAAAAAAAAAAAAGCAAGCCCAAAAAAATTAAACAGAAGGAACTGAAAAATTATAAGACTATGTACTGATTTGCTGATTTCACTTTTCTGTGCACTGTTTTGTTTTTTTTTTCCTTAAAAATAATTAGGTATGTACACCATATTTTAAGTTTTCCATGCTAGATGTAGTTATTGCAGTTATATTTCAAAAGGCTAGAGGAGCTTCTCTTTGGAAGACAAGGAAAGAAATAGTATTTGAAAAGCTTCAGCAGTTTTTTAGACCTACATATTTTTCCATCATTAATCCAGATTGATTATTTTTTTGCCCATTTCAGGTCATACTTATGCTATGAAACATGTAATTTACCACATATTGTACATTATGTAGGAAAAAAAAAAGGTAATTTACTAGATGTGTTAATTGCTTCATGCAAGTCCACTGGGAAAACACTTCAGTAATAGATCACAGATTAAAAGTGCCTATTTAATGAGAGTTTCCAAGAAAAATCATCAGTGAAACACTGTGGGGTAAAGAGTTTGCTTTATCTTAGGCTGTATCTCAGGATACTGTGTGGCTCTGCTTAGAGCAGATAACTTGCAGCATTGTTGTGCTATTGTGCACACAAAACCACAATGGTTCTGGTTATTATCAGTCTTCTTATATTAAGAAAAAACAGTAATTCTTATTGTTTAAAATAGCTTTTTAACTCAAAAAGGATGATAGACAAACGCTGGAGTTAATTTCTTCTGAAAGATGCCACATTTTATTTATGGGAAGAGGTAGAATCTAGTTTTTGCAGCTACAAGTTTTATGCAAAAACTTAACTGTGAGCATTTCACTTGATGGGAATGTAACGCCACTCATCAAAAAAACCCACTCAAAACTATAAGAAGGATGTTAAAAAATGTCATAAAATTCTCTCAAATGAGAAGTTGAGGCATAGAGAGATTATACTATGTATTTTTCAATGAACACACAATTCTTTCCAAATTATATTTCTATGTATTTAAAAAAATTAAAAGTTGCAATTATCATAGTGTAACCTCATCAAAACTGAACTAAAACTAAACCAATCTTAATTTTGGCATTAATATTTATAGAGAGATTATCTTTGTAATGTGTGTTACATTTTGGGACTCTGGGGTGGTGGACTGAGCTCAGCTTGGCTCATTTTATTTTAAAAAAAGTCATTTTTTTCTAGCTCCCTAATATTCTTAGCTGTATTTATCAGTTAAGAAAACCAACAAACTCAGCTGATTCTAGATTATGAGCACAGTAGTTTTGAAGAACTAAATATATAAAATAAAGATTTATAACAACATTAAGAAAATATAAACCAGAAATAAAACCTGAACAGCAATTCTATATAGAGTGGGAAATCAGTGAAGGTGAGGGGCATCATTGACAGAATTAGAGTAGAAGAAGATATTTTGTTGAAAAATCCAAAAGTACAAAATAATTAAAGTCTATTGACCCTCATTGTCCTGCTTTAAGCATTATGAAATGTTATTTGGAATTAAACTGACTACATGAGCATGCCACTTTTAGCACACTTTCTGAGTATTTCCAGTATCACGGAATTACTGGCAGCTAAAATATTGTGGAATTGTCCAATTTAGGCAAATCTTCTGCTGAAGATGTTGACCTTTTGAAAATTGATTCCTTCTGCACATTGGGTTTTACTTCCCCTATCTTGTTTTTCCTTTAGCAATTATTCATCTTTTATGGCTTCCTACAGCTAAAAGCCTCAGCAACAGGAACATTTATTCAGAATCAGAATGGAAGATCTGGTACTTTTCTGTACATTAAAGGAAAAGAAAGTTCAATTTTCCTTCTGAAACGCACAAGAAAGGCCATTACACTAGATGTAAAGACAGAGAGAAAAAGGGGCTGAATTCCCAAAATATTTGATGGCAGAAGTAATAATAGCAATGAATGAGGCCACATAAATGATTCATGAGACTCATTTTTTTCCTATTGTTGCTAAAAAGAGGCTCATTATTACTCAAAAAAATGCTTTGTTGGTGATGTAAAAAGAAATCAGTATTTGCTATCAATTACTTTCATTAACACTGGGCCTTTGTACACAGTTTTAGAAATATATTTTATAACAATATAATTTTGTAATTTCATCCCTACCGTGCTTTGAGCCTTCTGAGGCTCACAAATCTCTTTAATACCTCCACTCTTGCTGATAATAAAAAGTCTTGTGGGTGTAGTAACAGCTAAAAATACAATAGTAAATGATTCATATATTACCATTTCAGAGGTCAAAATGGGTAACAAAGAGACCACAAGCACATAAAATAAACATCCCACTGTAAAACAGAGGCAAGTTGTAGCTTCAGGATGATCACTTTGAAGAGATGTGCCTCCTTTAAGGACATTTTCTTCTTTAGTTTGAAGGCTGTTAGAAATATCTGAACATATGTTCTGAGGCAATGAAATTTCAATGGGATATTATTTCCTTTTAAATCCCAATCCTTAAAACACTGACTTGCAACATGAAACAGCAACAAAAAAGAGTCAAGCCAGGAGTGCATATTTAGCAGAGAGATATAAAGAATAAATAGAGCTAAAACTGCTCTTTTTGATTTTGTAAACAATGTGTCATTAGAAACCAATGAAGACAATAAAGAATGGGATTACTGTGCACCCATTTGAGAGATTTCAATCAATATTTAAATAGTTTTTGGGAGTTCAGTGTAAAACAGGGAGCTTTCTCAAACAAGCAATCAAACCAGCCCATTAAGGCTGTAATCACCATTATGCCTGGGTGTTCCTGTGCTTTAGAATAAACTGATTGAGGAAATACTATTGAAGTGGTATCTCTGGCATTTACCTTTCTATTGTTTATGTGTTGGATTGTGGTGGATTTTTTTTAAATTACCATATATTATCTCGCTTTCTCCTCGACTTCTAAATATAATAAATACTTCCTAAATCTAGTTAGCAGTCACAGAAAGGAAAATAAAATAAAATAATTTTTAAAAAACACCAAAACATAGCATTCTTGATAGGGCTACAAATATGTAAAAATCACTATGAGGCAAATGAAGTCAGCCTCACCATTGAAATACAGAGATTGTGGATCATGTCTAATTACTAGTAGACTGTAGAGATTTTGCTATGAGCGATTAGTCTTAATTTACCATAAAAACTTGTTATTGGACCTTCAGAAACAGGAGCTAGTATAGGACCGACCCATTGTCCGTTTATGCCCTGCAGTTGTGGCACTAAAAAATGGACATCTGAATAATGTGTGCTTTAAAATCATGCTCTGGTTAAAAACTTAACAGATTAGGTTCAGCGTTTCTGTACAAACTGCAGAATGGTATTTCAGACATTTGATAAAAGGAAAGAGACATGAGAAATCTTTGCTTCTTTCAGGGAAGCCAGAAAGTTTAAGGAACTTTATTTTGATTAATCAGATGAAAGAAAACACTTGCAGGCAGAGGGACTGATG
This sequence comes from Sterrhoptilus dennistouni, assembly GCA_013397095.1. Lineage (NCBI taxonomy): Eukaryota > Metazoa > Chordata > Aves > Passeriformes > Zosteropidae > Sterrhoptilus > Sterrhoptilus dennistouni. Next base: position 750,526 of record VWZU01004853.1, read on the forward strand.
TAGGTTGTATCCTCAACATGTTCCATGGAACATTTTGCACTGCTCTGTCATGAACAATTTTATAGCTCGACAACAAGGGATCCAGCTGGTTTTGTAGATTATCTGTAAGAAGGAGAAATGCAAACCACAGTGAAAATAAAAGGATTCTACAGTATTCATATATATATATATATATAAAATTTTTTTTTCCATGAGGGATGGGGTTTACGTGCTTTTTTTTTAAGGCAGTGGATATACTGAGGAAGAGGAGTGAAAATAAATCAATAGATGGAAATCTTGCTCTGAAAGTAGCAAATAGGATCAAAAACTCTGTACTGTTATAATGCTGAGCGGAATGGTAAGCAGGTTTCAAAGCAGGAGAGAAATGCAAATTCGACATCTTACATAACTTCCTACTTTGCACATTAATATTAAAACTGTATAACTGGGATGCAAACAACAACTGCTGCTGGGAAACGACACTTCCTGTCATGGATAGGTGTATTGAAAAAAAAACCTCTTTTCCGCTCAAATCTTCAACCTTCATGCCATAAAATGTTCTAGTCATTGTACTGTCCTGATGAATTCTCAGCTTGGATGAAAGTGGTCTTCCCTGAAAGTCTTCAGTTCAGAGAGACTGAAATACATTAACATTTGCCTAAATTACTAGACCACAGTTGCTGAAAATTGGGGGTCTAACAGCTGCTTTTCCCACTATATATGCTGAAAATCTTCCTAGTCAATAGATTATCCTACCTTGATGCCTTGACCCCTAAAATTTTGGGATAGCTCAACTATGTATTTAAAGTGAATATCAATTAAATATGCAGAAACAAATTAAAGATGAATTTGAAGTCACAGAAACTTTGACTACGATTAGAGATCACAGAAAAGTTTCAAATAAAAAAAAATAGAAAGGGTGATTATAGAAAGGATAAAGCTGAGCACATATTACCAAATTTAGCTGACAATTGACATGTAGCCTACCATTTTAAGCACACTGCATATTAGGTTTTGGACTTCCACAGGGCCAAGAAGTCAGGTAAATGTCAGGTTTAGTGCTTTGGAACCAGCTATAAGGTCTATGTAACAGTAATTCAATGCCCAACACAAAAAATGTGACAAGCAGCCTCTTAAAGGTTCACCTTTGGCACTGAAATGCCACTGCTAGGAAAAGTTTGGAATATCCTGAGTTGGAAGGAACTCACTCAGTTCATCAAATCCAACTCCTGGCCCTGCCCAGGGTAGCCCCAAGAATCACACCATGTGCCCAAGAGCTTTCTAAGAAGGTTTTCACCTAGAAAATAATAATAAAAAATATTTCATGTAACAATTTTCAGTATTTTGCAAGATGTGCTATCCAGAAGATGTGGTTCAGTTGCTTTGTCTTTCCATTCCAGTCTCTGCTAGGACTGCCTGTTCCAGGAAACACAATAATATTTCCATTTGTTAAAGGAAGACCTCTAATTACATTTCAAGTATTTGGAGGAATTAAAGTAATTCTTCTAATGGAATCTTTTATTTTGGATAAACAAAATCAAACAGCATAAGCTTGCAGGGGAGGAGAGAAACATTTTTTTTGTTTCTATAGACAGTCCTTCATTAGAAGCAGAAGTTTTTAATGAACTCAAATCCAATCCTTCGTCTTGAGAACAGTGAAACTCATAGTTCTAGATCCTGTGACCCAAATGTCTCAAGTAGTATTGATTCATAAGGCCATTAAGAACCGAGTCCCTTAATGGAGTAAATGGCATCTTTAATAGGATATCTCCTGCGTGCCTTACCAGAAAATACTTGTGTAATGGCCTGAGTTATGCTGGACATAAGGGGCTGGATAATTGAGTGTTGTATTAGGACATAAATATGTAACGCAATTCCCAGAAATGACAGTCATGTCCATCCACATCCCGCTCCCATTGCTCACCCCTCAGTTACTAGAAATTGCTGCTGTTTTTGCAGCTGTAGTTGAAAAAAAGAAATATATGGACATGGCTGCTACTTACACCATCCTTGAGCATAATTTGCAATGCTGTGCATTAGTGTTCAATATCTACAGAACTGAACTTGGAAAACAGGAAGGTTTTGTGACGATATAGAAAGCTGACCAAAAGGAAGCAAAAAAGAAGAAAGCAGAAATTGAAAGTAGTGATTCCATTTACAGCTTTAGGTAACATACTGCACAGGTGTAAAAGGTAAGTGCCAGGCATTACCTTTTATTGTTCCTTTAACGGAAGAAGGAATTTGGAAATTGAAAGAAATGGCAATTGAGAATAATGTAGTCAGCATCAGAGATGTCTTCAAGCTCATGGTAGACAAAGCATTGCAGAACAAGACCAGTTTAAAGTTTATGACTGAAGAAAAAAAAAGCACAAATTAGCAACAGAGGAAATGACCAGAGGCTGAATTAACTAATGCCAGGGACAATTTTTTTAATATTATTTTTGAAATCATATTGATATATTATCTGTTTAAACTGGAAGATAAATTTGGTAAGCCTAATTCAACAACATGAAAGCAAAAGTAAGTACAGCTTTAGCTATTGAACTTAATGCCTAGAAAATTATTTAAAACACCTAAAAAGTTAGAGATCCCAGATCTGAAAGGCAGTATCAAACAAAAATTGTTGTTTTAAACAACAGCTACAAATTCAAGATGTTTCCTCTGCTAGGAGAACTGCACCAGTTTCTCAGGTTAGTTAATCAGTTTACCAGTTTGAACTGATAATTCATTCTTTCAGAGGCCTGGGCAAGAGAATCACTGAAATCCAGCCACAAGTTTCCTATTCTGAAACAACCTGAGCACACATGAGGACAGAATTTAATGGTCAATTGTTTGTTCACACTCTGATAACCACCATTATCATAATACTAAACACTAAAAAAGCAATTTATTTTGAATAGCTCTTAAATCATGACCATAAGTGACACCAGTAGGATTACCTGTGAAATCAGTTAAAGAAAAACTCATGTTGTGTAAGATAATAACCTTTATGAAAACTTCAGCTGACACCAATGGAATTATTTGCAAAGTAAGTTATACATGACAGAATAAAACCTTTCATAGAAACATGAATAAAATTTTAAAATTTTGCCTTTTTCCCCACAAGGAAAAAAAATCAAACCCAAGGTAACACAAGTAAAAAATCCTTAGGTGCTTTTATTACTAGAACTCTAAATTACAATAAAAACATAATTTATTTTATATATCAGAATAGTGAAACATAGTGTTAATCATAGCTACCAAAAGAGCAAGGCAATAGGAATTAAAAAAATTTAACCAATGTTTGCTTAAATTCTGCTCTGAGAAAAACAAATCCTGTGGGTTCAAGGAAGAATGAGGCAAGCCTGCTCTTCCAAGAAGAAAAATAACTAGCAATCTCTACAGAAAACCACAGAACATGTGGCTGAACATTTAAATGATATCATTATAGTCATGGATAATTGCCAGAAAATGATGATTATATGAAAATCAGCATATATTTTCAGACAAAATTCAGGCCAACTTTGTCTCAAGACAGTTTTCTCTCCATTTCCTCTGCCCCCCTTATCTTCCAGAAGTGCCCTTTGTGCAGCAGCAAGTTTAGAGATGAGGGATGTCTGTGTTACATTTCTGAAAACACTGGGAATCTCCTGGGAAAAAAAAATCTGTTCTCATGAGCCATCTCCAAAGAGCAAGATACTTTGTCTAAACTTCAGTGATTTAATTAGGTTAATTTAAGTTTTAAGTCTTAAGTCAAAGGTTCGTTCCCAGATGTGAAAAGTTTTTTACCAACCCCCCTGGAAAACATTCAAGTTGCTGCTTCCTAATAGCAACATTTGTTCCTATCCAAGCACTGCTGTGGCAGACTGAGAAATTACAAGATGCAAGTGGGAATTAATATTGCAATTAAAGGTTTTGAGTTTTGAAAAAGATTAAATAAACAGATTTAATCCACATTTTTCTTAATTGAAAACAATTAAAAAGCAGAAGCAAAAATTAATGCAAACACAATCTACAAAATTAAGAACTGATGGTAGGAAGAATTTGTCTCTCAAAGGGGACCAAGCACATCAAGAAAATTACTTTAAAGAGTGAATTGTAAAAAGAAATAGATAAATTAGGACATGGAGATGTGGGATAGAAGCAGAAAGAGTCTGGGAACAAAAATAACTCATATTTGTTTGGTTTAGATGGAATAACTTAGATCATGGTTTTGTTGTTTTTATACCCAGCAAGGAAGTATTGTGCTCACTTCAAGTAGGACAAATGCAGTGAATAAATGGACTGTAGAGCCTGGGATAAAGAAGTAACAGTTTGTTGTCTGGTTTATGTTTTGAACCTCTGAGAGTCGTATGATCTTACATTTGTACCAAAAATCACTCGTGTGGGGAATGCTGGAAGGCAAAATATTAGTGGGGAAAGTTCTAGGCAGAAGAATAGGGACTGGTTGAGACTATCACTGAAAACAGAGCAGATAATATAGTGTTCAATCAATTGGGCAGTCAAGCACAACTGCAAAGGGCCAAGGAAGGAATTGTATTCCAGGGAGACAAAAGCCTCTCCGACTCCTACCTCGAAGTAAAGGGAGTGACAATCCATTACCAACCAAACTGATTGCAAAATTGAAGTGTAGTAGAAATGTCACCAAAAGTAGTTTCCATCTTCATACCTTCTAACACTTTTAGAATTCTCTTACTGTCTCTGTTTTGTCATCCCACTATTGAGGTTATTTGCTGACTGTAATGGGGAGTCTGAGCAACAGTGTTCACCCAGCTTCTAACACACTGAAAATGTTTACTGAAACAGCAGTGTAATAATCCCTTCAGGTGTCTGACTTGAGTAAACCTGATTAAAAAACAGCACATACATTGCACAAAATCCTTAGCAGTGCTGAGGTTTGTGTCATATCAGGTGTGAGAAATAATGAAGCACAAATTCACACAAACTTCAGACCCAACCGTGGAATATCTTCCTAGGTAGAAAGTTAGAGGTAAGACGGACAACCAGGAATGCTGATCCAGGTGAGATGCTGGGAGCAGATTCAGAGGAGAGATACAGAACACAGGACCTGTTAGGCAATAGAGGAAAAGGGCAGATTCTGTTAACAAGACATCAGGAGGAAGAACAACAGTACTGGGAAGTGATATTCACCAAAAAGTCCAGTTGTCTTTCCTCATGGAAAGACATGAACATCTGTGCTGATTTTAAAGCATGTTGGTTTAAACACAGATCTTAAACATAAATAATTCTGCAAAATTAATTAAAATAATGGAGTAGTTTGGGTTGGAAGGCACCTTCAGAGCTCACATAGTCCAATCCTCTTGTCAGGGGCAGAGACACCTTCCATTAGACTAGGTCACTCAAAGCCCATCCAACCTGGCCTTAAAAACTCTATATGATGGGACATCTACAACTTCTCTGTACAATCTGGGCGAGCATCTCACCATCCTTATGCTAAAGACTTTCTTCCTGAAGTCCCATTTATACCTATTCTCTTTCAGCTTAAAAGTATTGTTCTTTGTCCTGTCATCATAGACCTTGGTAAAAGTCTCTCTTTATCCTCTTATAATCCTCCTTTACATATTCAAAGGCTGAAATGTTCCTACTTATATACTTCAGGTATACAACCACACTGTCTCATCAATGACTTCCTTCAAATAATGTTCCACAGTCTGTCCAAATTTCACTTATTGAAAATTGAGTTTTTGAGGGTCAGTGCTTCACAGGAAAATAATACAGTGACTTACATTCTATTGTAGGGTTATTGATTTCTGCTAAGAGTTCTAAAGATGCCTGATATGCATTTTTGATGTTTATGAGTTCTCTTGGTTCTCTCTTTTCTCTTTAGGTCTCTTATTCTATTAGCATCAATAATTATATTATATGATTATATCATCAGGCTTTTTAGCCATTCTAACTATTGTTCTGTAAAACTGCATTAAAATACTTGGGCTCTTGATTTTTTGTTTGTTTTACGGTAGAAAATATCAGAGAAACCTTTAAGCTTTGCCTGCAGACTGACTTTCACTTAGAAGGGAAGTTTAAGATATATTTCAAAGTTTTAATTACGATCAGAAGCTTTCAGCTTTACCTAGAAAACCCAAAAGAACAGGAGATAATGGCTACCTTAATTTTTTCAATTAAATGTAGCAATGATAGATGAATACATAAATGTATAAGATATACAGATGCTAGAAATACTAATTTATCTATATTTTTCCCCAGTAGAGGACTGCAATCTGTTGAAAATGAAGACTGAAATCAGGATGCCCATGGACACATGGACCCATTTTTCCTGTGCAAGGAGCAGAAGGAAAAATCCCTTGTCAGTACCTGAGTTTGATAAATTACTCAGATTCATTCTTAGGTTTTACAATGCAAAGTTTCTTCTCCTCCTTCCGCCTACTGATCTCCATTCTTAATAATGGGTTAATCCTCTCTAAAATTCTCAAAAATGGCCTGACTAGGAAAAGCCTTTCCAATGGCTGTGTTGTAACTCTCAAGGACTCTTAACTGTTTCAGACCTTTTCTTTTGAAATCTTCCTTTTGTCAAGGTCTCTCAGCAGAAATCTGGCAACAGAGTTCCTTCCAAGGAAGTCTTGAAAAATGGCAAAAAGCTTCAAAACGCAAACACATTCAAAACACTGGCATACAAATTATTATTTTTAAAGCATAACAATTTTCATAGTAACTTCTTATGATCTTTTACAACCAATTACAGTATGAAACACCGCCATAAAATAATTGTTTGTGGTCTGGCTGAATTTACTGAAAAGTTTACTGTTAGGGCAGCCTAAAATCTCTGATGCTTTTCCAAGTGTCCGTGTTTTTGGGGAAAAAAAATCATTTCTTCACAGCAAAATAAAATTTCTCCCTGCCATAGAGCCTTTATTTCAATAGTATTACTAGAATTCCCTAGAATTCAAAACTCCTAGACTGTTCTGTAAGATGGAATGTAGTATTGCTACACTTCAGATGCAGCCACTATTGCTACAATTTGGAAGTCAGATTATATGGTGTGTATCCTGATGAAAACAAGGACCATTCCCTTGCAAAAGATAATGTATTTCCTTAAATATTTATCCTCATATCATACTTAGAGACATATAGAAACAAGCGTGGTGTATCCAAATCTCAATTAGACAGGCAGAGTTTGTTTTATTTTGTGACTGAATATTTCAATAATGCAAAGCAAATAAACTAAAATGCAAACTCTGAAAATGCCTGCTCTAGTCCTGCTAGGTTTCCCTGCAACCTTGAAAACTTCCACATGAAGCCTTACATCTAGCTAGACTGAAAAAGAGCAGATGACAAGCTCCTCAATATCCAACTTGCTGGAGTTTGGGGAGAATAGGCTGATGAACAAAATAAAATCATATTTCCTTACATCACAATGGAAAATATGTAACTGCCCAAACTATGCTGCTCAGACAAGGCACTGCCACAAAATATTCCAGTGAAGAAGGAAGAGACGATCCTTATTTCTTTACCATATTGTGAGGAGGAGAGAAAGGCTGACTGAAACAGCCTTCTCAAGAGCACTAATGGGATTTTCAAGAACACAAATGAGATTTACACAGGTTTACACTTCCACATGGGCCAGTAGGCTTTGGAAATTTGTGTTGCTTAAGCAGCTGGTGCAGAAAGCATGAGAAGAGTTGACAACTGAAAATCATCTGAAATAAAAGGTGCAGGAACACTGAGAAGGACAGGCTGACCCACAGCTGTTCTGAAGTTGATGTCTAGTTACTCCCAGGCCTCAGTCTGTCATCACCCATGCCAGGTGTTAGTTGTATATAAACCCTTTGTTCTGCCATTTTGTCTACTTGTCGACAAAATCCAAACGTCTGTCCAAAATTCCTCACCCTCGGAGCTGCTAAATGGACAAGGCAACTAAACTGTTCCAGGTTTGGCTCTTTCCACAGCACATAACCCTCAGAAACTGTCTGATCAAGTTCTACAATTTCAGGTAGTTCCCTATGCCATCACACGACCCTTGAGCACATATGGCACATGCTGTAAAACATCACTCTACCAAGCTGCAGCACTGCCCTCAGGTTGTTTCAAACAGTTTGAAAAGAAAAGGAAACAAAACCAAAAGGCACACAGGGTTTAAAGTTGACTTTAAGGCTGAGAAATGAGGATTTGAATAACACTGCCCTACCGGGACACAATTAGCAGTTTCTGTGTTGCCACAGGTTGGCAATCAGTAATGCAATGTACAATATTACAAGGCCACGGTCACATCAGACACCAATGTTATAGAGATATTCTGTCATTTGAGGAATCAGAACTGGTTCTTTTTTTTTTTCAGGATATTTATTCAGTGGTGGTTAAATCTTTTCAGTCTGGCTCAGGGCTATCAGAGTGCCTGAACTACTTTATGTCCTTAATTCGAAAATGATTTCTGTAGTTAACACAGACTTGCAGTAGTTAAGACTAATAAAGAAAAACAATAGTCAAGGTCCAGAAGAGAGAAATTTTTGTGCAAAACTGCAGAATTTTAGTCCACACAGGTGGGAGGGGGCAGGGGAATTCTCAGACCGTCTCTTAAATCTTGCCTTTTACAACGGGTCAGAACCAGTGGGGAAAATCCAATCTTCAGCAAGTTTGGACAGTTCTGTAAAAACCAAAATTTGGTTTGAGTGCTCAGAAAGGTCTATCACACTGAAAATTAAACAATGATGTAATTTACATTATTTTTAAATTAGAAGGGAAAATATAATTAATGCTTAATTATTTTCTAATGTCTTCATCGACTTTATCAATTTTAGTGTCAAACTGAAAGAATTATGTCCACCATATTTGTTCACAGCAATGCCAATATTAAAGACCCTCCTTTGATTATTTTGCTTAAAGAAAATTTTGGTATGTTCATATTAAATAGTTTTTTTATTTTATTTCCTATTGAAAAATGTCTGGCTTGGTCAACTGGAGATGACAGATTGGCTGACTTTTAAAGCATATGTTGAGGGAAAATTCTGTGATGATCTTTGGAATAAAAAAAAAGGAACACTCCATAAAGGATGAGAAACAATAGTAGTTAGTAGGAAAAAGTCAGATTCTTTCTTTCACCCACTGGAAATATAATTTAAACCAGAAAATGTATCTGTGTGTATATTTTAGAGCAAAAATCTACACAAGGAAGGAAAATCTGAAATAATTACCTTTAATATGTTAAAACACCCAGAGAAAAGAAATCGCACAAAAAACTATCTCCCTGGGGATACTTTTTATTAATTTCAGTCTTTGTTGAGAATTCAGTGAACAGAATTTTCTTACACAGTTTGTTCAGTTTTAACTGACGTACATGGAAATTTTTATATGTGTTCTAAAATGGAGCTACTTGAACAAAACAACATATTGACGTTATCATCTCTTGTAATGATTCTGTGGTCCCATGACCAGAATGAATTAAGAAAACAACTAAAATGTCAAGTGCTTATTGTCAGAGACTTCCATGGGAATTAGCAGCCCTGAATTTTTCAATAAATCCTTTAAGGAGCACGAAATTTGCACCCAAACACAAACAACCACAATTTTAATAACTCTGCACAAGTCAGTCAAACTTTCTTTAAATTCTTTTGGCATTTTTATATGAATAAACTGATTTTTAAAATGAACGAATGAGGAGGCAATGAGACTGAGAAAATGGAAAAGAAAAACCTATATGCATTTTCTTCCAAACCTTGGAGTTATATAGCATTTTAAATAATCATTCAAACACATGGGAAGGTGTTTCTCTATTCTAATGTACTGAAAAAAGTCTATCTATAACTAGGTAATATAAATTCCCATTGCAATGATACTGGAGTATGATGATTTCCTTCCTGATTTTGTATAAATAATAAAGGACTGCTATGAGGGACAGTTTTCTTGCAACTAGCTCAAGCAAGAATAGCAAATAACACCATCTAATCTGGTGAGAAATATTTCTGTTCTGAGTAGGTGTTTAAATTTTTTTAAAGATCAGTTTGCTTTTATTATAGGATTCAATTTTTGTGCTTTTTTGACTATATTACTTCTTGGAAGATCAGAAAAAAATCCCGATTTATATTTATAAGTCTTTCATCTGCACTCAAATCCACAGACACAAAATTGTTATGCTTTTTGACTGAGGCAGGTTTTAAATCAGTTTATTCTGAATCTTAGAGGACAACGATTTTTCAAGTTACACAGTGGAGCTGTTACAATCTGCAACTGTGCTGACAAACCCTGTACCGCAAAATACAACTCAATTATTTAATACTTTCCAAATAAATTGATATTTATTATCACAGTGAAAAATACAGCAAACCCACACAGATAATCTCTTCTGACTACAAGCTCCAGTTCAGTTCCACCTACCTACTGGTTGGTCCCAAGGAAATCTCTTGTGCTTTACCTTGACTATATGTAAAAAAACAAAAAAAAAAAAGGCATGTTTTCAACGGAACTAGCTTCCTCAAACTAGAGAAACAAGTGGTCACACATTTATCCTCACCTTACAAATGGTTCCACTTCTGAGACAGGAGAAAAAGCATTGCATTAAATCATCTTATGGTAGAAACCTAGTGAAGACAAGGCAGTTTTACTCTAATTTGAGGATTACAGGCAATCTAGTTTTACTCTAAGAATTTAACATAAAACTACAAGGATTTATCTTAACCAGCCTTTTGGCATGAACTAGATGCCTGAGGTTTTTATGGGAATAAAATACAACTTCACTGAGTGGCCAATCTCCTTAATGTGTTTAATTTTAGCTGCTTGTCCAATAAATAAGCCTCGAAAAACCCACGATGGAGGAGGGTAAAAGGATGCACTTTATTTGAGGCTTGAGTTTGGGCAACATGGGGCAACATTATTAACACAGGTTTATATGTCAGCACTTATCAGGAGAGTGTTTACACTGATAAGGGACTGCAGCAAAGGGAGAGAGGGGCTTCCTGTCTGTGTGGAGGAAAAAGAAGACGTCAGTGCTGAAGATCTGTCAGGAAAAGAGCTGCTTGTGTGCAATTCTTTCTTCACATTTTAAAGAAAAGATGAGCTCGAGTACATTCAAGTCATGAGCAGCATTCACACACATTTCATGGGCCACAGGATAGTGATGATACCTCCACTGACACTCCAGCTGCCCTGAAATTCCACCAGCAAAGCTTTGCTTTGTGTGTGCAACCAAAGGTACCTGACAGGCACAAAACTGTCAGCCCGTTCCCAAACCATCTCTGTGATAACAAAGGCAAGCAGAGTGTTGATCTGCTTCCAGGATGTGCTGTTTGAAGACTCTAAATTTTGCCTACCTCCCAAAACCAGGCATATGGCAACCTGAATATTTAAGTGTATGCGTTTCCTATAAGCTTTTCCTAAAGAGGAAGAAGAAATAGGTTTTAGCATGATTTATTCATTTATTTACAGATTGTGTCATTGAAGTACCTGACTCCTAGTGAGTGATTTGGCAATCCACGTTATCAAAACTTTCCTTAGCATTTAGACATTGAGCAGTACACTTATATTCCTTAAGACAGTTCTCTCCCCTCCTGTCCTACTTCCTGCAGAGCCTAAATACGTATAACCATTCAAATGGCAGATAAAACTATAAACTATATATTTATAAATAAATAAATAAAGTATCTTGCAAAATGCTAATATTATATATAGGGGTCAGCCAATAAACCTTATATGAAACTATTTCTGGTCATTAAAAATTTGTCATGGAAGATATGAAGGTATAAGATATCTGAATTCTTAGGTTTAACTGCTAATTCATTAAGAAACAACTATTTATATATATATATATGTATGTATAACAAATGTATATGTATAACAAATTATACATAACACTTTTTTCTATTAGCAGCAATGTAGACAGAAAAATAAAAGATTGAGTAAATGACAAGAAAGTGGAAGTATTTGGGTCTCCCAGTGACCTCTGACTGGATACTGCTCTGAGAGGCTTATGTTCTGCAGCCTGAGACATGAAAGAATATATTTTTTTCCTCTTCTTGCTGCAGCTTGGGATTGACTTCTTTGGCTTGTACTTTTGGTACTAAAATTCTGCTTCTGTTTGTCAGCAAAAACACCTCACCTTACCTGCCTCACTAAACAGATCTTCTCCATGGACTAGGACATTAATGACTTCTCTGACCTCTCTATTGAATGCAAATATTATTGTCAATGTTAATGGGAACTAAATGACAAGTTCATTTCTGGTGTCATTATGGAGAAGGATGTAAACCCCAAAAATTTGCTTTCAGATCCTGTGGCCACATTCACTGGTGGACCCCTACTCAAACATGACCCCTGGCCACCCCATCACTTTTTTTGATCTATGTAAGTAAGAAAGTCTTTGTGGAAGGATCCACACTCCTATTCAGATTTCTTCAAGGACACATTGTCACTGTCACAGTCCTCTTTTGCCAATTATTTTTAATATCATTAAGGAAAAGTTCCAGTGAGGAGGAGAATTTTTCTGTTCCCCACAATAATTTTGATGACATCAACCACTTAAACTATTAAGGTTCATCACTTGAACACAGACCATGGTATTACAAAGAAGTCCACAACTAGGAACCAGAAAACATAATTTTGGGAGGACATAAACTCTCACTGGCCCTGTCAAACCCAGAACACGTACTTGTAGTTAATTTAAAGCTTAGTGCACGAGTTATGTTAATACCTAGGCCACTCCTCTAACATGCCAGAACAATCCATAGGATTCAACCCAGAATCATACAAAAATATTTCTTTTTCTCTGTCCCTCCACCATTTCTCTGTGTGCAAGTAATATCTTCTTCTAGTCCCCTTCCTTACCCTAGGAAAGATTTAATGTCAAGAAGTCCTGAGCAAGAGCACATCCAAAGACTGACCTTTGCTGAAAGTGCATAAACTTGCAAAGACTCTAAGCTTATATAATCAAAAAACCTTTTAATTAATACATTTTCAAGTTCTTTCTCTGTGTCATCAGCAGATGGTTTACTCATTGTTGCTATAATGTAGCAAACTGAGTCTAAGTAATTAACAGCACATAAATTATTAAGTACTGAAGTGAATTGTCAGCATTTTCCACCCCTATGTTTTTTGGTGAAAAATTGAACAGCTGACTTGCAATTAATGACACCAACTATAAAATATCAATTTGATGTGGTTGAATAGCATTGTATTCTTTAAAATATCATATCTGAGGTAATTTAGGCATGGTTTTAATTTATTAATAGAATTACAGATCTGATGCAGTGCTTTTCTGTGTGCAATAGTGTGTGATAATAACCCTTGTTATTTTCTTATCTAAACAAGCAACGTTTTTTAAAATCATGTCCAAATTATCCTAATTTTATATTCCTCAATTTATTTTTCACTATAACTCAGATGATGAGCACTTACAGGCATATTACTAAATAACAGAACAAATTTTCAGCAGACACATATTACAGAGATTTCTTTTCTAGACCTACTACACTTTGATTCTTACTTATTTCTCCTGAGTGCTGCTGCATACAACAGAGGAAAAATGACAGGGAATTTAGTTCCTAAACCCTTAGCAATACCATTGCCCAGAGAAGTTCAGGATATGTGCACTGAGGATACATTATACTCAAAGCTGTTGTGTGAAGGAGGAAAACAGTTTCATTACTTGGAGCTTTTCTTCTGACCAGATCTGTTTGAGAACTGATATCAAAGCAGTAATTATAGAGAGAAAAAAACAGCTTGTGTCCTTGACTTATTTTCTAAATGGAGTATCTGACACCAACAGTATATATTTAATGGAAAATGAAGGCCTAGTAATTAGGTTTTGATTTCAGTTTTAATCTGTCATTTCATCAGACAGCTCCTCTAAATTGTACAGTGAATTTTGAAGCCTTACATCAATTTTATCTTGTATTCACAGCTGAAAAGGAACTTTGTTCAACATGCTATGATAAAAATAATGGATAAATGGATTATAGATAAATATATATGGGCAGCGATTATAGACATAGATATGGAACACTTTTGGATACAGGTAACAAATATTGTTATCTCTAAGTAATTTTGTCAATAATAAAAATTTTGTCAGTCATTGTGTGCCTGTGCTGCAGAGTGGCAGCTGCTGAGGCATCATTTACGCTCTTTAATAACTAATGAAGAAAATTATGAAGAAGTAAAGAGTTAAAGTTGGTTTTAGTTAGGGGAATCAGCATGTCTACCATGTTTCATTAATCAGGCTTCTTAAGTCTGATAAATTTCTCCTGATCCAAGGGCCCAAATGACTACACCACAACAGCAGTTTTCCGTGATAGAAATCTAGGCATAGACACATTTTTATTTTTACAGCTGTAATAGTCTTCCTCATTCCCACTGCTATCTGTGGTTTTCTATGAGTAGTAACACATAAAAATATTCTTTTCCCACTACAGATTGACCTTGTCTCATCAGTTCATTTATTAATCATTGAAATACCCTCTCAGTGCACTCAAACCCCCACACCCATAGAGGAAACCCCAAAATGTATTTCCAGAGCTGCACCATCCACAGCTGCTGCCCTGCAAGGTGATCAGTGCCTGCAGCTCAGATGCCCTTGCAGGAGGTCTGGAGGCAGAGCAATCCCAGCAGCTCCTCATGCCATTGGATCTGTGCTGCTGGAATTGCACGTGCAGTTGGTCTGGAGCCCCCAGGGCAGCAGAGTGGTTAGGGAGAATCTCAGGCATTAATTATGAACAGCTTCTGTTGTGCACAGTTGCACTGCTGAGAATTTGGGATTATACGAGCCAGACAGGTCTAGCAGAAGCCTGGTTTTATACTGTGCATATTTAGCACATTTCATCAGTGTTTTAGTTAACATTATCTTAAGGACTATTCAAATTCAGCAGTAGAGAAAAAAGCAGGATACCTAGAAAGTTTTGGCAAGCAGACCCTCTCAGTCTCTCTCTCACCTTTAACCTCAGTAACCCCTGTCAAAACCTAAATCCTTGAAGCCTCTCTATTGCACTAAGCTTTAAGTGAATTCATATAATGCTTCACATATTCACAGAAATTAGATATGAGAATGACTATGTCAACTTGTCCTTCCTCTGCTGCTGAAATACAGCCAAGGTTCAATGACAATGTCTGACCAAATAAGAATGGGTCTGTTGAGAAAAAAAAAAAACATTTGTGACATGCATAGGGGAGTTTTAGTTCAGAATAACTGCAGTTTGAAGGCTCATACACATTAATGCTTGGAGCAAATAGGAATATTCCTGGAGCATGGCTTCTGGTTCACTTTAACCCAGAAGGAATCTCATTTGCACGCCATCAGGCTGCTCTGTGATGAAACCAGTGCACAGAAGGAAGGAAGGTAAGGAGATGAACTTTAAATCCTATGCTAATGCAGGCATACCTGGTGAAACATTTAGATGGGCTGAGACGGAATGTAGGACACCCAAAATGTAATAAAGTTGCTGTTTGCTTTCCTCTTGACAGCCAATGTTCTTGGTATCATCCTCTCCATCTGTGGCTCATCCCACACACTTCCTGCTGTTCAGTGTTTTGGAGCTTGAGATATTCACAGCCACATTCCCAAGAGACAGCATCAGATACCTGAGATTTGCACTAGGAACTGAGGGGGAGGGGATGGACAGTGTGTGTTTTCATCACTTCATCCCTGCCACTGCTGGCAATACACACACTACTGCTGGTCCATTCTCAAAAACTTCAAGGGGAGACTTTAGGCCGAGGAAATAATCATTTTTGCACATGATTTCCAGACACAATTCAGTGAACAGTCAACATGAGATCCCAGCAAAAGATCTTTTTTTGTTCCCTTGATTATAATGACTACCATTACAAACATCTCTGTCTATCTCTCTTCCAGGACCATTGATTCTATTGTTTTAAAGCAGTTACCTGTTGATTCTCACATGGATTTTAGACATAGTGTATTTAAAAACATGTTACCTCAGAAACTCACTGTATTTACTAACAAGTACCTCAGAAACTCAAAAATATTTAATCACTAAAATTTCACTTACTGCAAATTCCTTTGTACTTCCACACTTTTCTTCCTTAGCTATGGTCTTATTTACTTTGGTGTCTTTAAAAGCTATTTATTTGATTTCTAGTCAGGAGAGTGACTAATTAAAAAAAATACACAGAAGAGAAAAATATATGGACTGTGTTTTGTAAGCTTGGAAGAGCAGTTTTCAAACAAAATCAAGCTGCATCCTCTGAATTATTTCCCAGATTGTTCACTGGCACTCTCAGTAAACCGCATTTGTTTAGGTCAATATTTTGTATTCATTGGGGTATTCATAGAAACGAAAATCTTAGAGAGTGTCTCCTATCTGAAAGAAAAATCTGTTTATTTTGCAGTATGACAAGAGCTTGCTTAAATTTTTAAACAGAACTTCTGATAGTCAAGAGGAAAACAACCAGGGAAGGGGTATTAGCCAAAATATCTGTCAGCTAAACAGAACTTGTAAATCCAGTCAAACGACTAAAGGGCATTGCACTGTCAAATCATCAGATTGCAGATCCCTGCCCTGTGGTTTGCTGTCTTTTAGAGAAGGATGCAAACTGTTTAGCTTTCCCAAACCCTCCCCCCTTCCATCTGCCTACTGACCCATGCAGCTGCCTTAGCACGCGCGTTCGCTCCACTGGAAATTTCATGCCTGCCTTGATAGAAGAAAGTAAAAAGCTGCAGTGACAGCAGCTTCAATGGGACTGAGCAAAGAATGATGGAGAAGACTAAAATGTGTTATATCTATGGGTAGCTGAGAATTGCATAAGAAAAACTTTGTGAATCACTGTGCACCAGAACTGTCAGAACAGAGTGTTTTAGGGGAAAAGTGAAAAATACACGAAAGCCCCACGCCCAAAACTGTAGTTTGGATCACCAATAGGAAGGGAAAGGAAATATATGTAAAGAATATGCACTGCACAGAAATGTAAGTGCTCAAATGCAGAATGCAACCATAAGTGCTTAATCTGCTAGAAATCATATTAAATTCTGTTGAGACCAGTTCATAACAAAATTCTCGTCTGTTCTTGACCATCATTTTCTTCACCCTGGCATTTAGTAAAAATTCACTCCAGAAGGTAATTGAGCATGCTTTCTTCCTCTGGGGCCCCTAAGTTTATTTACAAAGGAATATTTAAAGCAGTAACAATGTGATGGATCTCTACAGAATAATTTCCTTAAATATTCATGGAGGTAATCTTCTGAAGGGGCACACACTGGTTGATAAGCTTCCACAGGATTCACTGAGGCAGGATACCCTGTAGACATGGTAAGCAAAAAGAAATTGCAAGTCATTATATTTCACTAGAGTGCAAAATAAGTTTAGCCTCAGTAAAAAAGAACCTTCTCAGGAAAGTCAGCGCAGCAAAAAATGTTATTTCAGGTAACATTTTGCCCAATTAATAAAACTTGGGTGACATGGAAGACATTGCCTGTGATAGCCTGTGTTACAGCCTCTGTATTTTCTTGCACATAGTATTTCTGTTTTGTTGCTCTGCAAGCAACCCAGGCAAGCTGCCAGACACAACATCTCAGGAGGTAAGGTTGAGACCACAAGATTTTAATAGAATTTACAGGCAATGTTGCAATTAGCTATATCCAAATTTTAAAAAGCTATCCAACCACAAATGTTGGATTAATTTCAGCCTGAAGTGATACACTTTTTTCCCCATTTTCAACACACAAAGTTAGCTCTGTTTATTCCCACAGGCTATATCACTGGGCAAGAGAGATCAAGGACTTCTCATTATTTTTTGTGAAACTCAAACTTTAGGAGAGATGACTATTGTACTCAATGATACTAATCTCTTTAATCACAGTGAGATGAGGTCAATAGTACAGTATTTACTGCTGATGTTTTAGAACAATTTGAATCTTTTTCTTTTGAAGACAATTATAATCACAGGGAAACTGGAGCCACTTTTATGAATACATTTTACTATCCTGTACTCTACAGTGTTATAGTTAAAAACCTGTGAACAATGAAATTATAAAGACTATTGGAAGTTGTTGTAACAAAAGCATTTGGTAATTGTTAACTGAGGAGAAAATTACCAGAGAAAGTCTCTGCAGGTGGCACACCACATATACCCAATTTCTCTTTTGGGAACAAACACACACATTCATTCTCTATGTATAACTACACAGTTTAACAGAATCTTACTGTTCTAATATATGGAACTAAAATACAGTAAACAGATCATTGAAAACAGAGCAATGTCAATCCTATTCCTTGTCCACACTATTCTGCCTGGGGAATTGTTCTTCTCCTCTTTCCCCCTGCACATGTATGTCTTCTCCTGGGTCATTGGAAATCACAGTGATACCAATTCTGGCAGTTAAAGGTTACAATCTGTGAAGCCACCTCCTTGTCTTTCAGCCAACCCATGAATCATACAGCATCAATGCTCATTTCTTCAATTGCATTTCTACATGGAACATGCAATAACTCCTTTCATACCTCCAAACACCATTTTTCAATCACTGAGGGTTTGTCACTGACACCCCAGTAAGAGAGCTTGTTATTAAAACTGGTAAGTACACACATCTCACAGCCTCTTTTGTCAGTAGATGAAGATCATGTGGTTTCAGTCTTTTCTACTTTCCTACTAAAGCAATGCCTCTTTTGGTTAAATCATTTCTCCTTTCTCTTGTTAGTCTCCCAAAGTTCTAGGCACACACCAGCATATTTACCCATAACTTACATTTACATTATTGTAAATGGAATCTCTGTGCATAAATTCCAGCTACCTCAATATACCCTTTAGCACAACTATGATAGAGTTTTAGATGGGAAAATTATCTGTAGAAACTTCTAGATCAATATTGACTTTTTTTTGCATACAGTAAATTATTGATGAGTTGCTGAAGAAAACAATCTTAAGGTTTATTACAGTGCTTATTTGAATGCAACTACACAACGAGTCAGTCACAGAAATTATCTAGCTGCTCTTCATAGACAATTACACACATTATCTAAAAGCAACTGCCATACAAATAGAATTCCATTTCCAAATTGATGCAGTAGATATGGCCCACTGCTCAAGGTGCTGTATCTCAATTATCCTGAAGGACAATTTTAGCAAATGAACTTCATTAAGCCTAGGTTTCATCAGCCACAACCTTGGCTGCCCATTGCAATTTTCTATATGTGAAGTTTGTTTGCAAACACAGCATGGGAAACCCAAGACAGCAGAAAAATATTCCTGATGTTAGAAAATAGAATTTGTTTTTATCACTGAACATCTCAATGAGAGCACTGTGGTGAAGCACTGCACAAAGAGTTTGCTGAATCATGAGTAATGAGAAATTAACCTCAAGCATTGCAAGAGATAGCTGTTTGCATAAATAAACAGTTAAAGATGACTTTGCTCCTATCTATCTCCATATCCCTTCTGCCTTAACAAAAGTTTGTGGGTCCTTGGCACCAACTTCTGCTGGGCCCCTGAGCTGTGTTTCAATGACACCATAGTTCCTCTGACAAGAAATGTAACTTCCCAACTCTCAGTAACTTATTGATATAACTAATTGTCCTCTATTTCTTTTCACATCTCCCATTTAAAAATAAACAAACCACTATTTCTGCTCCCATTTACTTTTATCAAGAAAAATTTTAAAAGTTGAGAAAATATGGATGTTTGGGCAAAACAAGTGTCTGTAAATTCTGGTGCTTTCTAACACCGATCTGGACTCTCTCAATTCCATTGAAAATGAGTCAGAGGTGTCCAGAGATTAAGATTTAATTTTCCCCAGCCAAAGCCTAGAGAGACTCCTCACTTTCTTCTTCTTTGTTAGATAGGATTAAGAAAATATAGTATTTTGCAAGGTCAAGAAAGAAAAGTGAGATCAGATTCTATTGATATTTCAGTCAAAAACATGGGCAATGGGAGAAACAATACAAATTCCTGATGCTCGTGTTTTATCAAAACTGACTCAGACATGTTCGGTCTTCAAAACAAAACCTCAATCTTTGACCTCAGTTTCACAGTCAAAAATAATCTGAAAAACTTCTTTCATTTCACTTGTTCCCAGATACTCATATTTTATACATTTGTGCCCACTGTTTTCTTGAAAAACAAGTGATCTGGAATTCAGTTAGCTACTCAAAGCTCCCTCTTTTCTTTCATCCGATGAAACACCTCAGACCACCAGGGTAATAGTCCTATGCAGTGAGAAGTAAGGAGGCAAAGACCTGTGAACATCACCTAAGACAACAGATTTCCTCTCTCTCCCACCTTTAAAACTGCCAGTTCTCAACCTGTAAGTCACGGATGACAGAATGGGAAGTGCTTTGATGAATAATTACTGCAAGTAACATCCTCCTGTTGCTTTATTCCCTTCTTGTTCCATATTGCAGGATGCTGGTGGATGTGAGGGGTAGCTCTCTAGGCAGAGATAGGTTTGGGCATCTTAAATACCTTTGTGAGCTTAAATTGCTTGCATAACCTGCAGCTAGCTGGCAGCCTGCTGTGGAAGGACACACTAAACACCATGTGTAGGCATTAAAGGTTTCTAGGATGTCAAATTTTTACCCTTTAATCTAGAGGGTTACTGTCACAGATGATGTACAGACCAATCTCTTTTTTACCAATCAAACTAACATATGCCTCTAGTTGATGATTTCGTGCTATCTGGTGCCAGGAACTATGAAAAAATGGTTATTTTGAACTCTTCTGCAAAAACTAGGGAATAAAAATATATAAATTCTGTTCTGCTGTGATGTTTCCAGTTGGAATTTTTGAAGACCAGTGTTTTGCTCCCAGTTTAATTTGATTTGCTGCTTCTTTTGCTGAATGGCCTAAAAAAGAAAAAAAATAGAGTTCAGCCCTAACATGAGGAAGGACTTTGGGATAGAGGAATTTTTTACTACTTCATGTTAGTTCACAGTTACCAGAATTTTCTATCTATTAGAACAACAAACTCTAGGGACCAAAGGAATCCCTTTACTCTTTTATTCTGCAAAGGGATAAACTCTTTAACCTGTTATTCTTACATATAATTTTGAATGCTCAGTTGTGGGAGTAATTATCAAAGAAGCTGGAAGTGTTGAAAATTGTTTGCAAAGTAAAAAAAATGTATTTTCAAAGTCGAAAAAGTTGAACATTAGGTATCACAAAACATTGGGATTCAAGAAAATGAGCAGTATTCTCCAGTGTAGCTTTCAGAAAGCAGTTGCTTATAACAGCATATATTACTTGCTATTTTCCGTGAGGATAATTAACATGAAGTCTTCTTACAAATGCCACTCAAATGCAGAGCTGATGGTTTATGAGCTCAAAGCATTTTGCTGCACAGAGCAACAAAAGGCAGCAGTTGGGCTCCACTGAAGTTGTCATGCGGCGCACAGCTCTATCAGGCACACAAGGAAAGCTCTGAGGGGGTTAAAAGTCAATTGCAAGACCTGGGACCACTGCCAACAAAATTGTACCTGGCCAGGCTTAAATTGAATTTTAGCTGCCAACTGTACATTTTCAGATCTCCAGAGGAAGCTGGTTCCTCCGTGTGGGTGAAGTAGACAGAGGCAGCTGTTGAAATGGAAACCATCGCACCAGACAACTTGGGAACTGATTGAATTTAAAATTGGACTTTCTTATGCCTTGATTTTTTTGCCTCAGAATGCATTGAGGAGATGCAGGTGGCTGATAAACAGAAATGTATGACTCAGCCTAGAGGTTAAAAACCCTTCCAAACAAACAAGAATTTTTGTCTTTTGGGAGAGGAAAAAAACCCCTCAACAAATTCATCAATAAGGTATAGAACCAGGCTTGTATTAGGTATAAATCAGATGATTTATTCTGCTTTACATTAGCATTAGTAGACTGATGCCTAGATTACTTAGTTAAGCCAGTGTAAAATTAATGTAATAATGCATTAATTTGAATATAATTACATAAAAATCTTACCCCAATTAACAAGCCTAGGATTAGAGCTGGACTTGAAATAATATGTACATATATGTTATATATGTGTGTGAGTATCACCTAATAGAAAGAATGAATTGTAATTTTTTTTAACCTGCACATAAACACAATAAAAAGCATGTTAATATTCCCAACTCCAAAATTGCACAGCAAGAATTCCTGGAATTAAATCGTTTCTGTATTATGAAGAAAGTGCTGGGTCTCATCTTAATCTCTTCCCCTAAAGCATTTCAGATAATTCTGTTGTGGGGTCCTCAGGTGGTATGATTCCTTTCAGCATCAGTGGGAACTGCATCCCATTTACACCAGTGAAAGATCTGGTTCAGCATGTCCAATGCAGTCCAAGCTATAAACACCCTGCTGCATGCACCTTTCTTGTCACCACTGATGGCCTTGGTCCCTCCTTCTCACAGGAAAGAGAAGCTCTATTTATTTTTTTTTTTAAATTTTATTTTTTTTAAAAAACATAGAGAGACAGACAAAATAAGGAAACTATTTAATGCCTTCCAAAATATGTAAAACCTGTGGTGTAACAAAGTTTACTGTGACTCCTCCTTGTAGATCAGTCATTCTTGGTGATATGTAAAGAGTTGCTCAGTCTTTATCTTATCTGGAAGCAGGATTTTAAAGGGAGCTTACCCTGATATGGTGTGATCAGCCATAGCAAAACTAGAAATGTACATACAGAAAGTTATTTGTATTTCATTAATTCCAAGCCCAAAGATACCATTTTTAAGTTTAATGTTTAATCATATTTCCTAACAATTGTTTTCATAGTGAGAACTCTGTTGAATTTGTCATCACTGATGGTGAAGTGCTGTAAACCAAACTGATAGCCTGAGGTCTTTAATGATTTTCCTTTGGTAACATAACAAAACACTTTTTTTATATAAACCAGAAGCTGAAACCTCCCTCGATTTTTTTTTTCTTTCTCCATGAAATGTCTTTTTTCCCCAAAAATTTGAAACACAGATAGAGGGAAGACACAGGCAAAAATCTAACCTTTTTTTACAAAATCAAAAAAACAGTATTTGTATAGCTCTGGTGATAACAGTTCCTAGCAAGATAGTACAAAAAATTCTTCTTTCCTCACCATATCCAGAGGGAAGACAGGAAAATTAGACAAGGGTTCTTGGCCACCATAACATTATTTAAGAATGTATCACAGACTGTCTTTCTCTAAATTATCAAAGAAAAAGGACTTACTGAAAGATGTTTGTCTTGGTTCTCTTTGTCTGTGTTATCACTGCCTTAAAAAAGGAGGAAGCATTATTCAGTTCAATTCATATTGTACTGGGTCAGTTCATATTGTGCCTGTCTTTCACAGACCAGGTAGGTAACTAAGATAGATCAAAAAATAATGGCACCAGTGAAAAAAGATTAAATTAGAATAATAACTGACCTGGTATAACTTTAAGACCTGTTTGACTTTCAGATGAAAAGAAAAAAGAAAAACCAACAAAAAAATCTTTGATAAAGTGAACACTCATTTTTATATGAAGCTTATTTTTAGCCTCAGTAGAACAGTGATATACGGTTCTCTGAGGAATAAGAAACAAGTATCATGGTTAACTTAATAGGGAATTTGACTTTGAGTTTATTTCATATTCAAGCTTCTAGAATTTTTCACAAAGACTGGAATGTTTTGGACTGTTTTTAAAGAACAGACAGAATTGTCCCTATCCATACTCTGTCTACAAACTAAAAAGCCCTCTCTGACAGCTGAATTAAATCCTCTTTGAGATGAAAAAAATGGAACCCCAAGTACAGTACTTCCCTGGCATAATATCATTGAACAGTTCTAAGCTTTTTGTTCTTTCTAAGCTTCCTTTGAAAAGGAAAAGAGCAAAGATGTGCATGTGATATAATGGGGATTTTTCTTTGGTTGAATATTTCCTTCTTCCTTTCTCTGTGATTTATGTGAGTGCATAGGAACATTTGCAATGGCCAGAGACCAGAAAGTTCCCCCTATTGTAATTGTCTCATTTCTTTTTTTCTTTCCTGTCACATTCATCTTTTTTCCATCTCCAGATGCTTTCAAGCCCCTATTTAAACTACTGGTGTTTGTTTTTTTTTTGTTTTTTTTTTCCCTGGGGTGCCTTCATGATATTTTAAATGTTTTGTTCTCTGTAGATGCAAAGTAACAAGTTAAGAATGCAAGGTGACCTGTAGCATAACCAAAAGAAAACTCATTGCTCTGAAATTAGGTATATAATTTCCAAATCTCAACAATACAGGTAGGTAACATTTCAAAGGGGAATACTTAATGTGTGTCCTCAAGACAAACTAATATACAGTTACAACATTATCAAATTTGGTACATATTTAATTTGCAGTTTACAACCATGCATAAGCTTACCCTCATTATAACAAAGTGGGCATTTAATCAACAAATCTACAAAAGGTCATACATATATCAGATTAACTGCACCTCTTTCAAGGTAAATTGAATTAAATTTTGGTCCTACAGAAATCAACAGAAATCTTCATACTTTGCAAAACAGGTTTGACTGTGACAATTTGTACGAGATCATATTGCCGTGTTCCTAAATGTTCTCGTTTCATTATCTTGCACAATAGTTTGGAGTTATTCTGCATTTTAAAGTGGTGATTTTCTACCTGGTAATATCGCTGTTATTAATTTTATGTACCGTACTACATGCTAAGACAAAGTATTTTGGAGGCTTTGTTTAAGTTATGTTTTTATCAGAGACCCATCATTTAGGATATGGTGCTGTAAATGCAAAACGATTGCATCAGTGTTTTAAAGCTATAAGTTACTAGGGAACAATTTTCACTTTACAGTGATGTGTTTTCATAGGCATTTTAATAAAAGGTAATTATCTAAAGATAGAATTCTAAAAAAGATTTGCCAGCTATATTTTCTGCTCTTCACTCAATAATTTATCACAGTGCATCATTTCTTAAAATGCAAGCAATATGCACAACTTAATTAATTTGCGTTAGATCTGACGTGCAAAAATGTTAAAAACAGTAATTGATTTACCACACTGGTAATCATAAAGCAAATAATAAAATTACATTGAATTAGATTTTACCACTAAAGGCAAGGCTTAAGTCTGAATTTATTTGGTATGTTAATGAATATCCACTTAAATATTTATCCAAAATAAGAGACATGGGAATAAACTGGGCACACATAACAGAGGAATCTGTTATGGAATAAAAAAAATCAAGTAATTGGAATTCTGGACCAAACTTTTAATTTTATATATATATATGTATTTAATAAAAACAAACAAAAATCCACCCCCATCTCTAATAAAAAACAACAAGCCAAACCAAACAATTACAAAACATCTTCCCTCCCTCCAATCCAGTTTTATTCTTGGGTACCAAGGAGAAGAAACAGCTATTTTAATAAAACCCATCACTCTTGGATGGCACTTTAAAATCGTGTTTGGTGTTTATTTCTTACTGTAGATGTCATCTCATGCTAATTGAAATTCTAGCTTAGTAGACAGCAGCCACTGCAAAACCTACAAGAACAAAATGTCCCTTTGGGTCATGAGCAATTTATAGTAAAGCAGCACAAAAAGGTGAGTTTCGGAGAGAGAATTAGTTTGTAGCCCACCAATAACTGTTTCAAACCAGATGCCTGTGCTGCAATATATCACACTCAGAGTATCTATAGGAGCTGCTACTATCTCTGAATTCCAAAATTTACAGCAGTCCTGTGTTGGATGGTTATGTATAAATTATTCCTGTTACGCGAGCCTTTTTCAGCACCATGGATAGCACCAGGTCCTGACTTTTCCTGTCTTCCAAAGTAGTAACTGTTCATCCTAGTCCAAACTATGATAACATTTTATATATATATAACATTATATATATATAAACCATGATAAAATTATATATATATATAGATATAAAAGATCAAGGGATTAGTTCTGAAAAGGAAACAAACATGCACTAAGTGTGTTATACTTTAACTAATGGAAGTGGTCTCTTTTAATTTTTCTTTAATTCTAAATTTTTAATGTTAAAGTCTACTTTTTAGAAGCCAAACCTCAAGTGTTTAAAAATGCTCTGATTTCTAACATTTGTTAGAACTGTTGATCGCATAGGCCATTATAATCAAATCACACAAAATTATTTGGATCACCTATCCAAAATGGAATCACTCAGATTCATCTGTTGCTGTCCTGATTTTATAAGGGCAACCAAATCAGATAACTAAAAATCCCCCAGGAGATAGACCAAAAGAGAGTGTGTGTCCACGTACATTTTGTAATCCAGATATTTGCTGCAACCCATACATATGGAGATTGGATTTGCTAACCCAAATCCTTAATGTTTTCCTTTATGTACCAAATAAAGAATAGTAAGTGTAAAGAAAAAAAAAAGAAATAAATTTGAAGTTAAAACATATAATTTCCTGCAGGAGTAATCATCTGCCAGCAATTTTTACTGTTTACAATAAGTCATAGAGAGGAAAATGTATTTCTATGTAGAGATCAACTATTGAGAGTCAAAACCAACTCTATTAGAATCTCAGTAAGACAACACCAAGTTACAAGACAACAACCAAGTTACTCAGAATGAGTGATTTACATACTAATTGGCTAGGGGTTTTTTTAGCAGTTTAAATGGCAAGAGATAGCACTTTCCCTAAACATTCCTCAAGAAGTTAATGACCTGAAAAAGAACCATGTAAAGCAGGTAATCACTTGTTAATTGATCTGCTACTAGTCCTGTATGAAACATTGAGCAATGCATCCGCTGTGGAACCTTGAGAATACATTTGCTGGTTGTGCTGTACCTTGGGACAAGCTGCAAAGATGAGCACCCGAATATTTATTACAGGAACAGAAAGCGCTGACAGTTCATTAGTGAGATTATTCATTTTCTGTGAACCTAGAGATACCTACACACTTTTCAAGATCTGTGAATATAGCAAAGACCCCACCAGATAATCTACCACAGCATCCATTGTACAAAGCTTTGTTCTTGCAAAGAGAAAAAGGAGAGTGCATAGTGAGAACTAAAATTTCCTCCAACTGAAAAAAAGATCTTTGATGAGAATAGGCATGAACGTGCATAGAGGATGCAAATCACAACTTGCAGAAGGTTGGTCAAGTAGATTTTTTTTTCTGTCCTCTCAGAGACTTCTTTTTTTTTGTTTTGTTGCAGTTGATAAAGGTCATTATAATCCATTTTGCACACTGGCACACGTAATCTTTCTTTTAAATTTCTCAAGGCTCAGCCGACACTCATTTCTGTGAAATGGTAGAAGAGCATAATGGGTGTATTTGGAAGCAGTATGCAAATGTTCATGCTGTTTATTTGCACATCAATATCTAGCATCATTTTAAAAAACAGTTCTTCATAACTCAAAGAGGATATGAGCATGGGATGGTAAAGAGGGAGGGATAGGAGGAAAGAAATACTGAGTGGTTTGAGTGAACATCCAGTGGTTTGGGTTTTTTTCCTATGCTTGGCAAACAAGAACCTCAGAGGCTTTAATGAATTTCAGTCTCTGCATTAGACCTTTCCTGAGTGATTGTGTGGGAGAAGTTTTGTTCTGAACAAAACAAAAGGCATGTGGCATGAAAATGATCTGAAATTTGAAAGAGATGGAAGAAACTGAAACGGCAAAGACCCCATAGGACTCAACCAACTCAGCCATTCTACATTCTTTAAACATACCGCACTAGTGCTCATTAATCTCGAAGTGAAGAGGTGAAGATGACACCCTGAATAAATTTCTAGCCAGAATTGATGACCGTAGTAGAGGAATTTGGATTTATGGTCTACATTACCAATAGTAAATGATTTCAGCATTCAGGGACATATGATAGAATTTAGTGGTCTATCATTCACTTAATTTTCAATTAAATAAATTCTATCTACATTTGCAGTCTGAGGTGGAATACAAAATAAAGTTGCCAGATGCTGAATCTGATTTAAAGCAAATACAATGGAGAAGCAGGGAAAATATTACAGGGAAATTATAATTTTCACATCAGTCTTGGGATATACCTGATCAGAGAGAGGGCAAATGACATAGAAATGATCGTGATCTTCTCAATAAAACAGGAGGAGAAATAAACTGTCTTGAGTTGCACTACTGTGAATGGTGTGTGAAAAGAATCACGTTGTCATTACATGGCTGCTAACCAAGTTACCTGATCTTGGCACACACATATCACAGCAGAAATCAGCATCATAAGAAAGACATGGAAAAAAAATTAAATCAAACCAATAGAAAGGTAAAAAGATCTAGTAATATGTTGGGTTGTTTTTTTTCTTTTACTCCTGAGGAGCCAAAAGGAAAAGAAAGAAATATTCAAATCGGAGGATACTAATGAAGAACCTTGCTTTTTTAGATAGAACATGAGAACAAATTCATAGGACCATTGAAGCCCTCAGCCATTTTCAAGGTATACAGTAGGGAAGAAATCCATTTGATCTGAGGATATCCTTTATAGTTTGCCCTTGCTTTTGGAAGCAGAAGTCACCAGACTCTTGGGGAGGCTTCAGTTCAAAACATGCAGCATATCTGTAGTCCCAATTACACAGGGAATGGGGACAGCAAAGATATCTGAACAAGAGCCTAGAATTTTTTTACAGTGAGACATAAATGCATATTTAACTTCATTTCTATTAGAGAGAAATTTCAGAGACTGAGGCTATATTTTCAGCTCTATATTAATGGAAAATGCTTCTTCTCCTTGACAATTACCTCTGTGCTAAAATTTCACTTTCACTCCTTCCTTCGAAGACACTGGTGAATGAACTATACTCTGCCATCCACAGCTACCTCTGCCATCAGCTGCAGGCTGTTTTTCAGTTTTGTTTTTCTCCCAGTTAATATTTCTTTGGACTTTTTCCATTATATTGAGTAATGTGTAGACTAGAAGGATGCATGTGACATGATGAGGTTACTACGCTGTATTTTACAGAGCTTTACTAATACTTTTATTTCATTATGTGATCTTTTTTCTCCTTTTCATGAACTTCTACATGAAGCTCCCAAAATTGCCTTGTGTGGCAAAAGCTTAGCTGATTATTTAGAACATGAGAATAAAATCTATAGAGACACTGACAATACATACATTTTGCTGGCACATGTAGATACACATATATTTCACTCTGCAGTTTAGAGAAAATTAGCTTAAAAATGTTTTGTTAACAGTATCTTGGGTAAGTGATGCAATTAGCTATTATTTAGAATGCACTGTACATGCACTATAGAATACTGAGCTAATGTTTTTTCTTATTATAAATTTCCAAACCTTGAATAAATCCACTTTCCAGTTCTTCTTTTAATTTACTTTCTACTAATAAGTAGGAAATTGCCAATTGAATATGTTGCACTGCTTGTCTGGGAAAAAATATTTTCATCTACTCTGTCTTGACAGAAGAAAAAATAAACACTTGAGTCTTTCCGAAAATCTGTCAATGGAAAACGTTAAGACAGAAACCATAAGAAAGCAAGCTGAAGACAGATCAGAACCATTTCTTTTTTACTGTATTCATTATTATTACTCCTTGAAGGGAGATCTTAACCTAAAGATTGAGTCATATAGTAGACAAGATGATACAGAGGTAGTAAGGAAATTATTTAGCTTCTAAATGAGTTGAAGAAATTTGAGTGAAAGTGATGTTGCATTAATGTAAGGACATGGAATCAAAAATTAAATAATATATCAATTGGATTTTCTTTCTTTTAACATCAATGTAGCTACCAAAGATATGGGAAGATTGCATATATTGAAAACCTTCATGTTTTTATGCAAACATTGATAAACTAATAATCACCATTTATGAGAAGGAAGAAAACAAAGAATTTCACATGAAGAAGTTTCTTTCCAGAAACTTCCTCAAACTGGTCCCATAATGAAATAGGTGATTAATATTCTGTATTGGGTTTGCATGACCAGGTTTTGGTCATGGGGGTGCTACAGGGGTAGCTGCTGTGAGTAGTTGCCAGAAGTTTTCCTCATGTCTAGCTGAGACAATGCCAGGTGGCTTGAAAATGGACCTGCTGCTGACCAAGGTAAAGCCAATCAGAAATGGTGGTAATGCCTCTGTGGAAACAGATTTAAGGAGGAAAAAATGCCAAAAGGTCTGGCTCAGCTGTAACTGCGGCCAGAGAAGAGTGGGGCAAGAACACATGAGAGGAGCAGCCCTGCAGACACCAAGGTCAGGGCAGAAGGAGGGGCAGGACGTGCTCCAGGCATTGGAGGATGAGATCCTCCTGCAGCCCCTGGTGAGATCATGGAGAGGCAGCTGTGGCCCTGCGCAGACCCACCCACAGCCCAGGGAGGGCACAGGAGATGCACAGACCCACCCACAGCCCAGGGAGGAGCCCACCCTGAAGCAGGGGGATGGCTGAGATGAGGCTGTGACCCTGTGGCAGTCCTGTGCTGGAGCCGGGTCCTGGCAGGGAGAGAGGAGTCCACACTGGAGAAGGTTTCCTGGTAGGACCTGTGAGCCAATAGGGAACCCAGGCTGGAACAGGCTGTGCCTGAAGGACTGACCCTTTGGAATGGTGCCTCACACTGCAGAATTTTGTGGAGAACTGTTTCCTGTGGGAGGGATTCACATTGGAGAAATTAATGGAGAACTGTCTCCTCTGGGAGGGGCTCCACTCTGGAGTGAGGAGGGAAGGACTCCTTTCCCTGGGCAGCTGGAGAAACAGTGGCTGAGGAACAGATCATAACCCCCATTCCCTGTCTCCCTGTGCTATTGGAGGGGAAGAGGTAGAGCTGGGAAGAAGGGGGTGGTGGTGGAAGGGTTATTTAAGGTCTTATTTTACATCTTGTTATCCTGCTCTGATTTTGCTATGAATAAATTCAAATAATATCTCTAATTCTAGTCTGCTTTGCCCATGAGTACTTGCTGAGTTCTCTCTCTGTGTCCTTATCTCTACTCATGAACCCTTTACTATATCTTCTCTTTTCTCTCCAGTTGTAGGAGGCAATGTGAGAGAGACCCTGGTGGGTGCCTGGCATCCAGCCAGGGTCAAGCCACTATGTATCCCTACCTGAAAAGGTTTGCCTGTGGTCAAGTGCTCCAGAGTACCTTCCCACGTCTGAAATCACAAGGATTTGAAAATGCAGATATTCAGTTATACCATCTCTTATTCCTGGAAACAATTTAAGCTCTACTATGCACAGAAAAAGAAATCAAGCCATGACTAACATGAACAGTAAATGCCTGAAGAATATATGACAAGCTCATAAGCTGACATTTGTTGAAGTCTCATGTTCATATTATCAGAAATAGCTACCACATCTGCAGAAATTATTCATCGAAAGAAAACACTTGTATTAAAAAGGTCAACATTTCTTAAACGCCTAGTTCAGCTTGCTCTGATTAATTTGGAGGCCACAGTGAAAATTAATTTTCTGACAGAAGTCCTGGAGAAACCAGAGAGTGCAGCAGTTGCTCATTTGCCACAACACACGAGAGATCACGTCTGGCTTCTCTAGAAGCAATGAGTTTAGATTAACTCCAAATGTAACATAATGGACGAGATAGTCCGTTTCAATCTGGCAATTTTCTATGATCCTTTGTTCAGAGTGGACCAGATGTCTGTTGTTTTGTCAAGAATTAATGTTGTAATTGTTTAAAAAACTATACCTAGCAGACCAAGGCCACATGTGTGGCACAGGTGCGTTTTAACTGCTCTGCTGTGAGTTTCTCTAATTAATGACTAGGCTGCTCAGCCAGGATTTTTGGTTTTGATTTGGGGATTGGTTTTTGTGGTGATTTGTTTGTGTTGGTTTTTTGTTTTGTTTGTTTGTTTTTTACATGCCCACTGTATTAAAAAAAGAGGGAGAACAAAATTGTTAAGAGCTGCAATTGCTAAAGCATCAGACAAACACTTTTATGTGTTTGTGCTGGTTTTGGATAGAGTAGAGTTAATTTGCTTCTCATTAGCTGGTATGGGGCCGTGTTTTTGGTTTGTACTGAAGTGACAGTGGATAATATAGAGATGTTTTTGTTGTTGCTGTTGTTGCCTTTGAGCATGGAGGAGCAAAAGGGAGCGAACACAGCCAAGAGAGATGACCAGAACTGACCCCAGGAATATTTCAGACCATATT